>JAVJAQ010005102.1:0-34638 GCA_032362365.1 Zygogramma bicolorata | reverse complement strand
TATGTTATTTATAATTTGAAGCAAAGATACTCGGACACGTGAAGTTTGATAGTGAGGGGGGCACATCTCGGACATATTTTTCAGCATATGCATTCAAACCCCTACGAAGTGTCAAATACATCCCTGAAATTTCAAATGGATAATGGGATCGAGGGACACATCATGTGAAAAAACACATAATTATGTTTTCGCTGATACCTTATTTATAGAAATTTAGTTCAAGAAATAATGCAGAAACGGCGTTAAGAACATCAATCCAATAATGTTGGTATTGATGTAAAATACAAATAAGTTTGGGGTATGAGGAATCAGAACATTTAGATTTAGTGGTAGGTTTCAATGTTTGTTATACGTAACGCTACTTTGTGAAAAAAGGTGAAGGAGTTGCTGAACCGATCTATTAAATTGTTACTCGAACAAGAGCTGAAAGTGTGGAGATCCATTTGCTTCCATACAATATTATAGATTTTATTGAAATTTTTATCTATTTTTCTGCTGTCCTGCGGTTGGTGTTTCATATTACAGACGAATCAGGTATCGACAATTTTCCCAACTGAATAGGAATCTTTTTATAGGGATGAATGTCCTTAAATAAGCGAGAAGTGAGTAGTTTTTTGAAAATTCCAATTCGTTCTGGAATGGAATGAGGCATGTTTTGAGGTGGAGTTGAAATAATTTTTAAAGAAACCAAACTGAAAGAAACGTTTGCCCTACCTATTATCCTTTATTCATATGCAGTTTTTTTCACAAAAAAATCAAACGATAAATAGGGAGTTTGAGAATAATGAAAATTAAGATCTTCCTTAAGTTGAAATGAAGTTTTTCAGGTTGGCACCTAGTTATTCTGATATAAATCCCAAAACTGATTTGTATTTCCGAATAGTACCAAAATCATCTGGTTGGTGACCTTAATTAACGCCGATTCTGCATCGAATATTCAGGTGAATTCTAATGAATGGAGTATCATTGGAAAGGTTATTTTGTACCTTCTCACGTGACCACTTCCCATTTGAAATTTTATCACAGACCAATCGTGTTGAGCAACTCATATATTCCATGCGAGATTATATTCTCTATTATAAATGTTCAAGAGTAATATAACAAGATCTTGACGAATAGTCGACTATTTTGATTGCATCTAAATTTCGACTATATTTTATAATAATTCAACGAAACATTGATTATCTGATCTGGTTATTGATGCCAAAATCGTCGAGTCAAATTAATAAATACAAGAGAAATTCAGCAGCAATCAAAATAGTAGCTTATCAACCAAGGTCGTGTTATATTTATGAAGATTATTTCCTGAACCCAATTTCTTATACAGGGAGACAAAATGAAACAATTTGGCATGATCTATTCAAAATATTAATAACAATCAATCAATCAATCAGCTTTATAAATTATCAATTTAAATCGAAAACGCAATTATTGCATCTGACTCCATACGCTATTTTGATTCCTCACTGTATTATGAAGGATTGTAGACTGTATTACACTATTTCTTTGTTTTTGATTTCGCACAAACCGATTCATTTTCAAACACTTCAACACGATTGATTAGATTTGACGTTCAAGGTCCATTTATTCAAAGTATTGTCAGATGCACGGGCTGTTTGATATAATTGTTATACTGAATAGTCAAAGACTATTGTGCACCATGAAAATAGTCGCTGATGGTGCGTGTTGATTGGTTATGTCAAACAGGAAACAAAAGTGTGATTGGTTGATGACTGATATTTGACAGATGAAAGAAATAATCTCTTCTATTGTTTCTACGAAACATTCATCGAGAGACCCAACGAAAATATTTGAATATTTGATAGGTTCCATTTCAAATTTTATTTAAATCAACAAATATAAAATCATATATCTATTTGTCATGACGAACATAATGACAACTAATAATCAGTTTGAATGTTCAGATGACACAAGTCAAAAAATCGATTTGTTCATCCAAAATAGTATATTGTTTTATTAGGAATAAAAGTATAACTTTTTGTGGCGAGTCTGAATGTTTGATGGCCGAACGTTAGTGAGGCCGACAATTTCAGACGAGCCACAAAAAGTGCTTTTGCTCCGAATGAAACATGCTATTTTTTCCGCAAAACGGCATCCAGACTATAGAACTAATTAATATTTGACTAAAAACGATTGCAACGAAGTTGATAAATTCAGAGAATAATAATTATAAAACTGCGCACTACATGGCCGTGGTTACTGGTTTTGTGATTGCCAAGTCAAAAACAAATTTGACAGTTCAATAATATTTTATGGTGTCAGAAATACTGTAAGTGATTTAAAGCAACAATTGGACTGTGCATTTTTGGTGAGTACTTGAGCATCAAAATTTCGTTTGTTGTAGTGAAGTGTACTGAAATTTTCTTTTAGATTATATTATGTCGGATTCAGAACCCAACTGTACACCGCCCGACGTTGTTGACATTGCTAAGGCAGCTACGAATGATTTAATTCCAACTAAGTCAAGTAGAGTTTACAATCATGCTTACGAAAAATTTCTCACATGGTGCAATGATATAAATATTTCAAACTATTCGGAAAATGTTCTACTAGCTTATTTTTTTGAAATGACAACCAAATTAAAAATGAAGAGTTCAACAATGTGGTCTCAGTATTCCATGATAAAATCATTACTGAATATTAAACATGGATTAGATATAAGCAAATATATGAAACAACGTGCTTATCTGAAGAAGCAGAATGAAGGGTATACTCCCAAAAAGTCAAAGGTATTCACAAAAGACCAGTTTGAAGATTTTTTAAATAATGCACCTAATGAGCAATATCTAGGAATTAAGGTTAGTTATAATATTCTAACCTGCATAAATACAATCAAGTTTTTGAATACATACTACTTTTAGGTTGTTCTAATAATGGGCGTATCTGGAGCATGTAATAGCGATGAAATGGTGAACATGACAATAGACGATATAAAAGATTTAGGATCTGTTATTCATATAAAGATTCCTGATAGTAAATCTGAAAAGCCACGATCGTTCACAATTATTGGACAGAAATATATAAATCTTTACAGAAAATATACTTCTTTACGTCCACAAGCTATGGAAAGCCGACGCTTTTCTTTGAAATTTCAAAAGGGAAAATGTTATCGCATGGTCATGGGAATTCATACGATTAGTAACGTACCCAAAACAGTAGCAACTTATTCAAAACTACCGAATTCAAAAGATTACACCGGCTATGCGTTAAGAAGAACTTCAGCTACTTTGCTTGTGGATGGAGGAGCTGATATTACTTGTTTGAAACGGCATGGAGGTTGGAGGTCGAGCACTGTCGCTGAAGGATACATTGAAGACTCTTTGTCTAATAAAAAACAAACTGCAGAAAAAATCTTGATGTCGAATTCCTCTTCACTGTACCTAAATGCAGCTTCTCATGAGCGAAATTATGTCGACGTTGATGTAACAGAAGCAACAACAAGTAAGAAGTCATGGGAAATTTGTCGATGTACTCTCTCAACTCTGCACAAAATTCGCTTGAATTGGAAGTGAATAAATCAGGTAGTGCATTAAATATGTGCGGTGCAACCTTAAATAACTGTAATTTTACTATCAATAATTATTATCGTTAATAAAGTTTAAAAGTTCAACTAATAATTATTTTCCCTGTTGAAAATTCTACTTTTTTGTACGCCCGTCAGCGTACAAAAAAGTACTTTTTTGTCCGCTCACGGCGGTACAAAAAAGTGGCGTCTGTGAAATCATACTTCAACATCATGAATTGACGTTAATAATGTCTACTTTTTTTGACGTTTGCGGAAAAAATATTTTGTTAGCTGTATCATTCGCTAATCAAGTTTCTTTGTCTTCTGTGTTTGGTTTTATGAGGAAAAGGATATGCAAAATCATTGTAGTTGCACGAGAGTCTTTCCGAGTGCCACTGGCTGGTTATAAACCAAACAGATGATTATTTCTATCGAATATCCGATAAGATGTTTGTTGATCAATACATGAACGATAACTTCGATACGGGAGCCACCCAAATAAAAAAATCGAATATATCGTTGGACAGTACTTATAATTAGAAGGCCAATCTATACATCTCTGTTTCAATCTCAATCATCGTTTCAGTTGAAAACAAAGTTGATTTTAAACGTCCATGTTGGAGCTTTGAAGAATTACGTCGGTTTCAGTCTTCCCTTCAATCTCAAAAATGTTACTTATATAATCCATAAGCACCCAATTATTTGAAATGGAATGTGGAACCAACTGTCATTCAAGGATTTAGGATTATAACAAAGATGTTGAATAATTATTGATTTATCTATTTGGAAGGATAACAAACAGGTTCATTCAATAATAATTACATGCATCCTACTAATTATAATGATTTTAACAAAGGAAAAGACCATCAGGTATTTATTTCAACACATCGATACTATAGGTAACACCATGTGATGGTACTTACTACAAATTTATAGTTCAAGTGAATACTGAATAGATTTGAGGAACTGATTGGACTCAAGTATCATTATATTCAAGATCCTATGATCAAAATTACGTATACAAGTTTTGAAAACAGACTAGTTGATACCGGAAATATCGATATGTGTCCATTTTTCAGAGAACTTATAATACAGGCTGCACATATTTTTAATCAGATTGGATGATCTGTTTATGTGTAATGAAATTTGTTTATCACACTAGGCATGTATGTGTTTTGAATAGTGGACGGTTTCAGACGAGTAAAAAGTAATCGACCATCTATCTACTGAATAGGGAATCGTGTGAAACTTGTCACACTACAACTTTCCAGATGCTTCGAATTTATCCTGATATGGAGAATGGAATCATAGACTTGCACTAGAAGAAATATTTTCATCTCAAGAAATTTTCTGCCAAACGACATTTGTGGGCCCAATTATCTCAACCAATATACACGTATGGTTCCGAACATCGCGCTCCTGATGGATGTTGTTTGCACATACTTGTTCCATAGAGACTGATTTCAATTCCGATTATTCAATATTTATGTTCCATAGAGTACTAAAAGGATATCCAATCCAGTGATATTAAGGCAATTGTCACACTTTCATAACTGGATGCACATAATCGACTCAGAGCTAGTTGTTGGGAATCATCATTCTGGAATTAGTTATTTCGCATAACTTATTAGCAAGCAACTCGAATTGCGTTGATTAAATAAATACTCTACGGATTGATTAACGAACCGTTGTGTCATCAATATTTCAATATTTGGTCTTTGTAGTCTGGTCTCGAGTTATTAGACTCTGGAAGAATTGGAAATCGATATATATATATATATATATATATATATATATATATATATATATATATATATATATATATATATTATATATATTTAAATTGGGGGTCCGAAACGTCGAGAGAAGAACGACTTCAGACGCGGTTCAACCGGAAGTTCCAGTAATCACATATATATATATATATATATATATATATATATATATATATAGAAGAATCCTTTTAATATTCGGGTGTGCAGTCAACAAGGAATTGGAAAAAGTGAACTCTTTATTCTGTTCAAGCTTTCGAGTCTTTATTGGCTCTTCATCAGGAACTCTACAATGAATTAGGAAAATTGTGAGAATAGAAAAGTTTTTTAACATGTGCTTACTTACGAATGTGAGGTTAATAATCCTGTTTTAATAAAAACATGAAGGACAACATTTCACAAATACATCGACCTAATGGTACAAATATAATATAAAACTTTAATTAAAAGATATGATCAAACATACATGAAAAAGAATTGAAAAATGGGAGAAGTTGTTTCTCCTAACGGGCATTGGAAACCATATTTGTAATTTTAACGGAAATGATGTGAAAAGAAGGGAATGAAGTTGACAAGTGACCAATGATTACAGTTTCCTGTGACCTTGTTGCCAACACACAATGAAAATGAAAGTGAAATCACCAACTACACAGGAGTACCAAATGTAAAGTTATTATTATTACTGCCCAGTAGGGGACGACTTAGTAAATATGAGTAGATGATGCTGAGATTATCAATATCATTCCTGGAATTTATGGCATTTGGTTCTTTGAAAATTTGTGTCATTTCAAGAAAAGTTCTTTTCTTAAGATTGGATTCATGCTCCAAAATCGTTACATTATCATAATCGGGCAAATGATCAAAACTGATTAAATGTTGTGCTAATGAGCAAGTTTTTTTGAGATTTCTAATATCGCTTTTATGGGAACAGATTCTATATATATATATATATATATATATATATATATATATATATATATATATATATATATATATATATATATATATATATATATATATATATATATATATATATATATATATATATATATATATATATATATAAATAATTCAACCATGCCGTTTGGTACAATTAAGTTTTTAAAGATTTTACTCAATTTTTAAATGTTTTTACACTGTTTTTTATCTGCATATGATGACCGATAAGCTTTGACTGTTATGAAGAAACTAGCTTCTATAAAATTGTTTGTTGATTCGTTCACAATTTTTCAGTAAGTCCTGAAGAAGGAAATAAACATTTCCGAAAGCTTGACGCAATACCAAAGAGTTTTTTTCACTCCCTGGCATCCTCAAGATTGACTGCAACCTCACCAACTGAAATCACCTAGTGGTTTCGAAGTTCTTATATTATATATATATATATATATATATATATATATATATATATATATATATATATATATATATATATATATATATATATATATATATTTGTATAAAATATTTATTGGGTAGAAATAAATTAAATCAGTAAGATTTGCAGCTGGTGGCGGCCGCTTCCGGTATTGTTTTTCAAAAGCGATGGGATATGTAACATTTCACCTGATAAATTTGATCTCATTACTACATTCAATGGCCCCACAACGGAATTCAGCGCATTTTTGTTTCCGATTTTTTCTAAATTGAATTGAAAATGACATTGCTAGGAAATTTTTGGTTCAACATATTGTGGATTCAGACCGGGCGGCAGTGATAGATTCTTTGGACAAATGTATTTCATGTGAAGCCAATAATTTGCGTTCGTTAAGTTCAACAAGAATTTACAGACTACTTTACATTTGTTACACATAAAATCATCGATCAAAGTAAAAAAAAAACATAAAGATAAACTGTTTCAAATGATACAGGGTGATCTACAAATTGTGTGATTTGCCAAAAAATTCAATGAAAACTAAATATTCCGAGTACGCCAATTTCAACTGAAATTAGTCTCGTCGTGAGAAAACGAAAAATTATGAGGCATTCTCTTTGGAAGTATACAGTGTGTTCCATCATCGCGTAATTTTTCGTCAGATTATGATCTGATTTGTTTCAGATTCAGGTATTTTCTATCCCAAAGGCAGACTGTAAAAAATTGGTCCAAAAAATCTGTCACTGGCACCCTATCTAATTTATAATGTATCTATCCATGAAGCAGGCAATTGTTTTCCTACTTGATGTCATCTAGTGTCTTGTTAATCATTGAAAATGGGTGATAACGAAGAAATGTGTGCTATAACAGCAGAAATCAACGCACAAACATGTAGGAGTAGAAAAAGTAGAGTATGCAACTCGAGAATGAGGCCAGTTATGTGCACTCGAGAATTATCGCACTCCGCTAACTCCTCATTCTCACAATTTGTCGCTGGTGTGTTATAGGCTACTCGTATTCCTCGTTACGTTATATACTATTATCAAATGTGCGAGGCGTGCGTGGGATTGATGGCTTGTAGTCGATCAACTCAAATTTCGTAGATTCACAAACTCCACTACAATAATGAATGTCAGTGAAAGAACGCCATATATTTTTTAATCTTGAAAAAAATAGATGATCACGTATTGAAAAAATAAAGTTGATCTTGGTACCGTGAGGGCGGAAATTTCACTCAAACAAGGCCTTCGGTTCGAGAGTTTGTAAGTCGTCTGGGGGCATTGACATCTATTGATACCCGTGGTGCATACAAACTTTTACATCAAAATAGTAGTGCTCCTTCCTAGAAACTTCGAATTTACCTATGGAAAAAAGTGAACTGATTTCTATAATACATACTCATTTGTGTAATTTTGAAAAAAATGTTATTTCATAACAAATGAATGCGAAAAATTTCAATAAGCTGCATGGAGTATTTCAATTTTGTTTTCCTGTTCAAGATTTGCAAACATCAACTGTTAGACCTAACGTTTTTCAACTTTAACTTTGAATAATCACCTTCCTGATAAAAAATAGCTGAAAGGTGGAAACTCATTTGAAAGCTTCTCTTGAGATATCAAAAGGGTACCTACAGAAATTTTCAAACAAATTTTTCTTTCTCTGTAGATCACCTTATAAACCGTGGTAAGGGTGGCGAATAAGGTCACGATTTTTTCGAAATTTGTACAGATGGTTCAAAAAACCCCGAGACACTATCACTAACGAAATTGATAGTTCTACCTTATCAATTAAAAAAAAGAAAGTTTACGCGTTATCGATCCCATGATAGAGATTAGACACTTTCAAAGATGTCAGAATGAGGAGTTTTCAGTGTTTGAAAATTAAATTAATTAAATATTTGTGAACAAATTGCTTTTTGTATGCATCTAACTTACTATTTTCTATGTATTGGCGTATAGTTGAGGATAAAAAACCGGTGAAATAATCCAATTCATTTAACAATGTTTGTGTATGACCACGGTCAGATTTTTTTTCTTTCAACAAAAATGTGTTTCATGTATTTTCACAGAAAAGGTCTATGTTGTATTCGTTTTAATGTGTTTTGAATCATCTGTAAAACTTTCGAAAAAATCGTGATGGATACCGTACTCCCTACTTTTTCCCAGACGGTAATCAACCGCTGTATCACGATCCGAAGTAAATAAGAGAAATCTTTTCATTTTCACAGTATTGTGTTTACCGCTGTATCACATTGATTCTGTGAATGCTCAAATATCAGCAATAAATCAATGCAAACAAATCATGAGAAAACTTGTCCGTATATCAATTACGCTTTTTCAATCCCTGCGAGAAACTTCAAATCGAAGAAAATTAGAAATTTTGCCAGGACAAGATGCGATCAAATCAGTAAAAAACTTTTTCTCGCAATTACTGCAGAGCCTTTAATGGTATCGAAAGAAAAAGTGACGAAAGTGTGATTGGAAAAATGTGGCCAATTCGAAATCGAATCCTCCAATCAGGCATAAGAGAGGTGTTATCTACCTCCTTGAATTTTTTGTTCGTTCGGAAAAATTTTCAATCTACTTTCCATGATAAGAAGTTAATCTCTTTCATTTCGTTCAGTCTGAGAAGTATACCGGATTACTCGGACATACAGAGTGAATAATGATATATTACATACCGAGGCGAGAAGTAAAACATTTCTTTTCTCAAAAAAAATTCGAACCACTCAAGTTTTTCTCGCAGTCATATCGATAAATACTATCTTCTGATATTATTTTCCTGCGAGGCCAGGGAAAGTTATAATTTTTCAAAATGAACACCCACTATTTGATTACGTATCATTCAACATTTTCCATTGGAATGGAATGTTTCAATTTCACCACATTTTTCATCAGATGTATACGATACGTAAAACTGATGACAAAAAATGCATTTTCTTATGTTTATTTACACTAATAGTTAGTAAATTACCATTTTTTATACCATCTAGTGGTAGTTTCCAGCGGTTTTAACGGTAAGATCGCACAACCTTGTGGTTATCTTACGGATACTTTACCGACTGAGCTTATCAAATTATCAAATTTCCTTCATTTCATTTCATCAAAACAAATTTCAGCTATTTTGCAACGAAAGCTTCAAACTGTTGAATTGTGAATTCATGGGCACTTTTTATAGAAACTATATTCAAACATAAACTGTCACGAACAAACAATGAGATTGGAACCTTTGATGTAAAAACTGAAACTTTTCCTAGAGATCAATTACCCTTACACCAAACTGATATTTTTGCACTCGATGCGCGCTTCGCTAACAAGGTCATCATCTTCAGGAGAGTATCAATTTTCTTCTCCTGGAGATGCTAACCTTGTGAGCGAAACGCGCGTTGATTGCAAAAATATCAGTTAGGTGTTAGGGTAATTGATCTCTAGGAAAAGTTCCAATAGAACAGTATACACGATCTGATATCAACATATTGTTTAATTAAATAGGTGTTCGTAGGAATAATGTAATTTACTAATACCACGCCGCCCACGCCATACAAAGACGTTTTTCAAACCTATTTAATTTTCATGCCGTTCGAATTGACTTTGCAAATACTGTAACGGGTAATTTTCAGTTGTTGAAGAAATTGAAGTTTCGATGGAGAAAGTAAGAACATATATTTTTTTCGTACCTTCGATACTCAGGGTTAGCTTGTTTTGATAACAACGTTGTAGTGTACACCTTAGAAAGAATATAAACAATTCGAGAATTCAGATGAGTCGAATGACATTTTTAATGAAAGACGAGGAGGTTGGAAAGTTTAAAAAGAGGTCGGATAGTTATTTACTACAACCTCTTCTTCTGGGTGAACAATTGGTCACGTTATTACGCTATAAGGTAGACACGAATAAATTTCCACAAAATTTTATTGTCTTCGCGACATGTTTCGGTACACTGTACCTTTATCAAGCGAATGTATTTAAACATGTGT
The DNA here is from genome assembly GCA_032362365.1 of Zygogramma bicolorata. Classification (NCBI taxonomy): domain Eukaryota; kingdom Metazoa; phylum Arthropoda; class Insecta; order Coleoptera; family Chrysomelidae; genus Zygogramma; species Zygogramma bicolorata. The sequence goes on along the minus strand of JAVJAQ010005102.1, from coordinate 23,992 downwards.
TTAAATACATTCGCTTGATAAAGGTACAGTGTACCGAAACATGTCGCGAAGACAATAAAATTTTGTGGAAATTTAATCGTGTCTACCTTATAGCGTAATAACTATGGATTTCCATCAAGTAAAGGCCACCTCAGTCCACAATTGATCACGTACCAAAAAAGGTTAGAAACAAGCCCTATTTGGAAGAACATGAATGAAAATGATGACAGTTGTTGGATTATTTTCCTGAATAACTGATGCATACCGAAGATATATTGAACAATTGACAATGTTGTGTTTCGTTTACAGCAACACATATCGAACATAGATGTACTCATGATGATACTAAAATGCATACGATATAGACACATCGATTAGCCACTGCACCATTTGTGATAACGGCTGATATTTACAGTGAATTCATTCTGAGATTGCATTTCATTTATATTCGTAAATATACATTGTATTAAAATATATTTTTCTATCATTCTCCACTTAGTGATACTACTCATTCAGGTTCATATTATGAGTGTGTTCACTTCTGCATTATTGTAAACAATGATTTCATCGGTAGTGTTTACATTTCCTGTAATTGGGAGGTTTTCATCTGTTGCAAATAACTGGCATCTTTCTTTTTACAGTTCATCACACTTTACGGAAACCACGGGTTTCGAGGAAGAAAAGTATTCGGAACCAAGAATTGCAACCTTTTTATGCAAGTCATGCTAGAGTCAGGATTAGGGCATAGCATAACACAAATTCAAAATCATCGATGGGTTATCTTGCAATATGATTAGTCATGAATAATTCTGTGAGCTGTAACTATCTATCACTTTCTGGATATGGTCCATCTGCTACACAAATTGATGAAATGCATCAAGCTGTGGATAATATTACCACACTCTCTACTCAACGCCGGGCACACCTTTGCGAAAACTGGGTAATGGAAATTTCTGCCATTAATAATAAAAAAGGGATAGGTCTATGTATATAACGGTAGACGGAAAACATTTTACGTCCGTAATCCTAAAGAATGTAAAATATGCAGTGAACCTTATCACGAAAGAATCATTAACAAGGAAATGAGTTATGCATGGCATGAAACGTTCGAGTTTATTATCAAAGTATGAATTTATGTTTGTGGTGTGGTGAAATATGAAGTTGATTGAGGGAATGAAACAGAGATGGGAACACTGTGTGAAATCAACATTCCATGAAAACTTCGCAAATTTCAATTGAAAGGGGTCGAGGAAATATATTTTATCCAGTCTTGCAAAAAAGTCTCTATTCTCAACGTGTTTTCAGGTAGGGAAAAAACAAATTGTTCATTGAGAAGAAAACTATGTCGAATATTCTCTACATTCATTCAAAACATCATTCTGCTCATCACAAATACGGATATATTCAGATCCTAGTTAGGCTATGTTTCACCAAATGTAATAAATCCAAGTTTACGTAATCTACGTTGAAATTAACCTAATGATTTAAATTCGATTATCATCAGAGCTGCTTCATCGTTTCATTTTCACAATGGCCGATGGCCATTAGATTGATGAATATTCGAGGCAACGATGTAAGATGACATCACACAGTAAATCGTTGCAAGCGTACCTTGATGTTGTGATAACCTGCTACAGTGGAATTTCATTGATTTGAAATCAGACATAAGAAATCATAATTTCTATGTTCGAAATGATTGCATTCACAAATCCAATGGTGGACAGCTGTTTCGACCCACTAGGTCTCATCAGTGACACTTGGCTGGACTGTGAACACAAAAATTTCGAACTATCTCCTCCTTTCGAAGTAAATCTCTGAAACTGAACTGAAACACCATCTACACTGCGTACTTTTTTGTTTTGCATACTTTTTGAATGTGGGGGTAGTTCATTTACCAGTTTTGGGCCATAGTAGGAAATACATTGCAGAGTTTGACTTTTTGTATCTAGAGGAATTGCAATAGACAGGTTGGCAGTAGTTTTTGAGAGAATTGAGAATTATTCTCAATGTACGATTTTTTTTAACACGCTTTTATTAGCTTGGGTTGTAACTATGTATGTAACGGAATCTTTGAGCATAATTTTCACCAATTTCCAGAAGTCTGATTAATTTGAAACTTTGCATACGTATCAAGGACCGATAACAATGCAATAATTTGATCATAGTTTTCCATTATAATAATAATAATAATAATAATAATAATAATAATCTTTATTTACCAGTTGAAAATTACACACAATATACAATAACTGAAAATGACGTCGGAATACGAAAAGAAAATAGGAAAAAAACAAAAAACATTGTTTTAAACACTATAAAAAACTAGCTACAATGAAATAAAAATAACAAATTTGCTCGTATTGGTTTCAAGAAATACATACTCGATATATTCACTGAAAGAGCTTTGTCTGATTATCCTCATAAGCACCACCAGGATTAATAAATTCTTTTATAGATCCTCTGTAGTGGAGTGAAAAAGATAGAGCTAGCGCGCGTTCTGCATGCCTGCAGTTTCGGACTTACTCTTTCGTTCTTTCGTTCGGGCACTCGGCACAGCACAACGGAGGCAGAAACGTTTTCAGGGTATTTGCGTTCTCACAATGTTCATTCCTTATCTTACATGCGTAGGTGTACATGAGTCTGATACATGCAAATTACTGAATATGATATTTATGTAACATATAATATAGTTCCCAGCGAAATACAGCCACGGAACTGCTGAAAGACGAATGTTGCCAATAATCCTGAGTTGGGCTTCGACCGTTCACAAGATGTAAGGTTGTACAGTTGATCATGCAGTAATTTATCTAGGCTCGCGATTGTTTGCTGCTGGACAAGCCTATGTAGCACTTAGTCGTGTAAGATCTTTAGACGATATTCGGATTGATGAACTTGATTGCTCTAAGTTAACAGGAAGTACCCCATGCAATAGTAAAGCTTTTAATGAAATGAAGAGATTGCGGAATGATTCGTAAGAAATATCACATTTCCACTAGAAACTAATTGATGAATTGAACTAAAAAATGAAAAATAAATAATAGTTTAAAAAACTAAAAAAACACGCTTTTATAGCTAACCGAACTAAAAAATAGAAAATAATTTTTAATTACAAAGAGTTTATATTACGGTAGTAGAAGGCTAAACAATCATTCATAGTCAAATCAGCTCAAAATAAAATTATAATAAAATTCAAGTAATTAACAGAATAAAGTAATTCAGAGTAAAAAGCGTGGGGTGCATTCTACTACATTTCATAAGTCTTCTCTCAAAGATAATTACCGATAGAATGATTGTAATATATAATATATCAAGCACCCCACGATTTTACTCTGAATTACTTTATTCTGTTAATTACTTAAATTTTATTATAATTTTATTATGAGCTGATTGACTATGAATGATTGTTCAGCCTTCTACTACCGTGATATAAACTCTTTGTAATTAAAAATTATTTTAAGTTTAGTTTGTGTGTCAGTAAGTGAAAATAAAATGAAAGAACAATGATTGAAATGGTAATGAATCATAGTTTTATATATCAATTATTTTGTCTAGTACGAGATATTACTGCTAATTCATCCAAATAAATTAATTTTCATTCTTAGTTTGGTACATATTCACGCCGCACCAGAAATTCATTTTCCTCATCACTGCTTTCATTTTTGAGAAGTAGATTGTACAACCACCATAAAAAATTTTTACCGTAGAGCAGATCTATTCTTTATCTCAGAATACATGACCTGACTTGAAGTAGTTAACTTAAGATAATATTGGTAACTGATGGAAAATGACCAGTTCGAAAATAATTTGGATTACTCGTGATAATCCAGGTTCGAGGTCTTTATCTGGATTGAAACTTTCAGTTACCTCCATAATCGAGATTAAATTTGTTGGTGAAACTCGTGAGCCTGTAGGATACAGTGCAAGTTCATCCTATTTTTTCCAAAGTCTTCGCACCACCAAACTCCAGTGAATTCGTTCAAGTCTTAACTGAGCTCATCATCAGAAGATATTTTCATAAGTTTGTGTTGGATATCAATGTTTATCTCTTTATTTCAAAGAGCCTATATATTTATACTGCGGAAAACTAGATGTTTTCTTATACTGTAGCGAGACATCCTTTACCTTGTCCATACGAATATGCTTCTATATGCTTGTACACGGAAGCATTTGTAGATTGGTTAGATAAATAGTTGTCGAGTACTTCCAGTTGTTGGTTTCTCTATTAGGTGTAAACATGAATTGAATGAATAAATGGACAATGTGCTTTGGAAGCAACCGTTCACATATAGAAAGTGGATAAACAGTGATGGAAAAAACAGTTCCGACCATCCTTCAGTGTATAACTAAGTGAATATGGCTTAGGTATACACTAAATGCTCTGTCACAAGTCTCCATACAGAAAGGTTGGCGATTTGAGACTTTTGGTTCATGACTGTTCCAATCAAATAAATATATATGTGGTTGTAACTGTCAGGCATATATTAAGGCAAAGCAGCAATACATTTTATTATATTTCAGAATCACTATGGAGCTGAATCTCTCTGCACGTGTCAATAGTTTTGTACCATATATCCATCAAGAACCAAGTATTCGCTATGTTATTTCATACATTTTTGTGTGTGAACTTGAAATTTATTTCGATTCAAGAAATATCTCAGTCACAAAAGCTAAGTTCTTGTATTTTCCTGATAAGCTTGGATCAGCGAGCAGCGCAGCGTCAAAGTGAATATCGAAGTGCTTGACTGCTATTTTCATAACTAGCTATCAGTTTCAGGGAACATTTCTTGGTATGCATATCTCTGGTGTCTAGCCATGTTTGGAGATTGAGTAGAAGCAGTTTGTTTTTCAAAAATTTGAATGAGCAAGGCTTGATTGAAGTATTTCCAACATAATCAATAAATTTCCTGCACCACTTGTGGATATTTTTGAATAAGATGAGAATTCGCGAAGTCGAAGCTGAATAATGTAAACAACCAAGAAACATTTGATCCCATCGACGTATGTTACGTCAATGTTTGACCTTGACAGACAACGGTCAATAGACAACTTTAGTTCGTCAACTGTCACCAGATAGCGTATCGCTTAGCTTGAAATCTCAATAATAACTACGCTTCACTAAAAACAAAACGTTACCGGTTTATCTGATATCACGTCGAGTGTATATATTTAATCTTCCTCGCTCTCAGTCTCTCCCACTTAGATTGCCTCTAATATTCCAATGAATGTTCCCCAGATCAAAAATTCCGAGTAAACTAGTGATGTTATGGATCGAAGATAACTCTGGCAGATACTGTTTGTGATTTTACAAGCACAACAATATTTCTTTATTGAGTCCCTCCAAACCACAGCACAACTATCAGAAAGAAGTACTTATTCCAAATGTCACATAAGGTTATTCGAACAAGACAGAATCCATTGAAACTGTTGAAAACACACAAAAAAATCCTCATCCTAACTTGGCCATCACATACAATTAGTGGTAATACCAGCGGTATCGCCAAGAATGAGTCTGCTAATAGTACAGCACTAACAGATTGCCTTATTCTATCAAGTATAAATAACATATATATCTTCTGCTAAAAAGATTTTCCACCACACTTCTGGAGTTTTTGAAAGAAAAATCTGCACATAATATATGCATGCTTACGGAATTAGTGATACCTTCCCAAAATATTCTCACAATTTGACAAAATATTGTTTGATGTTTGCAAACAACAGACATGTGAATGAATGTGAATAGATACAGTTACGATCCATCTCTCGTATTTCTTGTTTTTTTTTTCTCCTAATTTTATTTCAGTTGCCAATAAATATAAAAGTTATTAAACTGAGTGGCAAGGACATATTTTTCCACCACTTTTCCATAGTCATCTTTTGCAAGAGAATCTACTCGATTCTCCAACAAATCATAGTTTCAAAAAAATAATTCAATAGTTACACACCTCGTGGTACTCCATGTCAAACCAAGAGTTTGCATTCGTTGAAACTAATTGAATACTTCCTGAGAGTATGCCTGATATATGTTGTTTTTCATCACATATTTTCGTGATGCATATGGGTAATTATCACAAAGTTTCTATTGAGACTCTTCGTTTCTGACAATAATTATATCACATGGAATACTCCAGAAGGAATACACCTACAGAAAATGTATATTTTGTGACTACTGATTTGCTTGATGATCCAATATACGTAGCAGGATAATCATTCATGAAAACTTCGATTTGACGATACCTCAATTCTTACTGATATGGTTTCTTATTCCATTGCCATTGAGGATGGGATCTCTTGCAAATCGTAAATTTTGAGTCCAAAAATATTTTTAATATTTTCATTCCATTCAATTATATCGGGGTACCGTGTTTTTAATGAGACGCCCTGTATCTTTCATCTGACAATAATCATAATAGACGAATATTCCCAGAATGAAATACACATACGAAAACTAGATTTTTTGTTACCACAGAGTTGGTTTATTTCGATAAATACTGCAGGAAGTTTATCCACTAGAACTTCCATAAGCAGGTTCTCCTATTCCTGCTGATACTTGTAACAACTTTCATTTCCGTTTGAGAAACGGTTTCCCGCAATCCATCAATTATGGTCTCCGAAACTTACTGATATTCATGACCAATTCAAATATAATGATAATAATAATAAATGGTCTTTATTTTACGTGGCGGAGTTTAGCGAAACGCTATTCTTCCACTCAACCACGCATGGAAAAAAGGTATTACAAAGAAAATACGTTGCATAATAAGAAATATTACATTGGTACAAGGTGCAATGGTAGAATAAAATACGAGTGTTTATGTTCAGATCACTGCTGACTGAGGAATTCAATTTTGAGTTTACTTCTGAATAGCGATAGTGATAAATTTCTCGAGGATTCACTGAATGAATTATACATTGTTACAGCACGATACGTGAAGGATCGTCTGTAGATAGTGCTGTTATGTTTCGGCATGTCAAAATTATTATTATATCTGAGATTTCTTGGATGTATCTGATGTCTTGGAAGCAGTTTTTTCACCAGATAGGTGGGCTGTTGATTTTGTATCAATTTGTGAATACAACAGGCAAAATGCAGTTCTCTCCTGTTTTGCATTTTCAACCAATTTAGTTCGTTGATTAAAGGCGTTACTTGATCTCTGTAGTTCAGACTGAATATTAGTATAATGCAGGCATTTTGTATTATACTTGTAGTATACTTTCTGTATTCTTGCAGAAGTTGTGGAATCGAGACAAGGGTCATAGACGACATCACAATAATTGAACATAGAATCAGTACGTCTGAAAGGGTAGCTTTGAGTGATCTGCTAAGAAAGTGTCTGTTTGAATATGTTTGTTTCAGTATACCGTAAGACCTTTGAATGAGAGTATTGACATGATGAACAAATCTGAGGTTGTTATCTATATGAAGTCCTAAGCATTTTACTTTATCAGTTACTTCCACAGGATGTCCATCGATGTACAAATGGATACTATTCATGGCCCCCCCTCGATCTTTGACTTTTCCAAAAATTATTAAAGATGATTTATTAGGATTTAGGTTTAAGCAATGTTGCTGCGAAATCTGGACAAGATTTTTTATATCACTGTTAAGCGTCGCTTCGTGATCAATGAGATTATTTACTTTGTCGGAGTAGTACAGGTTGGTATCGTCTGCGTATGTATGAATGTTGAAAAGCTTTAGAGTTTTGGAGAAGTCAGATGTGTATATAGTAAAAAGTAGCGGGGCCAGAATTGACCCCTGGGGGGCTCCAAGAAGTAGATTCATATTAATAGACTGATAACCCTTTATTACAACATGTTGCTTACTATTACTCAAAAAGGAGCAGATGAAATCGCATGCTTCCTTACTGAAACCAAAAAAATGAAGTTTGGCGCACATCAGACTGTGATTCATGGTGTCGAAAGCCCTACTATGATCAAGAGACAAGAAAAGAGTGACTTTTTCATTATCGGTGGCTGATAATATATCGTCTGTAATTTTTAACAGAGCACTAGTTGTACTGTGATTCTTTCGAAAACCAGATTGGTGTTCAGGAAGAATATTATTACCAGACACAAAATAGTAAATCTGATTATAGGCAGCCTTTTCTACGATTTTTGAAATTGCTGGTACTGTATATTTATGGGTCTCAGATCATTTTGTGTCAGCGGGTTAGAAATTTTACTTATAGGAAAAATGATAGATTCTTTCCATAGTTCCGGAAATACACTGGTTTCCAGGCATTCGTTGACTAGATAAGTTAGAACTGGAGTTAAGTGAGGGATACAGATTTCGATCATTTTGATTGATATCTTATCTGATCCAGTGGCATTTGTTTTTATGGAGTTGATTATTCTGTTAATATCATCCATATTAATTTGTTGAAATTTAAAAATCAAATTTTCTTGAAATCACCTTGTTTTGTATAAGTTAATAAGAGTATCTGGAGGTTCAGTCGCAACTTGAGTTACCAAAGTGACGAAATGATTGTTTATTTCATTAGGATCAGAAAGATGTTCAGGAATATCTTTCCGGTCTTTACGATCAACTATGTCGAATAAGTGTAATGTATGCCATAGATGTTTAGTATTTCTTTGATTTTGAATGTATTTCAAATATGCTTTTTTTTCTTTCCGTACGGCAGTTGTCACCATGTTTCTCAAATTCTTATAGGTGTTCCAGTTTTCTTCCGTTTTGAATCGTTTGTATTTCGTGAAAGCAAAATCTTTTGTCTTAACCATGATCTTTGAAACGTCAGTCAACCAGGAAGCTTTAGGTTTGTTTATTCTTGTCATTACTATGGGGACATGAACATCAAATACAGAGAGTAAGTAATCATTGAAAGTTCTGACAATTAGATATTAGATATATATCATACCAAGGCATTGCCATGACATAGTTTAAAAAATTATCATAGTTGAAATATTTATAATTTCTGAACGTACGGTAAATATGTTTCATTTCAACTGATCTGAAAATCAACTCGCAAAATACTAAACTATGATCGGAAATTATACCCGCATTTACTGTCTGTATATTTAAAACATTTTCGGTGTTGAATACAGCAATAATATCAATCAGAGACGCACTTGAATTTGTTACTCTAGTGGGTTCATCATTTACTATTGTGAAACCGTAAGCTTTCAAAAAATCAAAAAATTTGCTGGTGTTTGTATTAGCGTTATTCAAGATATTAATATCTCCTGCAAGAATTAGTTCATCTACAGTTGGTAGTATTGATGGGATTGTATTTTCTAGTGAAGTAACGAAGTCATTTACAATAGTGTGGGGGGTCTATATATTCCAATAATTCCTATATTTTTACCGTTCAATTTGAAACTTACCCGCAGTTGTTCGAAGGATGTGTGGAGATGGGATAAAAATTCACTTTCACTTTCATGGCTGACATATTGAGGTAAGACTATGCATATCAAACTGAAAATTTCGCAGGAGCATTGCCACTCGCTTGCACAACAAATCAAATATTTGTTTTTGAGTGTATTGGTAGACTTCACATACTCGAATAACAATTGTTACACCTTTCTTATATTTTCTGATATTCGTACTTTGACTTTCCTTTCAGAAATTCATCCCACAGTGAAAAAATTATGTTCAACTCAATTAGTGCAACTTGGATGAGCATGATGACAGAGATGATTATAGAGATTAATTGCCTCAGTATCATTTTTCTCTGGAGATGCTAACTTTGGTTACCGGAACAGGTGTCTAGTGCGAGTCTTTTTAGTTAGGTGTTAGGTTAATTGAAGTTTTCATAGAAAGAGCTAATGAATCACTACCTAGAATGGTCACTCTGAAAAACTACAGGTTTTCATTCCCGAGTTCAACCTGACGATATCCCATTTTCAAAAGCTGTAAAATTATATATATAAAAAAAGTAACTTTCATAAATAAAAGATTTTTATTCGATTGCATTTATAACTATAATAATTTATGAATACAGCACTAGTATAATAAAACAAAAAATATACATAGAAACAAAAATAAAAACAATTTTCAGCAGTCTAAAAATCAATAACAGTACAATTTTTGTAGCTATTTATCTGTAATAATATCAATATTTTACAGAGTATTTTTTAAATATTATTTCTGTAGGACTACCTGACTAGAATCTCATCGAGTACCAGTTCATAAAAATAACAGTACTCGTGACTAGAATTTTAATTTTATATTTCCTCAGCAAAGTTCATAGCAAAATATTCGAACAAAATCAACAAGAATAACACAAAAAGTGCTTTACATCGAAAAGCGCGAGACGAGGGCCACTATGTTAAATTTGATTCAAGTGCAGGAAACTAAAACGCTTTTTTACTCGTTGTGTTATTTTTGCCAATTTCCTAACAAGTTTTTTATATTTCTTTTGTCAACAAGTGATTCAAAAACACAAACATAAAAAAACGAATCTCTCCAATGAAAGATATCTCATTGTCTAAAAAATACGCTTACAACTCGAGAGAAAAATCACATTTGTAACTGTTCAGAATCTCTTAGACGAAGTACTTTCTCCGATCAATAAAAGGCTGAAATCTGGGATTACCAAAGAATCGTTATCGTACACAACTCGTGTACCTAAACATTGGTCAATTATGTCACAGGTCTGAATCGGCGACAACGCACTTGGGACTCCGACGGCGGTTCCCCGGTTGGTGGCGGGGGAGGGGGGCCCTCGGAGGACTCCGGGGAACTTTCAGGGGCATCTATGAGGCAACTGGAGATGCCTCTGACGCGCAGACCTGAAATTACATAAAAACCGTTCACAAAGCGATCGGGGATCCGCAGCAAGGTTCGTTTCAGGAGCTCAAGTATCTTTGCCGCACCTGAAAGGGGCAACAATTAATATTTTTGATTCAGAAGAACATTAGTTGCCCTACAACGTGACGAGTCTGCAATAAATCGAGTACTACTACACTTTTTTCAATTGTAATACAGAAAATATCAATTGTAATTCAGATTAGTCAAATGCAATTCAGAAGACATCAGTTGTGATTCAGAATAGTCAACTGTAATTCAAAAGATATCGATTGTAATTCAGAAGATATCAACTGTAATTCAGAATAGTCAAATGTAATTCAGAAAATATCAATTGTAATTCAGATCTTGTCAATTGTAATTAAGAATTTGTTGATTGTAATTTAGAAAATATCAAATGTAATTCAGATTATATATTCAATGGAGACAATCAGACCGTTAGATAGCGACAGATTTTGGTGCCCCATTTTCGCATACAAGCCTCGAATAGGGTTGAAAAGGACATCCTTTCTAAGTATAATGAAGGGAAATTTACGCGTGGCTCCTGGGGAGAAGATATGAAAAAATCGATTTTCCGAAACAGAAATGAAATGAGTTCGGCGCCCAATTTTCCACATGTTCACTGAAATACAATTACTGTGTTCTTGCTTGGGGCAGCCGCAGTGTATCAGTTATTTTCTCTATATATATGTCGATTATAATTGTGAATTTTTTGTATATTCTTTGTGTTGTATGAATAAATATCATTCATTTATATTATTAAATCGAATAGTAGCAAAAAATACCCAAATATTACATATTCAAACTCATTGAAGCTATAATATACCTAAGTAGGAATGATAACCAAATGAAGATATCGTTATTAACAAGTTAATGATAACACTGCATATAACATAAACATTTCTATAATATTTTGCAGCTTCTTCATGCATAAGTAATATGGTCTGTGTGACACTCAAACCATACGTTATATAGTCTAAGAATCACTTTTTCTCTAAAAGAAGGAATGGTGTGGAAAAATAGTGGAGATTTTTATAATTTTGTGCCAGCAACTTGTTACATAAATTACATATAATTAATATGATGACCATGTCCGACACTCAAGCCTTTTATTATTTAGTTTTAGAATAACTTTTTTTAAGTATATGCCAAACGGCTTGCGTGGAAAAATAACTCAATTTTCATACAACTTCCCGACGCTAGCCTTCCGGCCATATCCTATAGTCATGCCGATTTCATAGTATTGTCTTACACATCGATGAAATTCTATACTTCCAAAGGATAGTATAGAAAAATAAGTGAAAATGTGAAAAAAAGTTTCGTCAATTTGATAATTTCACTCCTTCACTTCGAAGTCAGAATGGCAATTGATATCTTCTGAATTACAATTGACAAGATCTGAATTACAATTGATATCTTCCGAATTACATTTGATCAATCTGAATTACAATTGATATTTTCTGAATTACACTTGACTATTCTGAATTACAATTGATATCATCCGTATTACATTTGACTAATCTGAATTACAATTGATATTTTCTGAATAACATCTTATATTATCTGACTTACAATTGGAAAAGGTGTAGGGAGTTGCCCATTATTGATTAAATAAGAACCCATTTACATAGCAACAGTTGAAATATACTGAACAAGGTATATGCAATTGTTTCAAGATCGATTGAAAGTTGAAGGAAATATACTTTCACACAAAAAAGTTCCTTTACAGATTTCCATTGAGTGATCGAATTTCACACGGCACACGGAATTGATACGTGTGCGAAACGTTTCTGTGATCGATGTTTCGACTCCCATGAATACATTAGAATGGAATACAGCATTTTTTCAGGAATGACAATTACAGTGATATTACCTCTAAGAGCATCTCACAGTTATCAAAATTGAAGAAATTAGTGTCAGGTACAATTGATTGAATCAATATAGGAACTCGAGACAAGTATTTGTATGAGTTTAAATGTATTAAATGTATTTGTATGAATTGTGTGTTATTCTCGCAGACTCTCTTCGTACAAATATCTATGCTCCAAATATTCTTCAACGAGTATGGTTCTAGATCCACTATATTGATTATTAGCCTCTTGAATTCTTCAATGTTATATTCTTATTAAACTGTTGCTGGTAATTTATTAAAGAACCTAACACATCCATCCCCTGGAGTCTTTTCGGTTGATGAGAATCTGTGGATTGGGATATTTCAGTCGATGTTATGGTTTCGCGTGTTAAGACTAAGTTGTATGTTATGCAAATCAAATTTATTGCGAATTTATAATTTTTCTTATTTTTGTTCAATATGAAATCGTTTATGGTATACCATTCCTGTACCTCTTTCACTGGATCGTTTAATTAATGACCTACCTACGGTTAGAATGTTTGTGTTGTCTGCATGATTCATTGAATTAATATTTTTATTATTCACAAAATCTATTGCTGGAGTCATTATGAACTTATTGATAGATATCTAGCAATACAATATCAAACGATAAGTAGTTAGAAATATTGTGAGTGATGATAGAAATCTCTTTATCAGTTCTTGATGATGAAACATCACCAATGAAACATTTCGCACACGTTAATTTTCGAAAAGACCATTGTCAACACTCCAGTGTCCATGAAAGCATCCATTTCAGCAGTCTTAGGGCTCGTTTATCAATGCAAGGATAAAATTAACTGGCAGTTCTCTTCTCGTCACTATCAGGAAATAGTCGCCCAACCAGCAAAATTGTTTTATAATTTCATGGTGCTGCAACAGTTTTATTTTGTTGTTATTTTATAATTACTTCCAAAATGCTAATAGATTATATTAGACGACCTGTGAACACAATATAGTTGTAGGCAATAATAGTGTTTCATAAATTTATCATAGAAACGTTCATAAAATAAAATTTAAAACCGTTATAAAAATGTCACGAAATTATCACAGAAACGTTTTAACAACTAACTTATAAAACATATTTTGCTATAAGTAAATCGTTTTGAAGCAATTTTATAGCACTTTTCTGTTAGTTTGTCATGATCTTTATAAAACTATTTGAATCTTATTTTATAACTGCTTCCTGTAGCTTTAATGAAATTATTTTATTGGAATGCTTTCAAACACAATTTTGTTTTTATTACCATATTGACACATTAATGATAATTTTCCAACTATTTTATAGTATGGTATATTTACTACAATTCTAACACAACAAAATAACTGTCATACAATCAAATTGCTTCCTCGAATGTAGATTTGCTATCGCCAAGAATGAAATGCAGCTTTTAAGAAGAATCAGCTGTCATTGATTTTAGAGGTCAATGAAGTATAATTTGTGAGTTTTATTTGACAAGTGTGTCCCAATAACCTACATAACGCATGATGTCGGGTAATATTTGTCAATGGAAAGAAATTAAGAAACGTGGTTCGTTCAGACGAAGACTGAAAATATGTCACGATATAATGATGTGCAAGTGATAGGGGCATCTCTGTCGTTGATTTCGAAAAACAGGTTCACTTAGGTGAATCAAAAGAATCAACAAACAATATCATACAGTAATAGCTTGAGACTCAATTCAAAGCGTGGGTGTTCCATTAAAAAAATATTTGGAAACTTTTTAAGTCACTCTGTTTATTGAAAATACTGATAAAACACTTCAAAATCTCTCACGTAATACATAGTGTTTACATTTATGTGTATATGTATATATACCCTCAAACTAATAACTAAAAGCTCCTTCGAAGATTAGCCTTCATGAGTAATGAAAGAGGCTTCCTAGCCAAAACATCCTGATAGATAATACTCATATCCAAATTATGTGAGAAATCCCATGCAATATCTTCATTTAATCCGACTCTGCCGCAATACCATTATTTCCAGAACTCAGTATTTCTTAACAGTTTTATAGTAGCTAAAATGCGTTAAAATGATTGCTATTGAAACCAAATTATTTTATAGAATAACGCCATTTTAAAATGATAGCAATCCGGAATACCGACATCAGATGAGTTGAAGATATGAAATACCGCAACTATAGTAATATTTACAGCTGAAAATTACATGAATATTATAAGATAGAACAAACTGAGTTGAGTTTGTGAGTAGGAAATTGATATTTCGACAGTGTAAGTTTTTGTATAATCAATATTTTTTTCCAAAAACATCAATAAATGAGTGGCGCGCTTAAATTTTGCTAATATTGCGCTATATATATTGTCAATAAAATTTCATTTGCAGTAAAATATCAATCTTTGAAGCACAAACAATGTCTTTAACAGTTTCATAAGTCCAAAAGGGAAATTATTAAAAATGGCTTCAACCCCTCTATTTTTTGGTTTTTAGTTGGTGACATATCTATTATTTTTTCCTAGTGTCCAATACAAAATTACTTCTTGCGCCTTCAAGAAAACAGTTTTAACACTTTTTATTTTATCGGTATCTTTTTAGACTGCATTATATTTTATAACGCTTACTTAAAACTCCTGAAAAACTCTTATGAAATTGTCTATTAATTTTTTTATTAGTATCGCTCAAATATGTTGCAGAAGTGCAGTAAGACAAGTCTTCACAAAACTACTTTTCAAGAGTGTTAGAAAACTTTTATAGTATTGGTCGAAATGTTTATAAAACTATTTTGTAGTGTTTGTAAAAGGCTCAACAAAATATTGATGAAGACTATAATGTTATATAAAACGGTGCCAATTTACTAATTATAGCTGTTTTATAAACACATTGAGAACATTTCTGAGAGGAATACAGTTTAATAATTTGTTTCTCTGAAACATTTTCGCAACTATTATAAAATATCAAATTGCTAGTTGGGCGAGCGCATCATCTCACTTTATGTCTCTAACAGACAACCCATTTATCCTGGCACTGATAAACGGGCCTCCAGTTAAATATCTTATAATAATTTCAGAATTACAGAAAAGGTGACATATTGATTTGATTTGTGTTATTAACAATTCACTTCCTCAAAAAAAACATAGCAAACTATATTTTTCCTTTGAATAAACTTACCGCTACTAGAATGTCTTTTGAATCGGAGTTTGAGTTGGCTGGGATCTGTTACGTATTTTTCACTCTGCCTCCGCCTTCTGAGTCCTGGAGTAAGATCTCCCGACCAAGACATACATTTCGCCAGTCGTTGGCCACTGACAGCTACCGGAATCTTAGATATACGACTACCATCCAAAGCAGGGCTTGTCTACAGAAAATCATTTGAATTTTTTTTTCTTTTGGAAAAACATCAAAACTTACAGATGATTCTCTCAGTATTTGGCTGGCATTATCAACGCCACTGTCTTCATCGTCCTGTTCTTGACGTTTGTCTTTTATCGTCGGATTTTCTGTAGCGTCAAAGTATTCTGATTGTTCCTCCATGCCTGGGCTGAGGCCATTGGCTAAGGATCTCCTTTCTCTGAAATAATATCAAGCTTTATATGAGATGGTCACGAATATATCTTTGATACTCAACAAATGAAGCAGCCGGTCTATTATACAATGACAAGTTTCTTTGGCCAAATATAGTTTTCGTCTCAATTACATGTGAAAGCAGGGCACATCCAACAAGCAACATTAAATTTTCTTATAACTGTGAACATTTAAATATTTAAAGCAAAAAATGAATGATTTGAACATATTGCAAAATGATACCTTGAAACTGAAAAATATCATTAATAAAAATTAAATATTGGAATTGAGAACATATGATGATTGAGATGAGACGTTCAATGATGACCCCCCCCCCTTTCTCTTAACCCTTTCAAACCCAATTTATTATTTTTGGAAGAAAAAAAAATACTGTTTTCATTTTTTCCATCAATTCATGCTTCAGAATCAAGATTATGCAGAAAAATCACAAATTATTATTATCAGGTGAAGACCTGATATGGCATCATTGGGCATAATGCATGTTGGAATTGTTACATAAATGAAATTGAAAAACAAGTTCAGTTTTTGATTCATTTGTGATCAAATCGAATGAATTTATAAGTAGTTCCTTTTTTTTGGTTGATGTGTACGATTTTGATGTAAGGTTAAGTTTCATGGCGATATAACCTCAAAATCATATCGGGATTTATTTTTCCAGTTTGATATTGGCATACGGTAAAGTTATAAAAGAAGGGGGAGATATGTGTATCGGGCACCTGAGGAAAAGAAACGTTCGCTTCTGATATTTATTTTGGCACAAAAAAGAAGGCAGAATATGCCCTTTTTTCGGACTTCAGGTGGCCATTACTTCGAAACAAAGGGAGTAGCGGCACAAAATACGTAATACCAGGAAACTAGGTGCTTCCCGATAAACGAATGGAAAAATATAGTTTTCGTTATTTTTCATTGTCGCATCAATTTTCAATCAAGTTTTGAGAAATTTTTGAGAAAATTTCACCATTCGACATCTGAATCGTGAAATTATGCTCTTCGTACTCGGTTTCCAATAGCATTCTTCCAGTAGAATATACACATAACCCAATTATTTGCAAAGAATAACTTGAAACCCCCTACCGGAACAAAAGTTGTGGCACACGCTTTTATCAACAACTGATTTTGACGTTACCCACGAAATAAATAATCAACAGGTTATTTATGCGACATCTATAAAGCACTTGAACAAGTATTATTGAAGAAGAATTTTGCAACCACCAATGATTCACATACTTATATATACATATAGATAGAAATCTGATGATGCCATATGGCATCACTGGGCTGAAAAAGGTTGATTCACTTTTGTTTCTCCTTTTAAACTTAAAACAAAGTGAATGAAGTCACATCTCATTCTGAATATTAAGATACATTTTTACTGCAAGGAAATGGACTTATTAAGTATCAACTAATTTGAATTATTCCTTTTCACATGACTATGTCAAATCAAGAGTATGGAGTGCCACTTTCATCCATTTTCCTCTTCACTACCCTTTTTTACCTTTATCCTAGCTATAACAATAATCATTTTCCAAAATATCTGAAAGATTATCGATATTATCCTTTCTCATCACCGATTGGTCGAACATAACAGGTTTTGTCAACAAATCATTTGGGTGATTTGTTTGAGTACCACATATTTCCCAACCAGGACAATGAACAGACGAATCATGTTTTGGTATCATGATCCAAAATTTGGTGATTAATGATTATAAAATTCTTGTAGTTTTTTATTTAAAAACTTGACTTTGAATGAACTTCTTTATATATGTACGGCAAAAAATGAATCTATTTTGTCTTGCTTGTTTTATTGTCAAAAATTGAAAATTACAAAAGTGTTGTTTACTTTGTATCCATAACTACTATGATCAAATGTTATTTTTGAAGGATTCACATATACAGAGAGATATTACAATCGTCCAAATTATATGGCAAGAAATTGTACAGAACATGCCCCCCGCCTTGAAAGAAACATATTTCAAAGGTTCAGTAGTAAAAAACAAAGATAAAAAGAAACATTCCTAACAATAACACTTCCAACATTATCGTTCATCAAATGTGTACAAATTTATATAGTAACGCAAAATTAATCTTCTTTTGGTAATGGACACACTGATGCTACGGCACGTTTGATTATTCCCTTTACAGTTTTCAAAGTCACCGTGCGAACGACTCCATCGGTACCAGGATGAAGAGCAGTCACTCTTCCTAAAAGCCAGGACATAGGAGGTGAGTTGTTGTCCTTGACCAACACAAGAGAATCTAGCTGGATGTCTTTTGAACGTTGATGCCATTTGGATCGTTGCTGTAGCTCGGAAATGTAATCCCTGGACCAACGACTCCATATATGTTGATGCAACTGCTGTAACCTTTGATAATGACTGAGGCGACACTCAGTTATAGTTTGGACATCAGGATCTGGCAGAGATGTTATGGGTCTGCCTATGAGAAAGTGAGCGGGAGTGATAGGAAGGAGGTCGTTTGGATCAGAACTGTTAGGAAAGAGGGGACGGGAGTTCATTACTGCCTCAATTTGTAACAAAACAGTCTGAAAATCCTCATACACAAGAGAGGAATTAGCTAAAACCCGTTTCATGTGATGCTTCATTGATTTAACTCCTGCTTCCCATAAACCCCCAAAATGAGGAGAATGAGGTGGTATAAACTTCCAATCAACTCCTTCATTAGCATATAAGGCAGTTACCTCTACGCATTTTTTACTGAGAAAACCGGCTAAATTTTCTGATTCTGTTTTAGCCCCTACGAAAGATCTGCCATTATCTGAGAATATCTTTGAAGGCCTACCTCTTCTAGAACAGAATCTTCGAAAAGCTGCAATGAATGACTCTGTTGTAAGGTCAGTCACTATTTCGAAATGAACTGCCTTTGTCGTAAAACATACGAAAAGAGATATCCAAGATTTGTAAGTTTTAAATCCACGCCCTCTTCGGTCTCGAAGTATAAAAGGACCGGCATAGTCGACACCGCTGATTGAAAATGGCGATGCAACAGTGATTCTGTCTTTTGGAAGTTCCCCCATGATGGGATGTGAAATCCTAGGTTTAACCCGAAAGCAACAAATGCAATTGTGTACAATTTTTCTAGCAGTGTTTCTGCCGTCAATAGGGCCAAAATTCTTCCCTGATTGCAAAGAGCAATTGCTGAGGTCCCGCATGCAGTAATTTTCTATGAAATGCAACAAAGAGTAGGGTAGTTAAATGATGGTTGGAAGGAAGTACAATTGGATGTTGTTTGCAGAAATAGAAATGAGAATATTTAAGTCTTCCTCCGACTCTAATGAGGCCCTGATTATCCAAAAATGGACTGAGTTTCAAAAGTTTGCTATTTGATGGAAGATCTTTATTTTGTAAAAGACTCGAATATTCGCTTGGAAAACATTGCTTTTGTACAAATTTAGACACGAGTAATAATGCGTTATATAATTCTTTCGCACTTAAAGGATTTTTGTTGCGAAGTTTTTGCGAAACCTTACAATTATTGATGAATCTAAGCATATAGGCTATACACCGTTTGAGCTTCAATAGTGAAGAAAACTTATCAATGGGTAAATTGAAGGTGGATTGTGACGATAATGAAATCGTCTCTTTCAATTTAACTTCTGGAAGAGCAAAATCTTGTGAATGATCAGAATTGGGCCATTCCTCATATGGACATGAAAGGAAAGAGGGACCACGCCACCAAATTTCCGAAGTGATCAAGTCTGAAGGACAACAGCCACGGGATAATAAATCTGCAGGATTCTACTTGCCACTGATATGACGCCAATTTGCAGTATCAGTGAGTGACTGAATCTCTGCTACACGATTGCTAACGAAAGTTTTCAGCATATGGGAAGAAGTTCTTATCCATCCTAAGACAATCGTTGAATCTGTCCAAAAATAAACAGAATCAAAGATGTGCCTTGTAGATTGAAGAATTCTTTGTGACAGGCGAGCTGAGATTAGTGCTCCACATAATTCTAACCTTGGCAAAGTGGTACGTTGCAAAGGAGCGACTTTGGATTTCGCGCATAAAATATTGATAGTGATGTTGCCTTGATTATCAGTGCTGCGAATATATGCGCAACTACCGTACGCCTGCTCAGATGAATCACAGAACATATGAAGTTCAATTCGGGATGGATTGCTGCATTTAACAAATCTAGGTATACGTAATTCGTTGAGTGTATGTGAATTATTTCGAAATTTAACCCAATTTGAATGAATGTTTTGGGGAACTGATTCATCCCATGTCAGTTTTTCTAACCATAGTTTTTGTAACATGCATTTTGCAACTATAGTACAAGGTGCAAGTAAATCCAGTGGATTATAAATTTGTGCAATGCTAGATAGTATCGTTCTTTTAGTAATTCGCGAAGAAATTCTATCAGGATTGATATTATATAATAAAGTATCTGATTTAGGGGACCAGTATGAGCCCAAGGTTTTTGAAGCTGCATCAGAATCAAATTGTAAAATATGGTCATCCAAAATTGAACAATGAATGCGTTTCAGAACGTTTACATCATTAGAAGTCCATTTTCGGAGTTCATAACAACCCTGTTGAAGAATTTGAGCGATTTGTGAACAAAGGATCTGGAGTTCATCAATTGAATCGGAACCGGTGAAAAGATCATCTACATAAAAATCAGCCAATATTATTTCAGACGCTAAAGGAAATGTGGTTTTATTTTCTAGTGCAAGCTGATGAAGACATCGTATAGCCAAAAAAGAGGCAGAAGATGTCCCGTAAGTAACAGTATTCAGATCGTATTCAATTAAAGGATCTGATGGACTAGAACGCCAAAATATTCTTTGAAGATATCTTTGAGAAGGAGTAATGAGAACTTGCCTGTACATTTTACAGACGTCAGCTGATACCACGTAAGCGTATTGCCTATTGCGAATGAGTATGTCAAAAAGATCATTTTGTATTTTGGGACCTATCATCTGTATATCGTTAAGGGACCATCCTGATGATGTGGAAAGAGAACCGTTGAATACAACTCTCAATTTGGTTGTTGTACTTTGTTCTTTCAAAACGCCATGATGGCATAAATAGTATGGATTGGAGATAGATATCTGATTATTCACTGGAGACATATGCCCCAAATCGATGTATTCGTTCATGAATTTTGTATATAAATCACGAAGATAATCGTTTTTCTGTAACCTTGATTCTAAATTGAAAAAACGTTTAACAGCCTGTTCCCTGGAATCACCTAGTTTGTCTACTGATTCCTTTAATGGAATATATACTATGAATCTACCATCAGAATCTCTTGAATGTGTGGATACAAAATTATATTCACAAGCCTTCTCCTCTGCTGAAAACGTGCGTTCTGAGGAACAATTTTCTATTTCCCAAAAACGTGCAAGTTGTTCTTGGATATTTGAATCTTGGGAAAAATTGCATTTCACAGAATTGAGATGACAGCCTTTTGTACCAAAAGGTCCTGCTATAACCCACCCAAATTTTGTTTTTTGTAGTATGGGCATCGAGGTACCTAAGTTTATTTGACCAACTGAAAGAATTTGCCAAAATATTTCAGATCCTATGAGCAATTGTATTGGATTTGATTTATTGAAGTACGGATCTGCAAGTCTTATATTCTGAGGAATATTAATTGACGAAATATCAAATGAAGTATTTGGAATCGAATCTGAAATATTAGAGACTACTAGGCATGATAATGCTGATGAAAAAGAATTGTGCTGAGAATGCACCTTCAAATCGACCTTGAATTTGATTGATGATGTCACTTTAGTGATACCAATAACTGTTATGTCGATTTGTTTCTTAGGCAATCCAAGAAGATTTGCCAAATTGGAGGTGATAAAATTGGACTGGCTTCCTGAGTCGAGCAAAGCACGACAAGTATGGGGATTTCCTTTAGAATCAAAAACTGTTACTTGAACAGTTGACAGAAGTATTTGTTTGCTAGACGATATAACACTTGTCAATGAATGTTCTGCAGAAGGTTCCAACACCATTGCTGAATTGGAATTATTCGAATTGTCGAAATGAAGTAAAGAATTATGTTTTGATGAACATTTTCTGCATGAACCAAACTTACAAGCTTCTGCCTGATGACCGCTATTCAGGCAATTAATGCAAAGCTTGAGGCTATTAACTGAATCAAGCCTTTCATTTATTGACATTTGGAGAAACTTTGTACATGTATAAATCCTATGAGACTTTCGACAAATTGGACAAACGCGATTGTTTGAAACGAATGATCTTGAAATTCGTTTTTCTTTGGAATTGAATTTTGATTTGTGGAATTTAGATTCGCTTGAAACTTGCGTTATTTCAGAATTCGTTGCCTTCAATATCTTAGACCTTTCTTTGAGAAACGTTAATAAATCATTCAAATTTGGGACTTCACGTGGGTTATTCGGAAACCTTTTTGAAACTCATTCACGTTTAGTTATTTTATCAAGCTTACCTATAACAATATAGATTATGAGAGTATCCCAAGCCTCGGTGGGTTCACCTAAACTCTTCAGAGAACGTAAACTTTTTTTAACTGTATCGCAAATTTGCTTGAGACTCAAATAAGATTCCTTTTGTAGAGACTGAATTTCGAGAAGCGCCTTTACATGTTCTGACAAAAGTGATCGTGTATCTGTATAACTTTCACATAAAAGATCCCATGCTATCTGAAAATTTTCATCGCAGGTTTCCAATGATATTATTGTTTCAAGAGCTTCGCCTTTCAATGATGTCTTGAGATAAGAGAGACGTTGATAATTGCCAATATTCGCATTCTTAATGATTATTGACTCAAAGGAATCGCGAAATTCTAGCCAGTTCTCTTCACTACCATCAAAAGTCGGAAGATTTATGATTGGAAGTTTAATACCCTGCATGTCGACCGAATGTATATTCGAATGATGTATGTTTGGATTCTCTAGTGTGTTAGTTACAGATTTTTTATGAGCAGTTTTGTCACTTTTTCTGAATTATCGGAAAGTTTTGAAATAATCGAATTTTTGTCAGATTCTACATGTTTTTCTAAAAAATCGGTTGCCTCTGATAAAATACTATAAAATAAATCCTCAAAACTAACTCGCTCGTTTATTTCATCATCTTGATTGTCCAATAATATTTCGATTTCAGTTTGAATATCATAGAACTCATCTAAAACGTTTTCAATTCGCGACAGCCTATTTTGCAATTCTCTGATATGAATCGGAGTAATGTCAGTTTCCTCCTTAATTTTTTTGAAATATTTGTCGAATAATGTAAGTTTAGTTTTTATGCTACCGCGTTTGATTCTCAAACGTTTGATCTCTTCCTGAGAAGACATTGTTTCAAGACAGTAATGATAGAAATTGAGACACTACGAAGAAATGGATTTTGTTGAAGGAAAGGATAGGAGAAGCTCACTTTCTTTGATGCACTGTGATGATGTTTCTATCCGATCAACTTGTGGATGCTCTGCAAACCTTCACTGATGAAACCCGTTACATGAATCAAACTGCTGGGCTCTGTGAAATGTTGTTGTTCGATGCTTTCGAACTGTTGATAATGAGCACTGTTGTCATTGAATGGAAAGTTCTCCTGTATCTTCGCTCGAAGGACCATATAAAATTCTTGTAGTTTTTATTTAAAAACTTGACTTTGAATGAACTTCTTTATATATGTACGGCAAAAAATGAATCTATTTGGTCTTGCTTGTTTTATTTGTCAAAAATTGAAAATTACAAAATTGTTGTTTGCTTTGTAACCATAACTACTGTGATCAAATGTTATTTTTGAAGGATTCGAATATACAGAGAGATATTACAATCTTCCAAATTACATGGCAAGAAATTGTACAGAA
>JAVJAQ010005100.1:0-281667 GCA_032362365.1 Zygogramma bicolorata | reverse complement strand
TACCATTCTGGAGGCATATACGCCAATCGACTATCATAAAAGTAGCCTATGCTATTTCAAATAATTTCTTGGCTTCGAGCTTTCCAGCTACAATTTGAACACCCTTTAAAATACTCTTTCCAGGATATCTTCTGTCACCAAACTGGTTTCCACAAACCCTTGCGTTTTATGTAATGAATATATTACATAATTGCCATCGAAACAACATGAAATGAACAGATATAACTACGTCATCCAATATGGGGCCCAGAAGCTGATTCACGATAAAATAATATCCGCGTTCAAAGTGAACAATAAACCGTTTTATACACCGCCGCCATAACTCGATCTTTGATCATCTGGGGCAACTCACAATATTTCAAGCCCGAGGCCCTGAATATAAACTACTTCATTATGAACCTGGGATATCAATAACTATTTCAGTTGAATTTTCAATGAAAGTTGCATTTGTATTCCAGTTCGCCTTTTTGAATATTACAGCCACTTCTCTCATAGCTATTCATCGTTGTCTGGAATAACTTTAGTTTTACGAGTCGGCAAAGATAACGAATAAATAGAAGTAATAGCTGCTTAGACTCGGAATACTGATAAATAAAGTGCACCCATAAATAGCTCGCAGTCATCGTATTTTACAACTCTCAATTTATCGCCAGTTCAGAGAACTGTTTGGGAGTGTTTCATAGTCGAATGGGTTTTTGCATCTGAAATAAGGAAAATTTTGGAAATTTTTGATTGTACTCAACTGAGGGCGGGTTGTAACACGACAGGTTAACTGTGGTTCAAGTGAATCGAGTTCAGTTGTCAAGCAACAAACGATTCTAACTTGAACCACAGTTACAATCAGCCCTTAATCGTATAGTCTGTAACAAGACCTGAGAAATCGAAGAGTAAACTCACATTTTTTGACGGTAGGTGGTGTTGAGGTGGTGATACAAATGCGATTTTCTAAGGGTACATTTTCATTGAGGCGGCAGCTTACGATTGATTTTCGATACCGGCGGTCTCATTGGATAAACTCTTGCGGGATCTTTCGTTCACCAATAGAATAATCAGTATTCCAAATACGTAAGGTCAAGTTCGTCTAATAAAAAGCTATTAATTTTTTTGAAATGTTTGACAGTTCGATTTGAATTTGAATGCATTTGAAAGTTTCTTTAATATTCAAAATCTTGTACCTAGTTCTCGTTGCTTTTCACGTTTCTCTTGTTTATATTCTTTTTGAGTGTTTATCGTTGCTGTTCTTGTATTTGTTTGATTTTATAGTGATAGTTAGATTTATTATGAACCGATTTACAAAGCTCAAAATAAAACGCTCGTGTAACTTGTAGGTATAACTCATCCCTCATATCATCGGCTCGTAATCACTTCAGAATTGCATTTTTTCAACACAAAAAAAGTACTTACCTATCTTCGGTTCCCTAGAAAGTAGAAAGATAAGATATCAATACTTTCCAGTTTCACTCACAACTATTGTTTCGGAAGATTTAAAATCACATCACAATAATTGAGTTTCTGATTTATTTTTCATCAAATTGAAAGCAAAAAGAATACCTAATAATCAGTCGCATTTCGCGGGAAAGCAAAACAATGCATGCAAAACATGAGACCATGAAATAAACATAACCTATAAATCTATAAATAATCGATTGGCTGTCGAGTAGACGGATATCATGGCATATCACGTAAGGTGCGCCTCTGCTGGCAAACTCTCGAAGGCATCTCTTCAGTTAAAATTGATCACAATCAAGATAGCGAAAAGTCGAGATGATTTGCTTACAATCTATCAGGTATAAGCCAACACACATAGGGTTTTTTATTCATCTTGGTCTGTAATGAGGTCAACCTCGGAATGGGAGGTGATAATCATTTTTCAGATCTTCTTCTCAAGGATCGGATTTGGCATTTTTTTCAAGTGCAGATTCACACGAAAGGGAAGGCCTGCAATGTTCAAAGAACACCGCGTGAATAAAAGGAAAGGAGATAAGAATTAACATTCAATTTGAATTTTTGAAGTTTGTAAGCAACAGGAAAAACCTCTCTCGGCAAGGAGTTCCAGAGTTCAGCTTTTCTATTGAAAGAAGATACCTGAGCAAGCGAGTTCGACAGGTCTCCAAATTCACAACAAAGGGGTAGGAATTCTGTGCTCGTCGAGTCATCCGTGTAGATATTGCCAAGGGTGGAACGATTGATAAAAATTCAGAAGAGCACCGACCGTGAAAATATCTATAGAAGAGAGACAAGTCTCCGACTACGATGTTTCAATGAAGTGAGCGAGTCTGTGAGCGAAGAATCACCAATAACAATTCTGTTCATTAAATATAATTATGTATATCAGATAGATTAGCTTTATTCATTCCAAGAAGATAACTGCAAAAATTAGGAATAAACATGATTTCTCAATTTTTAGAAAACCGTCGCATACAGATATTGTAATTCACAATTCATCTACCCATCCTCACCAACATGAAGCGGCAGCATTTAACAATCTCCCTAACAGACTGGTAAATGTTCCTTTATCAGATACAAATTTCGAAAAAGAACTGATTATTATGAAACAAATCGCCATTAACAACGGTTATAGTAGTGATTTAGTAGACACTTTATTGTCCAAAAAGCTGTATAGTCAAGTCCTGAAAGAAATCTACCCAATTACAACGAATTATGATAAGAATTACAGAACGTTGACCTATTTAGGTCAACCGAGTAAGAAAATTTTTAATTTTTTGAAACAGAAGGATTTGAAGGTTGCATATGAACCAAAGAATAATTTGAGCTCTTAAATAAAAAACAACAATGATAGAAGTTCAGTATCAGATAGATCAGGAGTGTATAAATTATTGTGTGGTACATGTCCTATGTTTTATGTCGGTCAAACGGGAAGGACATTTGATACACGCGTGAAAGAACACAGAAGTAGTTTCCAAAATGGTAGGACAAATTCTCGTCTGCATCTCACCTCATTACAGAGGGACATGAGTTCAACCACGAATTTGGAATCCTTCATTTCCAAGGGAAAGGTTTGAAACTCAATCTCTTGGAGAATTTTGAAGTTGAAGTGTAAACGTTATTCCTAGTGAATGATCAGACAGAGTTGAATAATTCGTCTCTTTTGAACATGATAAGATTAGTTTAAAGTTCCTGCTTGAGGAAGCTATTGTATAGCGGAACACGTGTCGCGGTTTAGTAAACCCTAATATGTGAAGATCTTACAGGCAATTGTATATCAGATTCAAGAGAAAAAAATACAAAATATAATGATCTAACATGATGGTTGAATCCCAAATATGAAATTATATATATTATATATATATATATATATATATATATATATATATATATATATATATATATATCTAGTGGTATTTGCTATGAAGTAGAGAAATCAGGAAACTGATAAATAGATTATCAAATTCTCTGGTCTATCACAAGTTGCGTTCAATTCGAAATGCCCACCACAAGACAACTAGCTGTTTCTGGCTTTGACCTTCAACAGCTGTGGGTTGGCAAAGTCCTCGTATCGGTGGTTCCACTTATGTGTCGCTTGCCGTTAAGGCACTATTCTTTTCAAATCATCTGGTCATCTATCACAATTTGTCTTCGATACGGTTTGAAACTAACCTAAACCATATCGATTTGTAATATACATTGCATCATTTTATATTCATCAAATATTTACGAAAAGTAAATAAACTTATCATGTTTGAGAGAGCCTCAATAATATGATATTAGGTATACATTGTTGTGATATTCATGACACAAATCTATGTTATGGATTAATCATTTCATAAAACGTAATAATCACAGCTTTCACTCCTTTGATCTCTATTCACGTAAAATCTAGATTCGATGCAAAATATATGCTCTCATTTCGTGCCCTCTGACGTGTCACGTTCCTTTGATTCGAATAATAACAAAAAAAATACCTTCTAATTATAAGGCGACGATAAACCAACGTCAGGTACATCGTATGCAATTCCGGCTTGGAATGATGAATACGAATCGAGAGAAGCAATAGAAGGAAATTGAAGTAATTACCATCAACAATTCGTATTCTATTAATCAAATAACAAATGTACACAAGCGCAATCAAGCAGTGAGCTACTTTGTATCGCTAGACCTAGCACGTGTTCGAAAATTATGGCCCGATAAGGAAATTTATAGGATGGCGAGTAGACTATCGTTGCGAGATGTACAGGGTGTCCCAACAAATAGTTACCATACTGAATATATCTGGAAGAGATGTAAATATTGGTGCCTGCTTCATGAACCATGAACTTCATCAATCATTTTTTATTTAAGAAAGTTCTTTCAATCCTTATCAGTGGCGTTCATTTACAAAACGTTAAGTGCCGCGTATGGACGCTTCCATAGTGAGAATTTTCTTGAAGTGAAAGTTAAAGTTTGGCCTATGAACCAGGCATAAGAGTCCTTGAGTCCCGTTTCCATGGATGTTTATGACATGTGCAACTATAGTCTATTCACGTTAAAGATAGAGTACGCGTAAGCAATGCATCTAGCATGATCAGCCAGTGGTCAGTTAGTCCTCGCGTTTCGATTGGCTGCCTGTGATATCGAAAAACGCACAGTTTAGTACTGAACAGTATCAATACTTATCGTTAGCAGTGCATGTGTTGCTTTAGTCGATATTTCCAGTACAGATAAACTTAGATAAATTTGATAACAATGTCGTATTAAATGCTAGTGGTCCTTGAAAAGAATAAAAATGAGGTATTCGAGTAATATCTAGAAGAATGTGATCTCAACGTATGCAATGTGAGTTACATAAAATAATCTCTGCTGACTTGAAAAAAGTTTAAGATTGGTGTGTCTTTCAACTTAACTAAAACAAATTTAATATCGTTTAGATGCTCGATCAACGAACTTCATTCTGAAGACAGATCATTGGAATCAAAAATAGCACTAGATTTCTAGGAGTGTTTATTGATCAGAATTTAAAATTTGTGGATCATGTCAAACAACTCACTAGCAAAGTCCCCTCTAGCTGTTATGCGGTTAGAGTTGAATGAATTGGGATTCGGCACTGCAAAGATGGCTTACTATGCACTCATAGATTCTCACTTACGCTAAGGAATACCGTTTTGGGGAGCATGCAGCCCAACTTTATTCAATAGTCTTCTAATTTTACAGAAAAGGGCAATAAGGTATATGGGAAACCTCAAACCAAGAGAGTCCTGTAGAACCTTCTCAAAAACCATAATATCCTAACGGTAACTGCATTATTCATACTGGAATCTGCGTGTGTAATAAATGAGCATATATTGAACTTCGCCACATCCTCTTCCCATTATAACACCCGGAACAGCAGACACACTCTGCAACTCACAGTGCCAACTAAAAACATCACCAGAGACTCCATATTTCACAATGGAGGAAAAATGTACAATCATTTGCCTCTGTACATAAGATCTGCCAATATAAATGACTTCCAATTCAGGAAGTTAGTCAAACAATTTCTATCTGATAGACCCTATTATACTTTGGATGAATTTTCTGACGATAACTTTTAACTGATTGACTAGCTCATGTTTTTTATCTTCATTAAGGAGCTTTTAAGTTTTACTTTCTATGACTATTCTTATATGAACTTGACTTCCACTCTTTTATATATACATACTTTTTATAACCTCCATATAACCATGTTTCGTATGTATTTTTATAGTTTTATTTTTGTTATCTTTTTTTTTTAAGTAAGTATTTACTACTCAAGCTCTGTCAACAAAATTATGTCTTATGATAATAAAGCATATTATTATTATTATTAAAAAGTTTGATTGATCATATTCTTACGAAAGTAGCCTGTCATACAGTATGTAAAGCCACTGTATATAAGTATTATTCGTGTTTTTCTCCAACCCAAGAAGCAAAGAAGTCGATTCGAAATTGTGGATTTCGTGAAAGAATTCAGTGTAAACGCCAAATCTCTCTTTTCAGTAATTCCAAGTTTTCCCTGATCCCATCATGTATATTTGTTTACGAGCACTCTATCTTTAACGTGAATGCATACTTTTCAATTGCTATTAGCCATAATTTTAAAGAATGATCAACTGTAGAATATCTTCTTCAAATTTTGAATTGATCCAACCATCCAAGTCAAGATGGCGGTAGCAAATTTGATTGTACGTGATTTTTGACATATCAAGATACTTCCAAAAATGTTAATTACGTGATCAAAATATTCTGAAAGGTGAAGATATCAAGAAAAATAAAGACAGAAGCTCGGTGTTGAATAGGTCGAGAGTATTTGAATAATTGTCATGGGGATCATGCTCTAGGTTTCACCTAGGCCTAACCGAGAAAATATTTTAAACACGAGTGAAAGAACACAATTCCTTTCAGGCAACACAAATTCTTAATGTAAAATCTCTCATTTCCACTCAACCTTCTGGAAAGTATGGAAATCAACGAATAGAAAAGTTATCAATATCTGAAAAATGGTTAAATAGGGTTGAATAATTCGCGTCTGTTGAATAAGGCTTTACGCTGTGTAAATGTAGTATTTTTGACATGACCTAACCAGGGGTGGATGAATTGATGGCTATATGGTCGAACCGAACTTTCTATGATATTGTTACGAAATCTCCTAGCGCCGGCCCTGTCGCTCGTAAACGCATAATAATATGAGCGGTCGAAGAGAGAACGTCATTTTCCAGGAACTCTTGATTCGCATGGGAGAATTCGATGATACACATCATCGAGACCTCTCTCGAAGATTCTCCATAGGCGTACGCAACTATAAAAGGAGACACTTCATTGCGGAGGAGATAGTTATTCAGAGAGTTATTCAGATAGTTATCAGAGTTTCTAGCTTGGTGGAGATGCGAAGAGTTTCACAGAGTTTTATCGAGAGAGCTTTGGTATTGCTAAGTACAGAAGTCGAAATAGAGAATTTCTATTACAGAGAGTTTTAGTACAGAGTGTTGGATAGTTAGCGGAGCAATTTGAGTGATCGTGTTGTATTGTGTTGTGATGAAGAGTTATAATAGAATAGTTTAGTATTGTTTGGAGTTTTAATAAACGAACCCAAGGAAAATCTTAACAATATGAATTTCATTTCTGCCCAATGAAGCTATTATATATGGATACAACACGTATCATGGTTTCGTTAACCTCATGATAGTGTGGATATAATATGCACAAAACAGTAGTCTTTCAATTTTTTTATTGCTATAGGTTTGAAAACTCAAGAAATGCCCCTTCCATTTTGATTTGATTAATTGAATCAACTCAATATTTTATAGACCACAAATTATACGTTGAAACTTCTTGAAAAAGATTAGGATTCTGCTGTTTTTCAGCGCGCTTATATTCATTGAATTTCTGCTTGTTATTATATTACTTCTAATTACCTTATCGAACTTTATATTTTTTATTGACTTTTCATTTCAATTCCTCTGGTTATATTCAATTCTTCTACGTGAATTTGTCGATATGATAATTTTTTCACAGGTTTTTGACATTCAATCCATTTTGGATCTACTTTGAGTGCCAACTTCTTGTTGGCACACCCTGTATATTTACCATCTGTAGCATGAGCGTAATGAAAATAACGCGGATATTAAATTCATGAACATTCGAATAAAATGAGTGAATAATGAATCTGAAGTAAAACGAGAGAGTGTCTTTCTTATTGGCAACGATAAAATATTTTTTTAATGGAGTTGACTAGAAGATTCAGTCGAGTTCCGCTGAGGATCTGAAGGCAAGTCACATTCAACGTAGCTATGATCTGGATTGTTGATCGGTCTTGGACAGTCTTTCATCCCTCATCCACACCGGAGCTAGGAATCACACGTTGAAAAATAAGATCCTGGTAATCCTAGTCTTGCAAATGTTTACGGGAAAACTAATTTCCAGGCATTTCACAATCTATCTCATGCATATTTATTGCCAGGCTATGAACTGCTGAACTCTTTTGAAATTTTGGTATTAGTTTTTCAAAAATATGTTGTTGGAATCGAAATGTAACTGATCATAATTTCTTGTAAAATTAGGTTATTATAAGTAACCACCATCAAATGTCGACTTCGAACTTTACATTAGCAGTCACTAGTTTATCGAATAGTAACCATTTGAACTTTTTTCTCAAGCATGTTTTTGATGTCATTCAGAGCGGCCACTTAACATTTGACCCTTCTTGATATTAAAAATAATCCAAACAGATATTATTCAAGAAAACATTTCTATTTGTACCCAATGTTTAAGAATTCCCATTTCAACGAATACTCATGAAAACGTCAATAGCAGTTCCGTTTGAATAAAGATGTACTATTCAGAAAACGGGTGCTAATGGATTTTTGAATTAGCACCTCTACTAAAAATAGTATAACGCTAATTTATAACATTTGGATATTCTCGTTTCATTATTCACACATTTCAATATTTTTTCTGGAATACGCAAACCTTAAGAACCCCTTTCTCTTTCTGATTGGAGTGCAAACAATCGTTTGCAGAACAAATTTGATAGACCTAAATACATATTTTAGTAACCCCAGTGAAGAAGGTTGGTGTAAAGTAGGGCGAAAGCTATCCAATGATTCAGTACATTATAGTGAAAGGCTCTAAATTTGGTTCCATTCAATAAATTCATAGAGTGAGTTTTTATCGAATTTTTCATAAATTTAGAGATTGTGAAATCCCTTATTATCCTAGCGTTGCATATATGCAACGCATTTTTGATGTATTTTGGTAATTTTCTGTGGAGTGACTTTTGAACTTGGCGAGTAAATGTCGCTGTAAGTGCTGTCACAGATACATTCATTTACTTGTTAAGAGTTGTTTGGACGTTTCGGCGCGTTTTTAGTGACACTGTTCATGAGTTTGGTGAACTGTAATCCTGAAAATTCGAAGAAGTTTCGAGTAAGTATATTATTTCATAATCATATATTTAAACTATGTATCTTTCATGTATTTCGTGTTCATAAATGTTACACCTAACTTCGAAATAGTTGAACCTATTGAAAAAAAAAGTTTGAAATATTTCCTGGGGGTACAAATTTACCTGTTGCATATATGCGACGCTAGGATAATGGAGTGCTGTTGTAGTGGAGATCGTGAGCCGGCAATTCGAATGAATGATTCTATTTACTGAAATTTTATTGAGTATGTTTTGCGTTTCGGCAACTGAAATCCTTACATCATCAGTACTGAATATGGGTTTTATATATGTATATACATATATTCATTCTAGACGAGGACTGACATTGGAGGAAGCATTACAGATTGCTCATGATGATGACGAAAATGGCACTTCTCCGATTGAAGCTATATATATTGAACCTCCAGAAGAGTTAACCGACGGGGAATCTGGGGATGAAGAAAGTGACTTCGACTTGAATCGGCTTTCTGGGCGTCAGTTCCGTTCACAGGCCGAAATCAAGTTATGTAATAATGAATCATAACGTTTCCATGGGTGGAACTGATCTTATGGATCAGAATGTTTCTAGATATCGTGTCAGTATCCGTTCGAAAAAGTGGTGGTTGTGCCTTTTTACGTGGATGCTAGATGTTACTCTTCAAAATGCTTGGTATATTCATACTAAGAGCGGAAAAACAATTCCGCAACTAGACTTTCGTAGACAGATAGTTATTAGCTATTTGACCAAATATGGAACAAAATCCAAAGGTGCTGGTAAGCCATCCACATCATCATCGAGTGCATCAGAAAGTAGAGTATCTGACAATATAAGATTTGATCGAAAAGATCATCTGCTCGTTTTTATTTCTGATAAAAAACGAAGATGTGCTTCTGAAGAATGCACTTCTATTACCAGAACCAAGTGTCTCAAATGTGGCGTTGGGTTGTGTATTGGTTGCAATGAAAATTTTCATATAAAATGAATATCTTTTCTTGAAGCAATTATGTTTTATGAGATTTTATAATCATGACATACAAATAAAACAATAAAAATTGTATAATTGACTTTTGTTATTTTTGACCCCTTATTATCCTAGTGTTTCATATATGCAACGGTTCAAATATCACTCTCTATGAATGTGATATTGAAAATTTGTCTTGGATATGTTTTCAATTGATATTTCAAACAGTATGAAGTCATAAACCGCTGATATTTCCAAAATAAAGTTAATTCAGGATAATAAGGGTTGAAAAATATATTGAAAATTGAATATACTTTCCTTAGGCAACGTTTCGAAAGCTAGTCTGGCTTCTTTTTCAAGCCGCATTGAAAATTTCTATTGAGATTGGATTGAACTGAAAAAGATGGCAGACTAGCCATATACAGTGTGGTCCACTAAGTCTGCAACAAATGGGAAACTTTTTTATTATCGATTTCTCAGAAAATTTTATTCTTGACAAAAGTTGGTGCATGTTTCAAAACTATACCAAGTGTACCTGAAATGGCTTTATGACAACCACCATACAGGATAGGCCAAAAAATATAAATTTCAAGAGTAAAGTACCCTTATTTCAGAAAATATAGAAATATGTTGAGGAGAAAAGTTGCTTAGAATTAAAAGTTATGTTTAGATACGAAGTCATGGCCTGCTATTCGAATTTTTTTTCCTTTTGGAAAATTTTGAATTACCCCCGTATGATACATATTTTTACTATTTTGATCCAATATGTATTTGAAGTAGCTACAATCAAATCGGTTTGGAGTATTTCTTATCAAATTAAAGTGAATTTGTATAATTTACATGGATTTGTTTTCTTTTAGGTGACCGTCAGCTTCTTGTTTGTTGCAACGATATTTAACAGAACTCTAAAATAACACAAATACTTTTTTTAACGAGGCAAATACTTTACTAACTACATAAAAATATTTGTGGTATTTTAGAGTTCTGTTAAATATCGTAGCAACAAACAAGAAGTTGACGGTCACCTAAAAAAATACAAATCCGTGTAAATTATACAAATTCACTTTAATTTGATAAGAGATACTCCAAACCGATTTGATTGTAGCTACTTCAAATACATATTGAATCAAAATAGTAAAAATATGTATCATACGGGGGTAATTCAAAATTTTCCAAAAGGAAAAAAATTTGAATAGCAGGCCATGACTTCGTATCTAAACATAACTTTTAATTCTAAGCAACTTTTCTCCTCAACATATTTCTATATTTTCTGAAATAAGGATACTTTACTCTTGAAATTTATATTTTTTGGCCTATCCTGTATGGTGGTTGTCATAAAGCCATTTCAGGTACACTTGGTATAGTTTTGAAACATGCACCAACTTTTGTCAAGAATAAAATTTTCTGAGAAATCGATAATAAAAAAGTTTCCCATTTGTTGCAGACTTAGTGGACCACACTGTATAATATAAGAATTCAAAGCTTTTTTTTCCAACCTCAAAGTAGGTTACGAATAAGCGCATTTTCAAATGATTGTGATGAAGTAATTGTGTTATCAGATATCATCATTATTCTTCCACTAACCGTTTAGAAAGAGCAGCTTCGTGTTATAGCTGAAAAAAATTGTGTATTGTTCAACAAGCAAGGAATGTTAGTCATTTTCCACTAGTAGTTTGCAGCATGGGCATTAATACAAGTGAGGAAATAGCACTCCATTCGAGTTGTACACCATACTTTTTCTACGGCTATAACAGATAACAGAGAAATGATTAAACAAAAAACATAAAAACTGTTTGAACGTCATTATTTCGTGGTGGATCAATATTTGTTCCGTAGTTTTCTGAGTTTGTAACCTACCACAATCTGAAAAAATGAAGATTAATATTGGAATCTATGAAAGTGTAGAAAGGCAGATTTTCAATCTACCCCGAAAAGTTGCTGCGTCTACTCAAAAACAGTTCTTTCTTTATAGAACAAGTCTAATAAGTCAGCAACTTGTCGTGTATCTCAAATGTTGCCCATCAAAAAAATAATTTCCGTTTTCAAAACGCAAATTCCTGTACAAATGCAAATATCTCTTGTTGGCAATCTTGGCAATTGACATTTGTCAAATATTTCAAATCTGACAAAACATTTTGTCCTTCAGGAAGGGTAGCCATCCGCGATCCATATCAAGAGAACTCATAGATATGAATTCTTTACCAGACAGCAAGATGAGAGCAGATTCCTTTAATTATCGGTTCCTGTCATTGCTCTCTTTTGTCAATATTTTAGCATTCCATTCTACTGTGTGATCTCCATCGGCAGTAGGAATGTGTTTTGATAATTTATAACCACCTATCTGTCTGTTCTTGATGTACAACTTGTGTTCATTCTTTCGCACTTCCAATGATCGAGACGTTTCACCGATATATTTTTGACCGCACGAACAAGGAATTTGCTGAATACATTTTTTTTGTTTTCCGTTGTGTTATTTGGTTTAGTATTTGTAGTTTTTTCAATATTAGTGGTTGTTACGTGCATGGTAGAAAATGATGCAAAACTGCCTACAAAACTGCCGTCGGACGAACAGGAAATTTGACGTTACGTTACCAGATTCATTGATGTCTCGAAGAGATTTCTTTAGTTGAAATTGTACAAAATCAGGAATGCGAGATATCGAGAAGTTGGACTAACCATTTTTCAGGTATAAGTCAAGGCACAAGGATTTTTGTGCATCTTGATATAAATGATTATAACAATTAGAGCTGTCATTGCTTGAAATTCGACATTTAATGGAATAGGTATCTGATTTATTGTGTGATAATAACTACAACTGTAACACAATGAAATAAGTCTTTTAACAAGTGAGAAGATGAGATTGAAGACCTAATGTTCCTCATTGATATATGGAGTTGAGACAGAGCAATTTTGTGTTATAGCCGTAGAAAAAATGTTTTCCATAGAACTGTTGTTTCCAAACTTCCTTTGGATTATTGTTAGGTACTACATAATGAATGAAAAATATTCATCAGTGCGAAAATATCGTTGTGAAACACTATATTCGAAAAAGAAGGTGATTCCAACCACATATCAATTCAAATATTTTTATTGCTATCTGCCTTCCGAATATGACCTTGAGCCACACGCAATAGAAGTTGACATGCTTATTTACGGCAGCAAATCAACATATACCGAGTTGTGTCATTGTCTTTAATTCGTTCCTGAAATAATTGACGGTGTTTCGATAACTATAAACCATTAGACGAATGCATTGTAATTTTCCTCGAGGTACGAATTGAATTATAACAGCCGAATATGAGCAATGCGAGTTCTAATTTCCTGTTCAAAGTTCCCATCAATTACAGATATAAAGTGAAAAAATACGTTGATATGTGGACGAGGTTATTAAGTTATTTGTTCAGCACGAACAGGGCCGACTTCAATACTTTCTATGTCCAATAAAATAAAATGGCCGTGTATATGACGTTTGACATAAGAAAGGCTTGTTGAATGCGCTCTAGATATTGTTGTATTTTGAAATGTTTCGAGATTTTAAGAAAGAATTAAATGACTTTTATTCCTCAACAATTCTCCGAAAAACGCACTCGTTTTGAGATGTAAGTGACCTCACTTCTATACTAATTACCAAAACAATTCATGACAATTGTATACGAATGTCTTTTTTTTTATTCGAGTCCCCTTTTCATCCACTTTATTTGTGAATTTTGCAACTGAATTTTGATAAAATATGTCAAGTTCTCATAGTGTTTGATGATATAGGATGACAAATACTCCATCTGAAAACTACATAATTATTATTTTGAGCAGTAATAAACAATTTTTATTCTTCGACATATTTTCAAAAAATGCACCCCTTTTGAGTTATGGATGATTAAATATAGAAAAACGACTAAAAATTA
Source organism: Zygogramma bicolorata (assembly GCA_032362365.1). Taxonomy (NCBI): domain Eukaryota; kingdom Metazoa; phylum Arthropoda; class Insecta; order Coleoptera; family Chrysomelidae; genus Zygogramma; species Zygogramma bicolorata. The sequence continues at coordinate 267,928 of JAVJAQ010005100.1, read as the reverse complement.
TTATTTGCAAAATATCATGTCTTCACTTCCTTCAAATATTCTTTGTAATTCTGTTGTAATTGAATGTAATATTTTTGAATAATTAAAAATATCTTCTAGAAGTAAAGATATGATTTTTCGGAAATTATAATTTTCAAGCATTTTCGATATTATGCAATAATCTTTATTGTCCCAAATGACAAATAGAACTTTGTATAGGAATAGTCACAAATTACATACAAATAGTGAGGTATGTACAAACACATAAAGTATGACTCAACTCAAACGGGAAGAATTTTGTAGAAAAATATCAAGGAACGAAAGTTTATTTTTTTATTCTTTTATATTCATCGCTTGAAAATATATTTGTGTATTTCTCATATCGATCCCTTTTTCATCTTGTATAACCAATCCCTATGGAAATCTGTAATATTTTATGAAAATTCGATCACGTACTGTATATGTCATTATTTTGTGGTCATGAATGATTTTTTCGTAGTTATTTGGGTTATAAACCTACCGCAATCAGAAAATGTTTATATTTGTCCTACTAGTGGTGAATCTAGATGAAAGGTGGCGTGCATACAGCTTCAGTATAACTACGTTTTTTCGGGTTTGAAGGCCGTCGTTCTTTGGAATTTCTTCCGATCTGAAGAAGCCGATCGGATCGGAAATGAGTAAGCCTCTGAAGAAGCTTGCCACTCCGGCTAGCGAAACGTTAGGAAGAAATTCCAAAGAACGACGGCCTTCAAGCCCGAAGAAAAGTAGTTATACTAATGACCTCGGCCGCGAAAGCATCAACCATTTTGGCATACAGCTTTGATTTATGGGGGGGGGGGGGGGGTGATTGTCAATATTACCTTGGTCTTTTCATCAACTCACCTTTCACAAAGACTGGTATAATCAGGATACTGTGAAATGAAAATGTCAGATTCATTCAATCTTTAATTTTAACATAAATGAAATCAGAAACTATGAAAAACGAGAGTTATTAATGAATATCAACTTTAGAGATAACTGACATTTGCCTTTGGCAACGTAAGGAAAATCAAACCCTTATAATGATATTCAGGACATATTATCCTGCTTCTCATGAACAATGCCATTTTACCTTTGATGTCAATTCCAGTGTCTTGAGAATAATCAGTTGAATGGTCGAAACGTCGATATTGACGAAATTTGATTTTCTGTTTCACTGACCACTTCACATGAAAATTATCATCAAACATAACCAACGCAAATATTGGATTTTACATGAAATACGGTACCTTGGCAGTCTCCATCTCAGTTGTCAAAATTTATCGAAAATGCTGGAAAACAATCTCGAAATATAAATCCGTTGTGATTTTGTATCTAGATTCGAGCATAGCTCCGAAAATGGAAAAAGTTTAGTTTGAGTATGACAAGTTACTAATTTAGCGTTTTCCTTATTCAGAAGGACCATTTTTTATTACCACCACAACTTAACCCCAATACACTTTTGTATGTATATGTTACCGGCAAAACCAAATTCAAAATAAACGAGTTTTGCCTGGGCTAACCTTATTCGTCCTACATGCAATAGGATTAACTGGTATAGCCTAGGCTAAACTGGTTTGTCCCAAGCCGGATGGGATTAAACAGTTCAACCAATTTATATAACCTAACCAAACCTAAACTAACCCAAACTAACCTAAAGAGTGTGTGTTTTTCTTTCAGGATTAACTAGTTCGACCTAAGGTGAACTGTTTTATCCTATCGGGCTTAGGACGAACCAGTTCAGTCTAGGCTATACTAGTTTATTCTATTGCATGTAGGACTAATTAGTTTAGCCTATGCAAAACTAGTTTATCTTAAAAATGGGTTTGGCCGGTAGCATATATATTTTTTGCTACTCCCACTATTGTGGTAGTTTGAAATAGTTGCTCAAAAGACAAGCCATTTCTGAGAAATTATTTGTTAATTATTCATCAATTTTCTCCGATAAGCCATAAATATATACTTTTTTCAGTCTTATCAATGCTTCGATTCAAGAAATATATTTTTATGACAAACATATTAGTTATTTTTTGAATCCTAGAGAGTATTAACAATCATCCCATTGTTAATTAGGAGTAGATTGTTCATTCTTTTTTTTTCGATCAAAACTAACACCGACTGATATTCCAAAACGATCATAACTATTTTCTACTGGATTCCTGTAAAAACCGTCAAGATTTTCCACCCGTTCTCGAAATTCACGGGAAACATTCAGCAAGACCCATAACAAAAATCGAAATGCGAAAGTTTGCAATGCCTTCCTCTATTTTACGGAAATATTTATGCCATAAAACAAATTGAAAATAAACGTTAATCTGATAAAACAAACCGAGATCATCATAAAATTGTGATACGATAATAAATGTCTATTTCAAGAAAAATCACGTGACACGAAAGAGCCGGGTTTTATTTATAATAGACAAACCGGATCAATTTTCCAGAAATTAACTGCTAAATTTCCTCTTGGGTATCAATGTTAGTGTTGAGTGAATGTTTTCAACGGAAGAGCTGTCTGGAAGCTTTCAAAAGGGTATATATCCCTGTCTGTCGATGACAGCAGAATGAAAAACTATAATAATGTTGCACCTGAGAGTTGCAGAATAATCAATGAAAATGAGAACGGAATTAATAAGGCATTATTTCCTGACATATATGATCAGAATGGAAAACATATTAAAGATGAAGTGGATAGATGAAATTTTTTCAACAATTATTTCTTTAATCTTCCTATAAAAACGTAAAAATGAACAATATTTCTATCTGACACCTATAAAGCCAGATCAGTTGACAACAATTTCAATGAAGACTACCTCAAAGACAGCCCCAGGAATTGACGACATTAATGCATAAGAGTGTCGAAATCAGTTGTGGACTTAATTTGTGAACCAATGGCTTTTCACTAGAGTTTTTTATGTAATTGTGTATGTTTGAGTATTTTAGTGAAGAATACATGATCTATCTATCTTTATATGTCCACCTAACCCCCCCAAATAAAGTGGAGAATATTATGACATATCAAGTAGTAACTAGGGATCTTTTCCTAAACTCAAGGTTATCCCCAGGGATAGAAGTCATTTGTATGTCTCTGTATGGCCAGAATTCAAAATTCACATATCAATCGAAAAATAAAAGTGATTTCTGCTCTCACTCAATTTGAAAAACAAGAATCTTCACTACTAGTATATTTTTCGATAAAATCTGTGGTCAACTACAAAGACAAAAGTCGAAAGCGTGTCTCTATGAAATCAGGATTTGAAAATCAAGTTCAATTGAAAAATATGATTGTCTCAATGTAATTGGTTGGACGGCATTTTAACGTTCACTTCAGAAACTTATATTTCGAAATCTGGTTTGAAGACGACAAGCAATTTTTTGATTGATTGGCTGATTGAAAATATGTTTATTGCTTCTAAGATATATTTTTTTCAAACAAACACAATGTCCTTAAAAATGGTCAGGGATCAACTTAATGTATAGGGTTAAGTTGATCCCGGTCAAATAATATAAAAATACACTCATCAAAATACAATTTGAAATGAATAAATAAATGAAATTCCATGACCACAGGAACCCAAATTTTTGTAAAATAATACTAATACTTTGAAAAACTCCATTGTTGAGCAAAGGTTAATATGGCTGGGAAGATTGTATAATTTTGTCACAGCAGATTGTTCTCAAAATATTCCTACCTACTACAGTAGGCCTTGTCTCTCAATATGCTCTTCAGTTGTTTCCTTAATATGATGGAAGATGTTATTTCTTTTATATGAGCAGGAAGTTTGTTATATATCTTGACTCCACTATAGATTATTGAGCTCTTTACCAAATTGGATGATGGTATTGGAAGGCTTAGTAGGTTGACTTGGCGAGTGACATATGCAGAGTTTACGATTTCATAATTAATTCTGTTTTTGTGAATGATTGTTACTGTTTCTAATATAAAAATACGAATGACAGTTGAAATTTTGTGTTGAATGAATAGGGGTTTACAAGAGTCCCTCCATTTGGCTTGACAAAGCCATCTCACTGCTCTTTTCTGCATAACAAACACAGAATGCATGAGGTTTTTGCTACAAACTTCCCAGAAAGGTATACCATATCTCAAATGGGAATTGACTTTATCTTTGGAGCTGATCATGAATTAGATCAAAAAATGTACTAGTAGTAATGTATAAACCAAGAGTTTGGAACCTCTGGTGTAAAAATTGAAACTTTTCCTAGAGACCAATTACCCTAACACCAAACTGATATTTTTGCACTCGACGCGCTTTCCGCTGAAAAGACTAGCATATCTAGGAGCTAATAGTTACCAAGACAGAAAAATAGAACGAGCAATACGACCAAAGACTACCAAGAACCCACACCCTGGAACAAAGGACGAAACTCCAGCAACAGGAACCGCTACCTGAGGGAAACCACAGATCGCAATGGAAAAATCTTGAGAAAGCACAACATCAGAACAATTTACAAACCTACTAGGAAAATATAGAAACACCTGAAGTCTGCTAAATATCCAAGAGACTTTTTCTCCAATGATGGGGTATATAGGATTCCATGCTCAGATGGAAAAGTATATGTAGGAACCACCAAACGTAGTTTCATGATGCGGATTAGTGTGCACAGTCGAAATTGTCGGTTGGGACAAACTGAAAAATCAGCTGTAACCGAACACGCCCTTCTCGATAATCATAATATTCAATTTGATAAAACCTCAATCCTCTCAACAAAACATTATTCCACTCGTTTATACCGTGGAGCAATTGAGATATATAAGCATTAGGATAACTTCAACAGGAAGGAAGAGGGATTGAACTTGAACAAAATTTGGCATCGCGTTCTAAAGACATTGACGATGAAGCCAGATAGAAGTACAGAATCTGACGAACAACATAACAGGGTCCGACAACAGGATATTAACAAACAAGTACCTCCAGTTAGGGGACGTAAAGCCGTCGGTCCCGAGCCCTTGGATGTTGGGCTCGTTAAAGATCCTTACCTCTGGTTGGAATACCAGAGGGTTCGGCAAAATTTCCGGTTGGGGGAAGTGTGCTCACCGGCGTCAGTGATTGGCCATGGTAGCGGAAATAGGCCGACGTTAAATAAAGAAATAGAAGAAGAAAGTACCTCCAGTTTTGCTATTAGTCATAGTAGACCTACAGGAAGGAGTTCAACTAACACCACGCCGCTGAAGATGGCTGCCGCAGATTCAGCCGAAAGCTCCGGAACTCCAAATTCCAGGACACGGCCCTCAAGCCCGAAAAACTTGCGATGTATCAACACCGGCAGTGAAAGCCTACTTTCTTTCAAGATTAGCATTTCAGAGGAAGAAAATTGATACTAACACTACTAGTGATCTGATAAGACACATTCGATGTCTCCTTATTACGATTTGAGATATCCCCTAGGACTCCAGTATTTAGCAACAGATGGATTTCAGAAATTCGCTGTTCACCGGAATAAAATCGAGAATACAAATAATGGACTCGACCGACTATCAATAATGAAAAGTTTAAACAACGTTCTTTGTAAATATTTACAGCGATTCTAAATTTGGTAACAAAAGTGTGTACGTAACGAAATACGTAACGATTTATGTACTCTGCGTCCTTTATAGAAGAGCGAATGTTAAATATACAGAGTGTACCACATCGAACGTCCAATATATTTTTGAGGTCAAGAAGTGAAGAAATCGAAAAATGTTCCGCCCACAATAATACAATATGATTTTAAAACGCAGATCGAATCAACACTACCATTTTCAATTGGAGATATTATTATGTCATCATTTTTTCGTTGCCAGAAGCCCTTATTTTCAATACTAAATGAAACATAGCTCAGGTTTTCTTGAGTTCTACGAATGTGATACCCTTTATTGAAGAACATGAGCATTTCTGTAGACAGAAGGAAGTTGAAGGAGTGATTCTTGTTCTTTTTTTCTTCCAGCAAATACAAACCCTGATGAAAGAAGTAACATCAAATAAAAGCAAGCACTCTCAGACTAACACATATCAACAGAGAGTCATACTAGATATTCAATGTTGAGAATACGATATCATTTTGAACTGCAGATACATAGGAGAACTTGAAGCTCACTGCAGAAACTGACTTACAGGTCATTAATAAAGGGCTTCAACACAACAAACTGCCAATTAACCTGAATCAAACTCATTATCTCCCATGTACGTCATCTAAGTCATCTGCCAAACTTAGGAAACTCGAATATCAATAAAACCACGATAATACCTGAAGCAGAATCTGTTAAATGCTTAGGAATCATCATAGATGAACAATTACGTTGGGATTTGCATGCTAGTTTCGTAATGAGAAAAACCAGAGGACTCATTGGTATATTTAGATATTCACCGCAATTCTTGGAAATTCATCACCTAAAATAGTATATTGTTTGAAGAGCAAGGAATGATAGTCATTTCCCACGAGTATAAAGTTTGCAGTATGAACCGCAGGTTTTGGCTGGCACCCGTCCGAAAACAACTACACCCTTGGTTAATACCACGAAGGGCATTGCACAAGGACGTATTGTTCGCATCAGATTTGGTCGAGGCTTGATACTATGATAGGTGTTCGATTTTTAATTATGGAAAGCAGAGCTGTCAGCAAAAAGTATCTTAGTTACTTTAGGGTAACTTAGTTACTTTAAAGTATCTAAGATACAGTATCTTAGTTACTTTTTTGTTTTGGTAAAAAGTAATTAGTATCTTGATTACTTTTTAAAAGGAACTATATCTTGTAACTTTAAAAAGTATCTTAGATACTCAAAAGTATCTTAGATACTGAAGAGTATCTTAGATACTGAAAAGTATCTTAGATACTCAAAAGTAATTCCAGATATTTTTTGTATAAGGTAGTATATATAGGTCTATGTTCAATTCTTTTTCAGGTATCTATGATTCGACTCCTTTGTGGGCGTAAACTCTTAGTTAATAAACCAACTTCCCTAGCACAATTAAAACAAATTATTCGCCACGAAACGGAACCATCACGAAGCCTACCTGTCAATCGGTCATCAGAAATTTTAGTCTTTGATTGAATGAATATCGCTAAAAATAATGTCGTTTGGACGACATTATTTTCAACAAATAAATTCCCAAAGAGTGTGTTTTAATAATTAATAAAAAAATCGATAAACGGCTTACTTTATTTTTTATCGATTTTTGGAATATAAAATTTCTTTTGAGACACCTTGTACAAATTACAAAGTAACTGAAAAAGTATCTTATTGAGTATCTTAAAAAGTAACTTAAGATAAGTATTTAAGTTCCTTTTTTCAAAGAGTAACTAGATACCCAAAGTATCTTTTAACATTTTTTCGAAGAGTAACTTATCTAGTAACTAGATACTTTTCCAAAGTATCTTTGACAGCTCTGATGGAAAGTCATCGACTTGATGTTGATGATGGCACTGCCTTGTACTGACGAGTAGCCAAATAGCCCGAAACCGGTCTGCAAGTGTGTCCGTCTCTATGATTGAAAATCAATTCATTCATTCGTATCGCCAAAAGCAAATGCATGATTTTCTTCTGTGAAGAAACCTGCACCGGCACCGGTGGTATTAGTCAGAGGAGTATTTGCGTTCTGACAGTTGCCAGGCGAAAACTACTGTGAAGGTAATTGGAGACTGACCTGAACGAACTGTTCAGAAGATGATTTGATTTACCGCCAGTCTTCTAGAATCTAGTATGCCCATCGACTATGTTTTTTCATACACAATTTTTTTTCTACTCACTTAGTTTTACTTTTCAGTTATTTACTTTCCAGAATCCGTCTACATTTAAACTCTTGTTTCTTTTTTAATTCAGCAGGCTTTCCCACGGTCAACTGAAAATGTCACAGTATATTTTTTCCACCAGCTCATTTCTGGTCGGTAGGAATATCACGATAATCTGACCAACTTTGAGAGAGGTGCTGCAGGATTAAAAAAGGTTAAGCCAGAAATTCTGTTGGGTATATTATGGAAATGTTGATGGCCAGTGTCGGATTATATCCCATGCATTTGGAGATGTAAATATGCCAAGGGGAAGTTGTGGGTACGAATATGAATCTACTCGGCATATTCAAATGATTGATCATCAAATACCTGCTGTGCTGCCCAACAGAAATCAGTTACATATCAGTCAATGCTAATTTTAACATTTATCGTTGATGACCAAAGTAGTTGAAATCGCAAAACAACAAAAAACGGAGCCTTCCCATTACTACTTAGGGGTCGAAAATTGAAAAATTTTGGTATGAAAGAAATCTTCAGTAGATTTTGGTAGAAATCTACATGTGCGACATCCTCTAATGAATTCCTAAACTCGTCAGAATTTTTAATCAAATCTAAAGTGACTCCAGAATGGTTAGATGACGATGAAGTGGACGGTAGTTTTGAAGACGAAGAAGATTGTGCAATACCGATTGTAGATATTTCGGCCCATCGAGAAAATCCTTGGACTTCTGAATAATAGAAATATTATTTATTATTTATATGTTCGTTATGAAAGATATTTATTATTTGAGTTGAATTTTATTATAATAACTATATAAATATTTTTAATTTTCAGAATTTGTGTACTATCATTTAGAATTTATCATACTCAGCAGGGGGGGGGGCTTATTTTTTGTGACGAATTATTTCTAGGGGGGGTCACAAAAAGTGTGACACAGCGTGACAATGGGGGGGAGGGGGTCAAAAAAAGCTGATTTTAGTGTGACGTATTTTATGAACGGCCCCTTACCGTAGTAAAATTTTCAAAAACAAACCTAGAATAGAAGTATTTGTGAAAACGTTCTGAAAACGAAAGCAGATTTTGTTTCATAATGATGACAACGATAAGTATTTTGATGAATAGGAGTTTTTGTACTTTTCGATAGTCAAATTTGGGACATACGAGAAGTTGGTGACGAATAGAACGTGTTTCATTCAGAAGTAGCTCTTTTTATTCAACGCAGCGAACATTCAGTCAGAGTTTACAAACTTGCAGAGGACGTCAAACTGACAAGAAATTTGATGATCAAATTTGTAATCCGGTCAAGTTATACAATTGAATCAACAAAAAATCCGACAGAACCAAATTTTGGTGAAGACCTAGGGTTCACCACAAAGAATGAAAATTCGAAAGTCTCCAAGAATCCCATGTGTGCTAAAAAAGTTACTCGGGGTCAAATGTCAAATTTTCATGATTTTTTTTATTTTTTCTCGAAAACGGTGAGTTGAATCAAAAAAATACCTCAGACCAACGTAGTGGATCTCGAAATTCTCTAGAAAAATAATCTCAATAAATTTTTCTTCAAGTTTCATCGTTCCTGAGATATCGCAATTGTAAGGGGCACGTTCTACATAATATGCACACGTTTCCACACCAGCTGTGAGGTGGTGAACGCCAGTTTTTCTCAAAGTAACTTCTAATTACTTTTCAGAATGTGGTAGCTTGAAAACACAAAAAACTACGAAGGAAATTTATATGTAACTCCAGATTTCTTTTTTTCACTACTTGAACTCATTGTTATTTTTTCTTCCATAGATACTTTCACGGTTGGTGCTCTTCTGAATTGTTATCAATTGTTCCACCCTTGACAATATCTACACGGATGACTCGACGAGTACAGAATTCCCACCCCTTTGTTATAACTTTGGAGACCTGTCGAACTTCTCTTTCTCAGGGATCAGGGATCTTTTTTTAATAGAACACCTGAGCTTTGGAACTCCTTGCCGAAAGAGGTCTTCCCTGAGGCTTACAAACTTCAAAAATTCAAAGTAAATGTTAGTTCTTATCTCCTGTCCCTGATTTTTCTTTTGTGTGATTCTGCATATAAAAAAAATACAGGTAAACCGAGATATCCCTCAAAATCTAATAGACGATTTGTTTCTACTAAAATTTACTGATTTGAGTCGAAAAGCTACTAAAAAAGTAGATTTCTAGTAAATATGGCTACGCTGAGGTACGCGAACGGCATCAGAAGGGCAATAAATAGCCAGATGTTATTCAAGGCCATGCGGGTAGAGGGGATTCTCGAAGGGAATGACTATCTTTCAAATATATATTTTCTCAATATAGTATGTAGACGAAGGAAAAAGTCCATGCTCGAAGTGAAGTGGTTGATTTCAAAAAAGGGAATAGCCCAAGGGCGTCACCACATTTATGAATTTGAGTTATGCCTTTTTTTAATAGTATATAGTTTGCACATAAGGAGACACAAATGTAAAATTTACAATTGCGATATCTCAGAAAAGATGATACTGAAAGAAAAATTTATTGAGATTATTCTTCTAGAGAATTTCGAGATCCATAACGTTGGTCTGAGGTATTTTTCTGATTCAACTAACCGTTTTCGAGAAAAATTAACAAACCCTGAAATTTGACATTTGACCCCGAATAACTTTTTAATTCCACATGGGATTTTTGAGGACTTTTGAATTTTCATTCTTTATGGTGATCACTGTTCTGTCTAACTTGACCGGCTTATTGATACTGGAAAATGTTGTGAAGTAGACAATTTTCCTCTTTGAAAATGATGTTCTATCAAAACAAAAAAAAGCTTCATTTAACACAAATCGCTTGTTGGATGTAAATTTTTCCAACTGCTTAAATAATAATAGTTATTATTATAAACATTGATATACATATTTCAATAATTATCCATTTTCACTGATAATCGTTAACGGTGATTACGAGCATATTTGTTATGTGTGTTGACTGTTGAGAATTCTTGGTATTTTTGTGCATTTGTTTGGAATGAAGTGCTTCCCGAGGATGTGTTGATTATTCAGAATATTTCCTTCATATATAAAATGTCCCATAAGAGCAATGCAATTATCGAAAACTTACAGCGGTAATTGCATTGTATCAAGTCACCATAACAACACATTTGGAACCGTATCACTAGACGTCAGTAAACAGTACAAATAAATGTCAGATAGACTTCAAAAATCAAAAAACATTTCGCGTTCAGGTGAGTACTCCATACAATCTATAGAGGAAAGTATAAATGAACAAAAAATAACATTTCCTTGAGAATTTTTTTATTCGTGAAATATTCCAATGAATTACATTCGTGCAAAAAATGACCAGATAATTTTGCATTTGAGTGTGGTATCTTATACAAATTGCATTCGGTTATTTTCATATTTTTTTCGCCAAAATATGAAAATAAACTTGCAATTTTCATTAGATATCACGCTTTCTTGCAAAATCATCGGTAATTTTTATGCACTCGTGCAATTATTACCAATAATTTCTGCTATATATGTGAAAGTTATTTAACGCGGAAACAAAATCTTCAGGTCATAGACAACATGTATGATGGCTGACAATTACTGGATTCTTAAGATGAACTCAGCGAATCTCAAGTACAATACAAAAATATTGAACAAGAGTTTTGAAGGAAGAAAGGAAGATAGGGGTGTTCTAGACTCATCATTGCTTGATTCATAGTTAAAAAATTTACTTTATCTGTCACTTTTAGTTCAATAAAGTTCTCACAATGCCAATCCATGGGAGCGTTCATACACGATACTTATACTTTAACATTTCGTGTATGAACGTTTCATTGATTGGCTCAATGAGAACTTCTCAAAGTGAAAGGAGAAGTTAAAAAAAAGTTTGGTCTATGAACCAAGCAATAGTGTCTTCAGACTTGTTTGAAACTGAGACTGTGGGGTCAGTATCTGAACCTTCACTTCCATGTTCACTGATAGTATATCACGTAACGAGAAGGAAAGTAGAATGAATGGTAATGGTTCGGACTTCTATTGTCTATATTGTCAACTCTATTGAAACCTGTTGCTAATAACGAAAAAGTAGAAGTCCGAACCATTGCCATTCAGCAAGGAACATTGTCAACCACATTGAAGCGAACGGAAAGTAGAATATTACGCACTAGCAAAAAATGTGAGCACGATTCTTTAGCCGAGTGTGGCCATTCGTCAAATTTGAGGCGCCTGCTTGGTCAAGTCAAAGTCAATAGCGTGCATTTTTTCATGAGAAGTTGGAATCACATTTTCTGAAAGCGTTTTCGATAGATAGATCGATAGTAGTGGCAACGTCATTATCGTTTATTCAGAACTGTTTGTATAAATTATTTCTTCCTGAAATACCAGAGACTGTATTGTCTTCTGAGATATTCTATAATTTTGATAAATATTTGGAGATATTGCCTATTGCCAATTGAATTTCTTGATATTCTAAGTAGCTGATATCAAAATCGAAAATGAAAAAATCCAGTCATGATTGATTTTCCATGTTTAATATATTTTCATATCTACCTATATTTTGTATTTTGAGGGAAAACGCCGACTGAGATGCACACGCTCGGCTTCCAGGAACCTGTCAATTTTTAATTTTTTAGGGTGAATTATCAAACCTTAGAAAGGCATGCAATGTAAAATAGGAGAACGTCACCTGTCACTGTCACCACCTCCTAGTGCCTGTTTCATAAAAGTATAAGTCTTGTAGCTACAAGGGAAACACAATGTAGGTACAGGTAAAAACGAGTAAAAAACAATTATTTGGCATCGTGTTTCTTTGTGTTTCTCTCGTAGCTACAATACTTGTACTTTCATGAAACAGACCCTAGGTCTATCTATTCAGTCTCTTGGACTATCCCTAGTTATTAACTATACCTTCCATTCGGAACTTCCACCCACGGAAACGTCTTTCCTCGAACAAACTCTGTCTCGAGGAATAATCAAATTTTATTCGGGGCGCCTACAGCATACTCCGGTTCGGGTAATGGGCTTAACGTTCTCTAAAAGACTATTTGCGTCGTCAAAGATTCGGAAACGACCCGCTGTATTTGTTTAATTTGGCTTCGTAACGATTTTCTTCTCGCAGCAAGAGATGCTAATCTCGACACCGTTGTGCAAATGAGACAGTTTCCGTGTTAATAAGGGCGGCTGTCATTTTCTCAGATGGAAAAATGAGCGTGGGAAATATCGTTAGAAGGTACAGGCACATACAACATTCCAAAGGATCAAATGACCCTACTATGAAATATAAGTTTTGATGTGGATGACAATGTTCTCTCCAAGAATTGGCAGAAAACTACAACTGAAATGAACACACTTCAATATAAAAACAGAAGAATCGAAGTGTATAATGAGAGTTTCTTTCGCCAGTACTTGCAAACCTTTATATCGAAGATTTTGGGTTTGGAACCATTGAAACACCTGCATTGAAGTTAACGTGTTGGCTGCTTTATGTGGATGATATCTTTGCTATCCGGCCTCATGGATCCGTAAGCCTTCACACCTTTCCCAATCACCTCAACAATAATCACCCCGAGACGAACAACGCTATTCCTTTCTTAGATGTCCACAAAAACACAAAATACAACAATTGCTTCACTCATACTGTCTACCGAAAACCCACGCACACCTACAGATATCTCAAAGCCAACACCCACCATCATCCAGCCCAGGTCAGCTCCGTACTGAACCCCTTTATCAATAGATCCATCAAACTTACAGATGACCACGATAGACCCAGTGAGCTGAAAAAGCTCACATCCGCCCTTCTTCGAAACGATTATTCCTACCCCCAAATCCAGAGAACAATCCAACGCCAAAAAAACGGCTTTTTCGCATTCCAAACCACCGGAGGATCTGGAAGAACGCCCGAAAGCTTTCCTTCCTTTCATTCGGGGAGTCACTGATAAAGTGAGACGAATTCTGACGAAACACGGGTTCAAGACAGTTTTCACAGCAAACAATCAAATATCCTCTTTTCTGCGCCCACCTAAAGATATAATCCCAACGAATCACAAAGATTATATGAAATTCCTTGTCACGACTGCTCGAGAACATACATCGGGCAAACGAACAGACGAGTATCGAACAGGTCCTACGACCACGAACTAGCAGTACGTAATTCGGACATGACCTCGACTCTCTTTTTTTTTTTTATAATAATAATAACGTTTATTGTTCTAAATTCAAAAACGAAAACAATAAGATAAATATTTGAACAATTGTCATTGACAATGAACGAACGGATTCCCAGAAGATTCAGAAAGAGTCTTGTACGGGAAATTTAAAGGGACGGTAATATAAATTAATCATTGTTGAATAACAAAAAACTTACAGGATATAAATATAAATTTAAGTTTAAAAATTTACAATTATACACATATAATTGAATTATAATCAATAAATGGGGTCTTAAGATTTAACTAAAACTATAATAAAAATAAATGCATGTGAACAATTTTGAAACCAGTGCCGGATAAATTAGTGACAGTGTGTGAAGTAGTTATTATGGGATTGGTAAAGTGATGTTATTCAGTCTATGAGCTCATGTAGTAATTTTCTTGAGAGACATTTTATATGTACAATAAGGTTTTTTTTGAAGAGTATTTTGTTAGTTTCGAATTGTAGTGTTGGTGGAAGGGAGTTAAATAATTTAGGTCCTAGATATTTATAACATTTCTGCCCTATCGATTTAGAAGTAGAAGGACAGATGTATTTTTTAAGTTGCCTGGTACTATAGGTATGCGCAAATGTGGTGAGTTGGTTTTTCTGTGAGTGCTGTCTGATGTTTATATTTTTATAAAATAGTTGTCGGATATCTAATATTTGCGACTCGAGATACAATTGATCACTGTTAAACGTTGGCTCCTTATGCATCATCAATTTTAAAAATCGTTTCTGTATTACCTCGAGTGGTCTTAGGTATGTTTTAGATACTCCTCCCCATCCCAATATTCCATACGCGATGTGGCTTTCCACCAAGCTGTAGTAAATAATTTTATACTGCTTGAGATCGAGTATGTCTTTGAGTTGTCTGAACTTATATAATACAAATCGGAGTTTCTTGAGGATGAAATTAATATGCGCGTTCCATCTGAGGTGGGTATCCAATATTATGCCAAGGTATTTTGGGTTCGTTACAGCGGAGATTGAGACATTTTTTATTGTTAGTTTGGAGTATGTAGGCAACGTTGATTTGCTGTTGGAGAATGGTAAGAATTGGGTCTTATTCAGATTTATGGAGAGTAATCTGGAGTCAAACCAGTCTTTTATGTTATCTAGATCTGCCTCTACTGTAGTTTTCAGTTGAAACCAATCTTCTCCTCTGTATGTTATGGCCGTGTCGTCCGCAAAGCTAATAATTTTACCCTTACGTTCTATGGAAAATAGTCCATTGATGTATAATATAAACAGTATGGGCCCCAGTACCGTGCCTTGAGGCACACCATACTCTATAATTCTACATTCACTTGTCGTATCCTTCAATTTGACACTTTGTTTTCGGTTACTCAGATAGGACTGGAAAAGTTCAAGACATTTTCCTCTTATACCGGCGATTTATAGGGATGTTAATAGAATTGGGTGACTGACAGTATCAAAAGCCTTGGCAAGGTCTATAAATACTGTGAGACATGGTTTACTCTCATCCAAACTTTCGTAAATATTTTTTGTTAACTCCAAAATGGCATCCTGGGTTGACTTTCCCTCTTTAAATCCAAACTGCCTATCGGATAGTAGTTTATATTTTTCTAAGTAGCTTGTGAGTCTCACTTTTAAAATTCTTTCGAATATTTTGCTGAAATTTATGATTAACGAAATGGCCCTGTAATTATTAACATCTGTCTTATCACCATTTTTGTAAATTGGGATGACTATTGAAGTTTTAAAGTCAGATGGGTAAATCCCAGATTCCATTGATAAGTTGAAGATATAGACGAGTGGACTTGATATGTATTGTGCAATTAATTTTAAAGTTTCTGCTCTAATGTTGTCTACCCCTGGAGATTTTCCATTTTTCAAGTTTTGGATAACATTCCTCACTTCCGTATCATATGTTGGAGTAAGATATATGGAATTTTGTGATATGTTTTCTTTGAAAGGATAGTTTGCTTTCCTGGATATTTTTTCAGCCAAATTTCTACCCATATTGATAAAGGTATTGTTGAATATTTCAACAATTCGTTTCTTGTCATCGGTCAGATTACCCATTTCATCTTTGATACTTTTTACTTCATTGGATTGTGTATGACTGTACATACTGTTTACGGTTTTCCACAATTGCTTAGCATCATTTTTATTTTTATTTATTTCAGATTTGAAATAATCAGTTTTGGTTTTTTTGATTAGTTTGTTCAGAGTTCTTGTATAGTTTTTATATTCGTTAACCAAATGAGTATTATTCTGTTGTATTTTTAGCTGGAGAAACATTTTATTTTTTTTTATTTACAGAACGAACTAGGGAGTTTGTTATCCACATTTTTTTTTCCTTTCATTACCTTTAATTTTTATTCTAGTTGTGCTTTTTTCTATTGCCGTTTGAATAATTTTTATGAAAGTTTTCGTTGCGGAATCAGCATTTGCTGAGGAATAAACATTATCCCAGGAAGTATCTGCTATTATACTAGTAAGATGTTCACTATTTATACTCTCAATAAAGATAGGTTCATATTTGTTAATGAGTTTTTTGTCTTGAAAAGTGATTTGAAGCATTACTGTGTAGTGATCTGTTATCGAGGTACGAGCTATTATTGGTAATAACATATCCACATCTTCAATTTTACTGTTTACAAATATGTGATCGAGACAAGTTTTTGTACTGTTTTGACATCTTGTGTAGTTATTAACTGCAGGTAGGAATCCGTACTCACCCATGATGTTAAGATAATCATTTGTAGTGTCTGATTTTTCGAGAATATCAATATTCATGTCGCCCACGAATAAGTTGTACTTGAAATTTGCAACTTTGTTTGATTTAAGATATGAGTTTAGTTCAATATTGAATTGGTTTACACAGGTAGATGGAGATCTGTATACTGCATTGACGAAAATGATTTCATTGTTGATATTTACTTTGAGTTTGATTAAAAATGAGCCATTAAGCGTTACGAGTTCGTGAGAGTGATATAGTTCTGATTTAACGAAGATAACTACACCATCATTTTGGTTCAGTTTTCCCTCATTATAAATTGTTTTATATCCATTTATATTTAAAGTATCGATATTAGCTATCTGCCAGGTCTCAGTAAGTACGAAACAATCAAATGAAAAATCATATTGTTCAAAGTAGATTATGAACTCATCAAGATTTTTCGCAATACTGCGTATATTGTTATGAGCCAACTTGAAATTTGTGTGTTCGTTATTCACACTCAACACCTGACTTATTTCACCAGGTTCATCCAGCACATAAGTTTCAATTGCTTTCATTTGGAACGTATTTATATAGGGATTCATGTTAAAAGACAAAATATATTTAACAACTAAAACTTAAAGTACAAAGAATGCAATTTATTTTATTTTTTTTTCGAATATATCGGTATTTAGTTCTTCAGTGTCTGCGTAGATGTCTTTATTCTTGGGCGGAGATTTGTCGACGAACTAGTAGTTGTTTTTTTCAAAATTTCCTTCTTTTTGTCTTCGTACTGGTGGTTGGTAGATAAATTTTCTGCAGTCGGAGTTGATGGTGCGCTGAGCGAGAGAGGGTTCCTTTCAATGTTTTCGGGAGTCGTTGCAGGACTATTCGTAATTTGTTTTTCCAGTTGCTGTGCTGTGAATTTTTCACCATTAATGAGCAAAATCCCCTTTTGAATCCTGGCTTCGTAATTTTTTGCTCTTGCTAATCTGCAGTGTTTCAGAAGAATTTTTTGGTTTTCTCTGTCTTCCGGAGTTAGATCGTTTGCGATTTGTATATTTGTCCCCTTCAATTTACTGGCTTTACTGAGGATTTCCTGTTTCTTCAAATTCCTCACAAGTCTTAGTAGAATGGGTCTTTCGCTATTTCCACTTATTTTTCCAAATCTGAATGTATTGTCGATGTCCTCTACCTGCAAATCAACTCCAAGTTTATCGTTGCATATGGATATTACTACGTTCTTCGTGTTTTCTTCTTTTTTTTCCTCTACTCCAAAAAGCAATGAATTATTTTTTTTCAATTCTCGGTTCGTATTCAGGTATTTTTGCTTCAAATTTTCATTTTCCGTTTTGAGTTGTAGAATTTCATTTTCCATTATCTTCATACTTTCTGCATTCGTGGCTAGGCACATCTTTATCTGTACCATTTCATTTTTGATTTCTTCGTTTTGACCGGCTACATTTTTCAGCAACTCGAAGATGTCCTTGTTTGAAGGTTCTCCCATTACACGATTTTTTGGGAGTTTGGCAACGTCGCAAGAGATATTCTACAGTTCTCGACCGTTTTAGGGGTGATTTCAGGTTATTTTCCCTTAGTAAACGATTGGTAAGTACTCACCAATAAGTACACTCAACATACGTTTATGGTTATGGCAGACACATCGAGATTCATAAATTTTTAAACGTTCTATTCACCACTATTTATCTAACAGAACAGGCACAATTGATTCAACTAAGAACAGCGTTGTCTCTCCAAACATCATCACGAAACCGGACACAAAATTGACTTCAACAACACAAAGACCATTGCCACAGCAAAAATACTCCACTCCAAAATAATTAGCGAAGCAATAGAAATTGAAAAACGCCTTCAATGCCTCGACAAACGAAACAACTTACAAAGGCTTCCCAATTCCTGGAAACCATTACTATCCCATCGAACAAATTCCTCAATTAATTCTCTTCAAACCATACCTACATGGGATCCTACTGTTTCGATAACATCGGATTGTCATATAGCCATGAATACCATCCCTGTATCCACAAAACCGAGTCTTCACTTTGTCAAGATGAGAGCTGGGGGTTAAGTACACACAGTATGTCATTCGTTTATAAATATAATTTCCACAAAACACGATTTACCAAAAATTAATACCGAGCATTCAGGTACTAAACATTGATGAACGGCTTTCTTGTAAATCAACAAAAAATGTCATGGCCTGGGGTATGATTATTTCTGTACGAATAGATTCTCCATTATACTTTTTTCAGCATCTACCATAACTATATTGTCACTTGAATTCCTGACTTCTTCCATTCCGATCTGAAATGATTCAAATAGTGTAATTTTGATGAATACGTAATGTTAATGCAGATACGTATTCAACAAATAATTTCAATGATACTTGCTCAGAAATAATGATTGCTTCCACAGAAATTCCTTCTTCAATGTTCCCAATCTCTTTGTTGAAAATTGTTATTGTTTCTGGTCATTATCACCATTCTTTGTTTCAGGAAGATTTGAAACGGTGATGACTGACCTATATTGAATAAGGTAAGATTTTTTTATATGTTGTTTTCTCAATATCGACCAATTGCTGCAAATATATGAACCATTACAATAAACATCAACAGACATTTTCTCTTGACAGCAATGTTATGAGGCGAAGAAGATAAAGCACGGAGGTCCCAAAAAGGATTATTGCAAATTCTTGATTCGTCAAATATATAATATTACATTTTAACGTATTATGAACCTTCATCAATCACAAATACAAGGAAATTTCATGAGAAAAAGTAGAAAAAAAAATGAAAAGTTGCGGAGATATGAAATAAGTTGTAAGGAATACATCAAAATAGTCATTTGTTCAACTAGCCCAAATAATGCATGTCTTCTTTTATGTATTAATAAAATACTCATTGTAGTGTCGCAGTAGAACAATCTGTTCCGGAATATTTGTCTCACAACATTCGCTCACAAATGTTGACAAAATCATAATGCGATTATCTAACACCATTGTACTCCGAATCTGAGCTGAATGACTTCTTTCCACTAACTACCCTAACTGTTTCACCCCAGACATCAAGTGCTCCACGATAATATCAGCAGATAAATAATAGAACGACGCGTGTTCGAATATTCACTCAAGATACTCTCTTACAGAATAGTAGTTTGTACAACAAGAGTTATACAGATAATTTTTGTTTCGACCAGGTGAATATTTCAGAACTCTATCTCAGGTATTGTATTGATAATCAATTTTGAATATAGAGTAATATTTCAATTTTGATTCCTACAAATTACATTAGTAATAATTAAAAACGTGCAAAAAAAACGGCTTTGGTTAGACTCGAACCACGTCTCAACAGGCATTCGCCTTACTAACTAGGATACTTGAACTGTACGATTTCTGATAATAATTATATGATGTGAAGAATTATAATTGTGAAGAGTAGATGAAAGCCCTTCAATTCTAAAAAAAAAACGTTTATTGTGACAACTCAAACTTGGCTTAATAAACTAGAAAATAATTCAGATAAAAGTAGATTTATTTATGCTTAAATGAAACTACTTGATTTCGTGTACCTAGCTAATTGATGTTCTATTTCTTGACCCAATTCATGCATGATTATATCAGAGAAATACTGATAATTTCAGAGGTTTCTGATGTGATTTCGTAAATAAATACATTTTTTGTGGGCTTCCATTGCGAAAATGCTGGCTGAACCCTAGGAGATAGAGCAAAATAATGTACTACAGTATTATTGTATACCTCAAAAAGGCCTACAAACAAGTCCACGATGGTATATCTCTCAGGGATAACCCACAATAACCATTCTTCATCCGTGCGAAGCCTAGGCGGGTCACTTGTGTGGAATATGGCACAAAAATCCAATAAACCTAAGTTCCATAACATCTCAACGTATCTGGTAATCGGAACTCAGATGATTCCAACGAAGTCTAAAGGATCAAGTCTGGACATTTTTATGTCAAAAAAGGAATTACCTACAAAGTGCGAACTGATGTAAATAATTTGTCGAAACTTGTCGAAAACGAGATATTTGAGTGTGCAGCTATAGAGTGTACCATCACAAATAAAAAAATAATACTTATAAGCGTATACCGAGCTCCATATAATAGAAACTGAATGAATTCTATGAGGTTCTTGAAGAGCTTCTCGACTTGCTTCCACTTGAAAATAAAATAGTTTTCATTGCTGGTGATTTCAATATTGAGCTTAAAGATACCGAAGAAAACATTATCAAAATGAATTTCTTACTTGATGCATAAATATTCATTTGTATTCACAATTAACGAGTATACAAGAATAACTCACAATTCTAAAAAATGTATTGACAACATATTTACAAATCTGCAGGAACATTACGAAACAGAAATTATTCACTCTCACTTTTCAGATCACAATATACAGAAAACTAGTTTTCAAATCGAATCAAGACCCAAACAACATACAAAATTAATAAGAATATTTTCAACTGAAAACAAAAATGTATTTTTAGGTAAATTAAACTCTTTGAACTGGACAAAATTATACCAAATTGAAAGTCGTGAAGTCGATGAGCAATGGAACTATTTCAATGATGTATTCTGCCAATTGTTTCAGGAATGCTTCCCTCTGAAAAAAGTTCATGAAAGAAAAAAAGATGTCAAGGTAGATCCAGAAATTATACAACACAAAAACACATAAAATGCCTGGCTGAATTTTTTAACAATAAATCTAGAATGTAAAGAAATTTATAAAAAACTCAGAAGAGACTATAATAATTTGTTGTGTAAAAAAAGGATGGAATCCTATCATAATAAAATTGTAGAATCGGATGACGAGATGAAATGCTTGTGGAGCATTCACAATGAGATACTTGGCAAGGACACATCACACAAAACGTATTTTAATGGAAATCCAACGAATATAGCAAATCAGTATAATGAGTTTTTGTTAAATGTAATAAAAAATGAGAATCAAAAATTAATCGATATCCTAGAGCAGAACACCAAACGTATAGATATTTTAGAAAAGAAAGTGGAAGAAATTGAGAAAAAATTTGAAAATCTCGATAAAGTAATAAGAAAAAATAATTTACTGGTATATGGACTAGAAATTCCTGACTCAGAACCCATAGAATTCTTTGTTCTTGAAGCACTGTCCGAGCTTCTTGATATAGAACTCAGTACAGCAGATATTAACAATATCTTTTCACTTCGAAACCAAAAGACGCCGACAATCAAAATAGAACTGATCTCTTACTTGAAAAAGAAAAAATACTACAGAATTGCTATAAATTAAAAGGAAAAAAAATCTACATATCACAGGATCTCTCGATAGAAGACAGAAAAGACCAGAAGATTTTAGTAACTCACCTGAAGAAAGCCAAAGAACAAAAACTGAACGCTACTATAAAAGGAAAGACACTGATAGTCAGTGGAGAAATCTATGGAATTGAAGAACTGAAAGAAAACAACGAAGACGTGTTTCGCAAAAATATAGATTCACTCATCCCAAGAAAACGACATTCAAGTAGTGCACCCGATACGCCATCGAAAATAGCTCATTCAGAAAGAGAAAAGCACACAAATAAAACACAGGGATCTCAAAAAGGAACTAATACCCAGGAAGAAGAAATAGAAGCGAAGAAAGCGGTGAAGAAACCAAATACACCCCACAAAGAACCTGAGAAGAAAAATGTAGCGAGGGTTCTTCGCAATCAAAAGTGAACTCCTAATTTGATTGGACTACTCTCACCGTTCCTCAATAATCTCACCAGTTTTTTATTCTTATCAATAAATCCCTAGATAATGTTTTTAACTTTTCACATTGTGAACAATTTTAGGAAAACAAGTATAGTTTTATTATTTAGATACCATCAAAAATATACAGAAAAGTAGTTCGCTGTTGTTTCGGTTTTCTCATTGGGTATAGTTAGTAGCAAAAATGGATCAATATATTAGAGATGTTAATCATACTCCCATAAATACAATCGAATATAACTCGATATCTGATCTGAATGAACATTTTAGAAATAGTGAGAATACAAAATCATTAAATATATTTCATCAAAATATAAGAAGCGTTTATAAAAATATAGATGAACTGAAAATACATTTGGATCAATTGGAATATCAATACGACATTCTCATTTTAACAGAAACGTTCAATGTGCTAGACAGCAGTATAATTCAATTAGACCAATATGTAATGGAATACAGTGAGGGAAATATAAATAAAAATGATGGAGTGATAATTTATATACATAAATCGCTAGAATATAATAATAAAATAGTTTCCATTGGGCCATGTAAATGCATCCAAACGTTTCTCAATCTTGAAAATGATACAAAAATGCTAATCATTTCCATATATAGACCACCATCCACCAACGCCGAGGAATATGTTGAAGAACTAAAAGAGTATCTAGAAAAAACAAAGCGAACATTATCATTCGAAACACACATAATAATTGTAGATATTAATATTGATCTGAACGATGATTCTGAATTAGTCTCGAGTTATCTGGATTTGATGGCTGAATATAATTTCGTTTCTCTAATAAACAAAGACACACGTACCCAAGGTAGATCCTCCAGTTGTATAGACCATATGTTCCTAAGTAGTACAAAAATAATAGCCGAAGAAAACTGTAGTTCAATAATTTTTTATACCAACATAACGGATCACAAAGCAATAATCGCGAAGATTCCTGCAAACCAAATCATTCAAAATGTAAGTAGAGAACACGTCAATAGACACATAAACAATGAGAGCTTGAAACGAAGTATTCGAAATTTTGATTGGAGTTTCTATTACAATATTGAAAATATTGAACATAAAACCAAGTACTTTATAGAAACAATCAACTCCCTGATTGAAAAAAACACAACAGTAACAAAACAAAACAGAAACCTAATCAAACGTAAGCAGTGGATAACCAAAGGGTTAATGAATTCTATACAAAAAAGAAACAGGCTATATTTCGAGCACAGAATAGATCCTGAAAATCAACCTAAAAGAGAAAGTTATTTAAACTATCGAAAAGTAACAGAAAAACTAGTAAAAACGGCAAAAACTAACTTTTACAAGAAACAAATAAATAGAAATAAAAATAACCCCAAAAACTTATGGAATGTTTTGAAAGAATTGGGTAAGGTGGAAAAAGCACATGACATTAGAGAAATACTTACCGATGATGGAGAACTATTGAAAGAAAAAGAAACAATTTCGGAGGCTATCAATAATTATCATTCAAAAGTAGGTGAAACATATGCTCGAAAAATCCCTACACCAAACACCCCGTCCCCAAAGATAAAACGGCTGCAAAATTCATTCTACCTAGCACCTGTAAATGAGAAAGAAATTATTGATATAATAAAATCACTTAAAACAAAAAAAGCACCAGGAATAGATCATATTAGAGCAGAGATAGTTAAAGTTGCAGCTGATGAGTTAGGACCTCTCTTGGTTAGTCTTATCAATGACATATTTGAAAAAGGAAATTGTCCATCATATTTCAAAAAAGCAGTAATAATACCTATACATAAAAAAGGACCATTAAACACGATATCAAATTACAGACCCATCTCACTAATTACCACTTTTGCAAAATGTTTTGAAAAAGCCATTAAAACAAGATTATCCAACTACCTAACCAAATATAATGTAATCTCAAAATCTCAATTTGGATTCCGCGAAGGGCTTTCTACTAATGATGCTATTTCTGCACTAACTGGAACAATTTACAAATTATTAGATGAAAGCAAACCCACGCTCTGTGTGTTTTTGGATTTAGCAAAGGCCTTCGACACAGTGGATCACACACACATGTTGGAGGTCCTTGAAAATACAGGAATAAGGGGGAAATCACTCAATCTTCTCCAGGATTACTTGAATGGAAGAGAACAAATAGTGCGTATTGATAATCACTTAAGCACGCCTAGAAATGTTGGTTATGGCATACCTCAAGGTACTGTACTCGGTCCTCTACTATTCTCTCTGTATATCAACGATATATTCTCATTAGAGACAAATGGAAAAATAATAAGCTTTGCTGACGATACAGCTATTTTATATACCGCTGAAACGTGGGATGATCTCAAGAAGGTAACAGAAAGAGATCTAATCAATATATTTGATTGGTTTCAACATAAAAAACTCACAGTCAACTTCGAAAAGACCAATTATGTTCCATTTAGTAGTTACAAAAGCAAACTGCCA
Organism: Zygogramma bicolorata; assembly: GCA_032362365.1. Classification (NCBI taxonomy): domain Eukaryota; kingdom Metazoa; phylum Arthropoda; class Insecta; order Coleoptera; family Chrysomelidae; genus Zygogramma; species Zygogramma bicolorata. Next base: position 243,110 of record JAVJAQ010005100.1, on the reverse strand, counting down.
AATTACCAAACACTAGATTTGATCAAAAACACTCAAAAAATCCAAATACACACAAAGTATAACATTAAATACCTAGGAGTAACAATTGATTCACATATGCGATGGAATACTCACATAAACGAAGTTACAAGAAATATTCGACCATTGCTTTACAAATTCAAATTTCTGAAAAACATATTAGATATTACTCACCTCAAAATATTATATCATGCACTTGTAGAATCACGTTTGAGATACGCTATCTTGTCTTGGGGCTCTGCAGCAAGAGTACACTTGAAAAAATTAGATGTCCTACAAAAAAGAATTCTTAAAATAATTTATAATAAAATATATACATATTCTTCCAACGACTTGTTCGAAGAAACAAAGGTATTCGACTTACGACAGATATGCATATACAATGTGATAATTATACCTACAAAAACAAACAAATACTCCAGCAGATTGAACATTCCTACAATACTCGCATTAAATCGAGGGAAGTTGCGAAAACAAATCTCGCCAGAAAACAAATAGGACAAAGATCATACACTTACCTTGGTGTTAGAACGTACAATGAATTACCAGATATATATAAATTCTATATCCACCGTATAAACTCCCTCGAACTAATAAAAAAGATAATGAAAGGCTACTTACATGCGACAGATAGATATAAAATACACTCACTTGTCGAAAATTGAATACTGCTGTCTACTTTTTCTGTGATTATATGTGTTACTTTGTACGTGTTTGTAAAAATATTTTTAAATTTTATAATAGTTTTAAATCTTAAAATTATTGTTTTTAATGTGATTATTCCTTTGGGAAACATTCTGTACTACAGACGAGAGATAACGACCCATGCGCAACCATTTGGTCCTAAATGGGTTTTCTTCGTTTATTTGCAAATGACACCCACAGTTTTTATCTCATTCTTGTAAACATTATTGTAAACATTTTACTGTGAATAAACTTATTATTATTATTATTATTATATTATTATTATTTGCTTGGAAATACAAAAGCAGCTCCTTTTAATTGCACTTTAACAAATAACTAACAATCTATGTTTGTTAGACCTGTTACAGAAAATGAAATAAAAGAAATTGGAAAGAAAATAAAAAATAAACATACTTCTGGGGAAGATGATATACCAACAAGCTTAATGAAACTATGTATAGACTCGGTATGTGCCATAATCTGTCACATCATAAACAACTCACTTAGATACGGTATTTTTCCACATAAATTGAAAATAGCTCTAATTACACAAATTTATGAAAAAGGAGATTGTGAAGTGTTTGAGAATCACAGACCCATCAGCGTGTCACCTTCATTCTCTAAATTGTTTGAAATGGCGATGTGCAATCGATTAATGAATTTCTTGAAATATTGTAATCTTTTGAATGATAATCAACATGGATATATAAAGGGTAGATCTGTTGAAGCTGCTATTGTACAATTCACGGAAAGTATCGTCAATGCCTTTGAGGAAGGAAATATACTACTTAGAATTTTTTTGGACCTCTCTAAAGCATACGATTGCTTAAATCATGAATATTTATTAATTAAGTCGGAACGCTATGGAATAAGAGGCAATGCTTTAGAGTGGTTCAGATCTCATTTAAGTGACCGCAGACAGAAAGTAAAAATTGTTTCAAATAGCATAGTTGCAAAGTCAGACACGAAGAAAAATAATGTAGGCACTCCACAGGGAAGTATAACTGGACCTATTTTGTTTATTGTCTTCATGAATGGTATTTTAGGCATCTTAAAGAACAAAAATTGTAATTCTCATCAGATAACAAATTATGCTGATGATACAAATTTATCAATATCAGACAAATATTTTCCAGACTTGGAAATTGAATCAAATGAGTTGGTGGATGATGCAAAAAATTGGTTCTTGAAAAATAATTTGATATTGAACATAGAAAAAACAAACGTTCTATTTTCCCGAACACAGCAACAAAGAATTCAAACCCCATCATCGGTTAATGTACTGGGAAACAATATCAAATTAGAAAACTATACTAAATTTTTAGGAATCTATATTCATGAGCATCTTCATTGGCATATACACATAATCAATTTGGGAAAAAAACTAAATGAAATATGTTACAGTACAAAGGTTGTAAGCAACTACTTGAATGAGAAATCATTAAAAATACTTTATTTTATGATATTCTGGGGAAGTAATATGAACATAGTTGAAATATTCAAAATTCAAAAAAGAGTCATGAGAAGCATTTTCAAATTGAAATACAGAGAAACCTGCCGTGGCATCTTTAAAAAAAATATCATTTTGACAATATAAGGTCTATATATATATGAATGTATTGTTTACCTTTTCAAAAATAAATCAAAATTCAAAGTGGGAGGTGATAATCATGATTATCCTTCCCGCAGTAATAGTATAATTTATCCAGCACATCGATTAACATTGACAGAGAAACATCCATCTTATGCCGCAATTAGATTATTCAACAAACTACCGAACGAAATCAAATGCTCAAACAGTTTCACCAAATTCAAAAAAAACCTAAAGAAATTTTTAATAAATGAAAAACCATATTCACTGGAAGAATATTTCATATCTTTCATTCAGCTGGTCGATGCTGGGGGGAAAATTCGTTATACTGACCAGATCCTAATACACTTACATCCGTTTGCATCGACTTTTTTTTATGGGGGTATTAAGCTAATGGGCCATTGGAGGTCTGTCAACGCACTGCAGCGATTTCAACATAGTTTAAGAGATTATTAAACACCTATTCATCATCATGTCATCATGTTTTGTTACTTTCGAGTGTTTACATTACGTATACTTCTTAGGACGAATACATTTTTAAGTTGTGTGAATCGTCCAGAGCTATATGGCTATGTCATCAATGAACGAAAGGAGAAGAATCCGACCAAGAACTGATCCCTGAGGCACACTACGAAAAAATCCTTCCCTACATGTGTGCTATGGATAACAAGTGTCTTAATCAGTTGATATATGTACCGGGGGATTTTCTGTGGTGAATATTCGAACTTTGTCAACATATAACTTTAGAACCCAGTGCTGTGTCCTTGTTAACGGTTTACCATGCATGGCATCAATTAGAAACAAACGGTGGAGATTTCCGAAACAATATTCTCGATGTTTTGAGCTGATTATAACTTTGGCGAGCCTGCAGTTGGCTGTTTGTTGAAGATGAAAGTAGGTATACTGGGAGAGCTATCAAGGCAGGTTGAGTGTGGTCAAACGGTATGCTGTAGTAGGGGCAGAAATAATTGGAGTTTATGCTGCACTGAGCTGAGTGCTCGGATAATTTTACAACAGTCGATTAATGAAGATTTTTTGATTGTGATGCTGTATAAACATCAGATTGTTCTAAAAATTGTTCGTTTCCGTTAACCAGCTGACGAACGTCAACCCTCAGAAGTCGAAACTTGTGCGAGCAATGGATCAACGAGGCCTTACCTTTTAACGTGCGATTACCCAGCACGGTGGCCCGGCGAGGATTCGAACCCCGGCCTTCCGCTTGACAGGCAGATATGCTAACCACTACACTACCGAGACCACTGCACGAACATAAAAATAGTGATCAAATAACAAAAATTCAGAGACAAATTTTCGTGAAAACATTGGGTTTGCCATAAAAAATGAAAATTTGGAAGTGCCCATCAATCCCCTGTCTGCTAAGAAAGTTATTCGGAGTCGAACATCAAAATTTCTGGGTTTTTGTGTTTTTCTCAAAAATGGTTAGTTTTATCAAAAAAAAAACCTCAGACCAAAGTTGTTGATCTCAAAATTATCTACAATTGGTGTGATGCTAACTTATTATCCTTGAATATCTCCCAAACAAATAAAATAACATTTAAATTTCTGCTGAATGAACTCTCAATAGACAATGATATCTCGGAGAATAAATTGAAAACGAAATTTCTTGGTGTATTTATTGATAATAAGCTCAAATTCGATGAGCACGTCAGACAAATTAAGAGTGAAATTTCCTCCAGATGTTATGCAGTGAGGGCGGTTTCTAACGAGTTGGGTTTTCACACAGCCAAAACGGACTTTTTCCTTCGTCTGTATACTATATTGAAAAAATATATATTCGAAAGACAGTCAGTTCCTTCGAGAATGCCCTCTACATCTGGCTATTCGCTAAACCATGATAAAAAAAGCACCAACTACACTACCTCACAGGTGGTGTAGAAACGTGTGCATATTTTATAGAATGTGACTTTTACAATTGCGATATCTCAGCAACAGTGATACTCAGAGAAAAAATTATGAGGAATATTTCTGTAGAACATTTCAAGATCTATAACTTTGATCTGAAGTATTATTTACCGTTTTCGAGAAAACCCCCAAAAACCTGAAATTTTGACTCTCTTAGCTCACACGGGATTGATGGGGACTTTCGAATTTTCATTCTCTCTGGTAAACCCAAGGTTTCTACCAAAATTTGGCTCTGTCAGAATTTTTGTTATTTCAATTGTCTAACTTGACCGGATAATTTCTTAGGCTTATAACATTTCCTTTGAAGAAGGGTAATTACGACAATGAAAAGGGATATATAAGACATGTAGCTGAAGTGAACGATTACAACCTATGAATGATAAACAAACTGATTTTGAATTGTGAATTCAGTGAAACTCTTCGCGATTCTTCGATTCTTCCAAAAGATGCCACTTGTAAGAGGTTTAGATGTTCCATATGAACCTCATTACACTAGAGGACTCAAACAGACTTCTGAGAAAGTGAATATGAAGGTTGCAAAAAAACTCTCTATGAATCATAACTGCTAGGTAATATATGAAACCAGTTGTCGAGCTAGCAACAAGAAGTACATTGGCCAAAGTCGACGAGCTATGAAAACTCGCTTGATGGATCATTATACTCACATAAGATTCGGAAGAACATTTCATTGTAGCTCAGCATGCTTCGGATGATGACCATAGAATTAGTGAGAGTAATCTGAGACTGATTAAGAATGCTTCCTGCTCGATGAATTCGAAAGTCTAGAAATAGCCAACCGTGTTACTATTTCTTCTCATGCTTCTTGATATTTTATACATAAGTTTGTTACTTTTTTTATTATACCTTTCGTTTATAAAGGAACCTCAAACGAGAGGTAAAACGTGACTTTGCTACCGTAGCATCCCCATATCACCCAAGATTGCTGATGTTTACAAGAATCCATTCTCTGTGTGAATATAAAGGCAACTTTTCCCGTTGCGTGTGTGTGAAAGAAACGATGGAATGCGTCACGAGCACAATAGACGCAAAATTAGATCTTACACCTTTCATCAGCACCCTGTTGGAGTTTATTCACGCAGCTTTCAGAGCTACATGTTCGTCTAATCATCTTTGGAACAATCTGTTCAGGCCAGTCTCAAATTACCTACACAGTAGGTTTCGGCTGGCACCTGTCAGAAAACAACTACTCCCCTGGCTAATACCACGAAGGGCATTGAATTATATCCGACCAGGTGCCAGTGCAGGTTTCTTCACAGAAGTAAATCCTGCATTTGCTTTCGTCGATACAAATGAAGGAATTGATTTTCAATTATAGGGACGGACACACTTGCAGACCGGTTTCGGGCTATTTGGCCACTCATCAGTGCAAGGCAGTGCCATCATCAACATAAAAGTCGATGATTTCCCATAATTAAAAATCAAACTCCCACGATGGGAAATCATCGACTTTTATGTTGATGATGGCACTGCCTTGCACTGATGAGTGGCCAAATAGCCCGAAACCGGTCTGCAAGTGTGTCCGTCCCTATAATTGAAAATCAATTCCTTCATTTGTATCGACGAAAGCAAATGCAGGATTTACTTCTGTGAAGAAACCTGCACTGGCACCTGGTCGGATATAATTCAATGCCCTTCGTGGTATTAGCCAGGGGAGTAGTTGTTTTCTGACAGGTGCCAGCCGAAACCTACTGTGTAGGTAATTTGAGACTGGCCTGAACAGATTGTTCCAAAGATGATTTGATTTAACGCCAGTCTTCAAGTATGCCCACTGACTATGTCAAGTGTTTTTACATGTTCGTCTCTTTGATAGCTCTGAAAGAGTCCGAGAGCGCTTACCCCGAGCGTTTGGGGGTTGAAGGGTGCGTGGAATGTGAAACATCGTTTGGTGTGCTTTCATGTATGAAAGAATATTGAATTTGTCCCTGTTATGGGTATCGATTTCTTTCATACACCATCGCTTTATAATCGAAGTCTTATCCATACTTATTGAACTTTCGAATATACCAGTGGAATAATGAGAAACACAGTCCTGAATCAATCATATTTCAATGGATGTCTCTTGTAAAGAGCAATAAAAACCGGAAATTTTTTTTTTGAACATACTTGATGAAAATCCATATCAAACAAATAATATACAGTTGCCTGTAAGATCTTCACATATCAGGGTTTACTAAACCGTGAAAAGTGTTTCGCTATACAATAGTTTCCTCAAGCAGGAACTTTAAACTAATTTTTACATTGTAACATTTCGAATCTGTACAAGCTTATATCCGACGGTCAATAAGAATATAGTCCGACAACTAATTGATATATTAATTTATGGTCCGACGTCATATCCATATTAGTACAATTTCCTGGAAAGAACATGTTCAACAGAGGAAAATTATTCAACTCCTTCTGATCATTCATTGGGAACTGTGAATGTTTACACTTATTAATTTCCGAACTTTCCAAGAGATTGAGTTTCAAACCTTGTCTTACCATTTTGGAAACTACTTTTGTGTTCTTTCACGCGTGTATCAAATGTTCTTCCCGTTTGACTGACATAAAACATAGGAAATGTAACACACAATGATTTATAAACTCCTGATCTATCTGAAACTGAACTCCTATCTTTGTTGTTCTTGATATGAGAGCTCAAATTATTCTTTGTTTTATATGCAACCTTCGAATCTTTCTGTTTCAGAAAATCAGAAATTTCCTCACTCGGTTGACCTAAATAGGAACAACGTTCTGTAATTCTTAGCATAATTCGTTGTAACTGGGTAGATTTCTTTCAGGACTTGACTAAACAGCTTTTTGGACAATAAAGTGTCTACTAAATCACTATTATAACCGTTGTTAATAGCAATTTGTTTTATAATATTCAGTTCTTTTTCTAAATTTGTATCTGATAAGGAAACATTTACCAGTCTGTGAATCATACTGTTAAATGCTGCCGCTTTATGTTGGTGAGGATGGGTAGATGAATTGTGAATTACAATATCTGTATGCGAAGGTTTTCTAAAAATTGAGAAATCATGTTCATCCTCAATTTTTGTTAAAGTCAAATCCAGAAAATTGATTGCTTTATTTTTTTCCATCTGCATGGTGAATTTGATGGAATGGTAAATGGAATTGATGAAATCAGAACTTATCCAGTTGCCTCTTTGTTCCTGTGAAACATTCTAAAATGTCGTCCACGTACCTATACCAATACACGAAATCACCGACCAACGGGTTACTATGGATTTTCTGTTCAAAATAAGGTTGTTGAAGAGCGCTTCAAAAAATGGCCGCTATAAGCTCCTGCGTTTGTCATATTCAAAAATGAAGCATTTTTTTCGACAGAGTTTTGATTGCAACAGATTGTAAAATACAATCATAATTGTGATTAACGTGTCGTTCAAAAAGCTGTCTATGGCCACATCACCACCGTGCGTTAATTTGGTATTCTGACCAGATATTGACCAAGTCAATATGTTACTGTCTGTCTACACCATGTTCAATTAGTAAAAAGCTTGGTTCTCATTTGGTAAGCATACCACAGAACATGACAGAAGAATAAACTGGTTTGCAACTCTACTTTTCATATTTTTTAACATAAAAACGTCAATAGTAATTCATGGATATGGATTGAGAATCAAAGTAAATAATTGTATATATCTAGATTTTTGCATTTTTCTATATACAACAGAGGAATACTTTTTTCGTCTGGAGAGAACACCTTCGTTTTTTCATCGGTCCAGCTAATGCCTTCGACTATTTTTTTTGTTTTGATAATCATGACCATTGCTTCAGCTCATAATTCAACAAGAAACATACACAAACAAAAGTTAACCAGAAAAAATTTCAACGCAAATTTTCGAGGTTATCATGTCAGGATATGCTTGTAATGAAATGATGGAACAAAGCAATGAATCTTAGGGCACAGAGCTCGGACTTGATCCTAGCAAAAATTCAAACCAAATTCTGCACCTCGGCGGATAGTCAAGTCCGTAGGTGTGTACACTATCTTGGTCACTTAACCAAGCTGGACGCCTGACCAAGTGTGCTGTTTACACCAAGATGACCAAGATGATTTGGTCGAAATAAAGTGATTAGCCACCTTACCAAGCGACGGTGTAAACTTGGCCATTGATGATAATCTCCACAGCATCCATTGAGAATCGTACTTTCTATTATCGTGAATTTTTGTGAAATGCCGGTCTTAGTATCTGGTATATGGACTAGCAAATATGCGCTCCTGTCTGGTACTTCTCGAACTGTATGTTCATGAACTTATTTTCAATCAAGTAAAACATTCAATTTCTATTGAACAACATGGTTTTCACCCGAAGCGTACTGTTGATACCAATCTCATTCGTCTCTCTTAGTTTATCAGTAAATCGCTGGACTCTCAAACACAAGTAAATGTAGTATACGTGACTTCTGCAAGGCGTTCGAAAAAATAGACCATAACATTCTGTTAGAGCGTCTCTCAGAAATCGGCCTAGAAAACTATCTGTTGAAAGGGATTCAATCATTTATATCAAATAGACATCACATCCTAACATTGAAGGGGTGCAAATCTCCCCCTATATATGTTCCATCTGGAGTGCCACAGGGCAGCCATCTTGGACCTTGGATATTGTTCGATATATTTATTAACAATATTAGTTCCTGTTTCGAAACCTGTAAGTATTTGTTTTACGCCGACGAGTCCGCACACTTAACGATTGTTTTGAGATGCAAGAAGACATCGATCGTCTATATTCATTTTGTATCAAAAACAAAATTGTTATAAACCCAAAGAAGTATCACTAAAAGCAAAAATTTGAAACTTCCAATTCCTCAATAAACAACGATATAATCAAGAAGAAAACAGAGATCTCGGGATGATATTGGACAAGAAATGGTCTTTCAAGCAACACATCGGAAACCTCATAAATAAATCTAATTGTATACTTGGCTTCGTCATAAGGAATTACAAATTATTTAATAACTTGACCACTACCGCACAAACCTTGCCAAAAATCTTCCAATAAACAGTAGAGAATTATAACAAACATACACGATTACAAAAAAAAATCGTCATAAAGAAAAAAAAAGACAGATGTGGATTTCAAATGCATTGATAAAAAGTATAAGGGAAAAAGAAAGGCTCTATGCACTTTCACAAAAAGATCCGCAAAATGATGCTTTGAAAACCAGATTTGTCAGATACAGAAACAAATTGAGAGTCATACTCAGAATCGCAAAAAACAGTACTACACTGACAGAGTTGTAGAATGTGAAGGTAATTCAAAACAACTATGGAACGTGATAAATGAAATGAGTAATAAAGAAAAGAAACAAACAATAATTAAAGAAGTGAAACTAGAAGATAATACGGTAGTAACAGATCCCGCCATTATGAGCAATGAGTTCAATAAATATTACGGAAATGTAGGAGAGAAACTCGCTAACAAAATAACAAAACCCTCAACGCAACCACTACGGCATATAAATCAAAATACAATTTTCATGGAACCAACTAACAAACACGAAGTAGAGAAAGTTATAAAAACATTAAAAAATAATAGAACACCTGGATTGGATGGGTTGAGGGCAGAAACCTTAAAATATATCTCCGGATACATCTCTGAACCACTCGCTTATCTTATCAGTCAAACAATCTCGAAGGGAGAATGGCCCAAAAGTCTCAAAGAAGCCATGATAAAGCCCCTATTTAAAAGCGGGGATAAGACTAAAATGTCACATTGTTACATTTTCCTCGCAGGAGGAATGGGCATATTCGGTTTGCTTGTGGAATACCTCGTCCATTGGTAGATGGCGTAACAACTTCGTTGTTCGCATCAGCTTTGGCCGGGGCTTGATACTCGTGTAGGAGTTTGATTTTTAATTATGGGAAATCATCGACTTTATGTTGATGATGGCACTGCCTTGCACTGACGAGTGGCCAAATAGCCCGAAACCGGTCTGCAAGTGTGTCCGTCCCTATAATTGAAAATCAATTCCTTCATTTGTATCGACGAAAGCAAATGCAGGATTTACTTCTGTGAAGAAACCTGCACTGGCACCTGGTCGGATATAATTCAATGCCCTTCGTGGTAGTGGACGAGGTATTCCAAAAGCAAACCGAATATGCCCATACCTCCTGCGAGGAAAATGTAAAAACACTTGACATAGTCAGTGGGCATACTTGAAGACTGGCGTTAAATCAAATCTTCTTTCGAACAATCTGTTCAGGCCAGTCTCAAATTACCTACACAGTAGGTTTCGGCTGGCACCCGTCAGAAAACAACTACCCCCCTGGCTAATACCACGAAGGGCATTGAATTATATCCGACCAGGTGCCAGTGCAGGTTTCTTCACAGAAGTAAATCCTGCATTTGCTTTCGTCGATACAAATGAAGGAATTGATTTTCAATTATAGGGACGGACACACTTGTAGACCGGTTTCGGGCTATTTGGCCACTCGTCAGTGCAAGGCAGTGCCATCATCAACATAAAGTCGATGATTTCCCATAATTAAAAATCAAACTCCTACACGAGTATCAAGCCCCGGCCAAAGCTGATGCGAACAACGAAGTTGTTACGCCATCTACCAATGGACGAGGTATTCCAAAAGCAAACCGAATATGCCCATTCCTCCTGCGAGGAAAATGTAAAAACACTTGACATAGTCAGTGGGCATACTGACTGTCTAACAGAACTTGATAATTTGCGCCAATTCAAGAAAAAGTTAAATGAATTTATTTCAAAATTCCCAAGAAATGAGCTCATCAAAATGATAGACATGCGGAGATAAAAAACTCGTGACACTAATATCATAAATTATTTATATACCTTCGTCAATACACCTTTGATTTCAACACACTTTAACTATAGCTTATATTTAACTCTGTCAATATATGTATTTTATTTATCTGATGTTTTATCTGTGCATTTTATTTTATTTACAGTATTTATACATTTTCAACTACGTTTTATCTATACATTGGAATACAAATAGAATTAGTAAGACTAAGCTATGTTAATTAAATAAATCTCAACAACTCACGCACAGGCAATTTGCCTTAGTGAGTTTTTGCGGTTTATTGAAACTATATTTCAAAACCGTATTGAATTTCATACAAACTGTACCTTTTTCAATAAACTATATATTATTATTATTATTATTATAGTGCCACTTTCGATATTTCAAACACATCTTTTTTGGCTACTCAGCGTATATTGAAAAAAATTCTTAACAAATTTTTTTTCAGATTCATTTTCCATGGAAACTTATTCTTTCGATTTATACTTTTTTTCCTTCTACTACATTATACTTAGTTGCATAGAACTGGCAATTGGCCTATACTCAGTTTTATATGAAACCTAATTTGTCAGTCCACTGAAATTATAATGTTATTAGTGGATGCTGTTGCTGGAGGTATCTCCAGCTCTGTTTGTGTCCCATTTTTCTGAATGATTTGATAAATCATTGATTTTCAAATACGTCAATTCACAGCATCGACAGGCACCAGACAATCCCATCAGTGTTCCTGAATATTTCAATTCATCAAATATTCTTTATCGCAAGCTCTCGTCAAAAATTCTTTCAAGTTCGCTCTTTCCATTACTTCAGCTCTTTCTCCTCAGTATTTTTCCCAGTATCTGTTTCAATAGACCTTCATTAAATATTTTTGTGCGATTGAAATGCAATCTGAAAAATTAATAGTCTAAGAGCCCACGACACTAAACCTATAATGATAGGGCTCCCAAAGGTCATACATATAATTTGTCCTTTCATTCATAGGAGAACAAACACAAAATGGCCCTTCTGCCATGTCTAGGATTGGTCGACGCTATAAAAAAATCAAAGAAAATTTTTTTAGGTTTACGTAATGATGGGTCTCCACGTATTGTGATTGCTTCTAGGGACAGAGGAGGGGTAGGACCAGTGGCGGATCCACGGGGGGGGTTCGGGTCCGGACCCCTCCCCATTGGGAAAATAAGAGATTTTTTTTTCAATTTTTATCGGCTTCTAATTCCTAAATTTTGTTAGGAAACAAAAAAATAAAATAGAATAAATTTTTTCGCTTTAAAATTGAAGAACTTTGAATAATTATTATTACATTCCATTGAAAACTAAAGAGCAGGCCATTCAGTCGTTCCTGTCCCATCGTACTCCTCAGGTAATTTCTGATCCCCCTGTGCTGCCATTGGATCCTTTTTGACGCAGTATTTAAAAAATTAGATTTGTTACATTTGTGATTAGTATTGTGTATGCCGGTAACGATTTGAATTTCCTATATGAGTAGAATATGCTGTTGATTAGGTCGAACCTACTTTACCTCCTGGCTACACCTTCAAATTTTGCTCATGTCAATCTCTTACCCCATTTTTTTTGGATCTTGACTAGTTGTTGCTATACGGTAGCTCATAATTTTCTGTTATATATATATATATATATATATATATATTTGATCGGCTAGGCTTCCGCGGTTAGAAATGTGCTGGCTGGAACTTCCGGTTGATCCGCGTCTGGAATGATTTACTTGTCTACGTTTTGGCTCCCATTTCGGAGCCATTTTCAAGACTTAGTGACCTTGCGTCTAGGTCTGAGTTTTCTTACTAGCTGGCTATCATCACTGGAGATCGAGGATTCGATCCTCGATCTCCAGTGATGATAGCCATATATATATATATATATATATATATATATATATATATATATATATATATATATATATATATATATAAATTCGGAGTTACAGACCCCCCTTGACCTGATCCTGGATAGGACTATATGATACAGAGTATTCTTTTGATATTAATGAAAAATTGAAAGGAAAGCAACCTCCTTCAATTCAATATTGAACGATACAAATGAAATTTGTGATGTCAAATTGAAAAAAATGCCAAAAAAGTCGGTTTGGGTGATTCTCGAACCCACGATAATAAAATTGATCGTTTCAGAGGGCTAGCACGTTAACCACTAGGCCACATAGACTGTATATTTACAGTTGATTATTGGTAGAAGTGAAGAGTGGATGTAAGTCCTTCAATTCCAAAAAACAAAACATCACTATTTCAAATATATACTAAGATAAAACAACTTTTCGTGTTTGTAGGTAGACAGAATTTTGACGTTTCTACAAGGTTCTGTTTAATCTGTTTAATGAAATATAAAGAGATCAACATATTCACGGGAGGGAGTAGAAAAAAGAATCAGAACACGCTTGTAAGACAACAATAATAATACATGACCTCTTAATAAATGAACTGATTCATAACGCTAGGGTTTATGTTTTCATGGTTTGTATGCATTTCATTCAGAGGATTATTCAAGTGTTTTCTTCATTTTTTACCTTCGGGTCCATATGAGATAGAAAGTTCTGTTGATTGGCGTCATTTATAGCAGGTCAACAACGTCAACTTCTCAGTTGTAGGTTCTAGAAAAATCAAAGTGAGCATACAATATTGGGTTGAATAATACCAGACCTACAATAAAATTCAAAATCAGAACAGATTAAATTATCGAATTTATTATTCATATGACAGATTATTAACGGTCAACAGCAACAAGCTTTTTAAAACGAATATCGAGAGAGTTTTTAATACCACTTATAGCTGGTACACTTTAAAAACTATTGCACGCCATCATAGGCATGGTTAAAGTTTGAGGTATACTGTAGCCAGATTTTCATAGAATTATGGAGTTTTCTGATATAAATCGAAGTTACGTCTTGAATATTGAAGAATGAAAATCTAAAATTTTCACGAATCTTCTATGTTAATAGATACGTGCATATCATTCATTGAAATGAGGAAGCCCATCCATGAAAAAGTGCTTTCCTAGTTTTCCTAATAGAGATCTCAGAGTTTATGCCCTTCGAAGGTTCAAATCATATATTTTGAATAGCTACATCCAAAATATTCGGAAAAATTGAAAATCGATATTTTTCCATATTCATAAACTGCAAATACTTACTGCGTTCCTACATGCTGCAAATAGGTACATAAATCCTCTGGGAAGAATTCAAAACCGCTTGTTGAAAATTACATTCTCACTTCCAGTCAAATTCCCAACAGAAAACCTCTATTCTAGAACTGCACTTCTAGATATAAGACAGATCTATTTTCTTAAAGTTGTAACCTGGCAGCATGTCAACAAATGGAAACTTAACTTGCCCACTCACTCTCATTATACTAGAAATAGAGAAAATTCTTTTATAATTCCTCGACCCCAAAAAAATACACTACAACACAGCTTCGTCTACCTCGGACCTAAATGTTATAGCCTGGTTCCGGCTGAATATAGATTGTTCAACTCCCAACACCTATTTACTTCCAAAATAAAGAAATGGTTGAAACAAACCCCAAGATTAAAAATTCACCAGTTCGTCGATGTTACTAATACCTATTACATTCATTGATTGTTCAAATGGTTCGTCTAAAAGTATGTGGATGTCCGAGCTCATATAAGTTTGTTTACATGTTGAAATACAATTCAAGATTTTATATTACGTATATTGTTTGTTATTATATGTGTTATACTTGTCTATTTTAATATATTGCTTCATGTTATATTCAACATAGCTATATCTATTCTACACCACTTTCAAGGATCTTCCTTTAGTGGTTTCCAGAATTTATTTGCCATGTCATTTATATGTCTATACATGCTTTTGTAAAATTCGTATTATTCAAATAAATTATTATTATTATTATAGTATAAACAATGTCACTACGCATAACACTTATATCCAGCATTGCAGTATTGCGGTTTGTGAGCTTTGTTATCTGTAATCTTTCGAGAAATCACATTGCCTTTTGACTTTAGATCATAAATATAAATAACTACGTTGTATTCAATTAACCTCTCAACATCCGTTAGGGGGAGCGAAGGGACATTATTATTCCGCTCTCTTTCGAAATAACTAATCAAAGATGTCACCAACTCTTGGCAGCGATAGTTTTTATCACTTTCGGCATTTTCACGAAGATTCTGAGACTTATACTTACTATAGAACCATCGAAATACAGTTTTGATCAGAATTATTTAATTTGAAGTACCAAGAAGACCTAAACACAGAACTGCCACTTTTTAATAACAATTTTATACTATTCATGATTAAAACAAAGACGACTTAATTGGTAAATAACAGACTTCGAACTTATTGTGGCAACATCGAGAGTGATGCCAAACAAATGCCAAAGAGTAACAGGGCCAAATTTGAAATTCAATATGAACTTCCCAATGCATTTCCATCAATGTATTGGTACTTGTGCGTTGATTTCATGTAGTCATCGATGACGTGCAACAATTTATTGATAGTAATCACTGTATATCAATAACTTACTGCAGTTTTATCCTATACGGACATTATCAAACGAATATGGTAGACGTGAGGCCATCAAATATCTATTTCTCTATGGAAACTTTGATGCGATTCCATCGCCTATTTTATGGCGCAATCGACTTTTTTGTAATAAATGTTTGATGACAAATACAATTCTGATTGCTCCATAAAATTGGATTTATTGAACTGTACGATCACACTATGAAAGCATTTATTGGTTTAGCTCCGATGGACATATACTATAAATCATTTCCCGAAGCTATGTACTCAGCTCGTCTCTTTCGATCATCAGGAATTCGGATAGATTGGATTTCCAACACATGATAACTAGAATGAGATTACCGAATGACAAATCAAATTAACCTTCGATTGCAGTCAATTGTACAATAGATATTAGTTTATTTCGTTATGTTCGTCTGGAAATAGACTGGGACTCATTGTGATAATCACAATTTCCCAGATCTGCAGGACCAAATAACGCTTATATGGCAAGCAATTTTATTGATTGTTTCAATATGGTCTCGGTAGTGTAGAGGTTAGCACGTTCGCCTTTCAAGCGGAAGACCGTGGCTCAAATCCCCCTCTTCAGTGCTGGGTAATCGCACGTTGAAAGGTAAGGCCTCGTTGATCCATTGCTCGCACAAGTTCGAGTTCTGAGGGTTGACGTTTGTCAGCTGGTTAACGGAAACGAACAATTTCAGAACAACAATTTCAGTATTAATGTTATCCACAAAGCGCTAAAAAAATAGACATTCCTGTCACAATATCTTGAAGAAAAAGTCCAGTTTCCCTTACTGTGAGGAATAGTATATTGTACAACAAGTGAGGAATATGTCGTTTTCTCACGCATTGTACACTGTACTTTTTCTAGGGTTGCGTTGTTCAAGTATTGAAAATTAAAATACATAATATATAATAATACTTGTATGTCATTAACTCATTTTTTTATTTTATTTAAAATAGTAATTGACAGTTATATTTGAACAATTTTGTAAAGTAATTCCTGGTAGGTTGCTTTGTTTCAACATGTTTTCGGTAATTGAAATATTAGCTGCGGTCGAAGTTGCAGTTGATGGGGAAACGTATTGAGCTTCCACAGCATTGTTGTGTTCAGGCTCTAAAGGCGCAATACGCTGAATGGATTCTACTATCCTTTTTGAAATTTTCATTTTGTTAGCTATGGAGTTGTCGATATGAGATTCAGCAACATTGCTGGATTTCCAACCCCCATGGCGTTTTGAAGTTAGAAGATCTGCCCCTGCATTAACTAAAATAGTCCAGATGACCTACGGAAACAGTGCCAAATTTATTTATTCCCACAGGCTGTTTCGTACATATGCCATTATTGTGATTAAGAAAAAACGCGTTTCATTTGTGCATGGTCGAAGCTTCACATATTTTGTGTGAATTTTGAAGAATTCTCCTGTGAATGTGAAATTTCTGGAAAGCTTGGTTTCAGTATCGGGTAATTTTATTGAAAGGGCTGAATTAAAATCTTCCATGTCATCAATTTTTAATTTTTGAAGTTTATCACAACCGCATGCCCCTGTGAGGCCAATAGCTAAAGCAGCCTGAAATCAGAACCAAACATTCATTTTTCGATAACAATTTAAAAATTTTCAGTTCATACCTTTATCAGCAAATACTTTTCACCAGGTGCATCTTTTGAAAATTGATCAATTTCTTCAGAAGGTAATGTTTTTGACTGTTTTGGAGCATATTTTTCAGTTTTGCGTTTCAAAAATGCACGTAGTTTTATGTATTTTGATATATCAACACAGTTTTTAATAATCGAGGTACTCCTCAGCATCGAGTACTGAGACCATATAGTTGATGATCTCAATCCTCTTGACAACTCTTCTGAACAATTTCTGGAGGTGTATTTTCCAACTCTAAATCTCCGTATTCCATTCTATTCAATATTTAATAAATCTGAACGGTTTATACTATAACAATCAACAATAAAACTATTTCCGTTGGGTAAGTTGACAGCAATAATTATGCAGTGCTTCGGTTTTGTTGTTATGGAAACGCCAACAATGGGCTACTTGGATATTGCACGCGAATCGTCGGCGTAGCGTTGTCAACTTGGAGAACGTGTCATATCAATTTAACAATTCATGACTGACCTGGGTTATCGTGATAATAGTGAGAAATTATTTCTCACTGTAATGGCGAATATTTCTCACTGTGTGAGAAATATTTCGTTTTGAACGTATGAAGGCGTTGAGAGAAGTGGCACATTGTATAGCATCCGTATAAAAAGGATATTTCCTTACTGTGAAGAAATGATTCTTTCACTACACAATAGAAGATTCACTTCTCGCTATGGTTTTAATGAAAATAGCAAATGCAGGTTTTAAGTGACAAAATTGGAATGAACAATATCATTTGAGAACCATATTATAATGAGATTCAAACAATAGTTGAGATAATTCACGGCATGATGCCAGTCAGTATAATAGTCGACATTATTTGAGGTAGAAACCAGCTGAGCATAGATAAATCCCGGTAGATGTTGGAGAAGCAATTTGTTGGCTGCAGGGCAGGACTCAGGAACGAAACTGGAGTTAATAAATTCCTGGAAATAGAATACAGTCGGCACTCACAAATAGTTACACTTCGTCATCTCCCAGAGCTGCCGCCACGAGTGTAGAATATTACAGAGACGTTGATGGATATTCTCTACGTGGACTGCAGAAAGAGATATATATGTAAAGGGAAATGACTCGGGTCGAAACGCCCGTCTTTATCGTACTAATTCATCATAGCGTTAACTCTGGCATTTATATTCTTTATTTTCTCCGAGTCAATGATATTTCTTCATGAGCGACTAATCCGCAACCTCCTCGGAGAGCATTGACGAATCATTTACGATTATATGGATTTATGGGAGATGTTCAGCAATGCCATTTTTCTGAATGTTTGCAGAAAATTCGTTATTTTTCGAAAAGGGTGAAACAGAACAAATGAGGTTATATTTACTGTAGGTCGAACCCGGATTACCTACTACTATAATTATTTTAAGTGACCATTTCTGAACTGAGATACTTACCAGATATGGTCATTGTGATTAGATTTGACTGATTAGAGGTACACTGTGCACCTTTTCTTGTCGTACATGTACGCAACATGAATATTTAGTTGAAATTGTCTATAGCTTATATTTCTATGCAACTAAAGTCGGTATAATAAATAACATCGGTAGGTTCTTGACTATCGTTTCATTTTGTTGAAGCTAACAAAATAAACTGAACTTAATGTGGCAGAACAAGGCAATTTCGATTCAATTGTTGAATCTGCAATGTAATCCAAAGCCTATCTTGACGCTGTAACACTTGGGGCTGAAACACGCGTGTCAAATAATTTGTTGAAGTTCAATAAAGTGTGAAATTTTTTTACCGAATACCACGCGTAGTGAATCATCCTTCAAAATTTTTTCGGTTATGGATAATTTCAAAATGTTCGTGAGCTAGAAAAAATTTACGAAAATAATTCAAGCACTAGTGATATTTCAAGTGAAAATTTCCTCTTTCAGCTTTTTAGCTTGGTGGTTTTAGCTTTTTATGTGGCCTCTTTTCAATTCGTTTCTGCTGAATACGTATATTTCTCTCGGAATAAATATTTATCGAAGATATTGTGAAGTGCTGTTGTGTCTCTCTTGACGATTTTTATCCCGTGTGGTATTGGAAAAGCTATTTCTGGATTCTCAGTTCTCTTCACGGATGAATCCACGTTATATCGATTGATTCCAGTATAATAATATCCTCTTCCAGCGTTTGGGGCAGTAGGTGACCCATGAAAATTGTTTCTCCAGAGAGCTACTTGAAAGAATTGAAAGCATATAGTCAAATAATGAATTATCGGTTATAATTGCACGAGTGCATAAAAATTACCGATAATTTTGCAAGAAAGCGTGATATCTAAATAAAAATTGCAAGTTTATTTTCATATTTTAGCGAAAGTGCCCGAGTCCGAAGGACGAGGCCTCTTTCACAAAATATGAAAATAACCGAATGCAATTTGTATAAGATATCTTGCTTGAATGCGAAGTTATCTGGTCTTTTTTATGCACGAATGTAATTCATTGGAATATTTCACGAATAAAGAAATTCTCAAGGAAATGATATTTTTTGTTCATTTATACTTTCCTCTATAGATTGTATGGAGCACTCACCAAAACGCGAAATATTTTTCTGTTTCTGAAGTCTATCTGACATTTATTTGTGTTGTTTACTGACGTCTAGCAATACGGTTTCGAATGTGTTGTTATGGTGACTTGATACAATGCAATTACCGCTGTAAGTTTTCGATAATTGCATTGCTCTTATGAGACATTTTATATCTGGGGGAAATATTCAATTGAAGTTGGCTTTAGTTTTCCACTAATGTGTATTTGGATATTTCGGAAATATTTGGTGTATCTAATGAAAGTGTTCCATTATTAATCTTTTGGCCCACTGGGGATTGAAAGAAATATTATTTTGGTGAGTGAGGTTTTTCTATAATTTGCTCTCTATTTTTGCTTCATTGTGTAGATAATATCTAATGTGTGCTATATATTCGATTCAATTTCCATATGCCTGGAATACAAATTGTGCAAAAAAGTGATTTCTATGTGAGTTAGTGACCGTCGTGCCATATATATATATATATATATATATATATATATATATATATATATATATATATATATATATATATATATATATATATATATATATATATATATATATATATATATATATATAGGGGAGTACCTGTTTCAGACGGACTCTTTCTTTATTTTTGTGAATTATTCAGAAGGATTCACACATTAGCAGAGGGTGTTTCTGATTTCATGAAAGTAGTGATTTCTATTTTCTTGATTCGGAGAAAAAAATACAAAAAATATAACCTCAATTGATATTTGGAGGTGTTTGAATCTGAACTTCTTGAAACTGTAGCTATCTGAAATAAATATTGAAGTCCCAAAATATGGACAAATTAATATAAAAATAAATAAATAATAGAATATGTTTCTGTGATTTCTAATTCTCGTAGGGGTTGTCCTAGGTGTAATAATGAAAATACCCTTCATTTCCTTGGAAACAAAGATATATGACGCGTCACATCATATATTTTCAGGGGTAATATAATAAGTGGTATGATTATTACCGATAATTTTTTGGAATATAAATGAATTGCAATCCCAAAGCTGAAAATACAACGAGTCCGCAGGACGAGTTGTATTTTCTTGCATTGGGATTGCCAATGAATTGATATTCCAAAAAATTATAGGTTATTAATCATACCACGAATTATATTTAGGACGACAATATAACCCCTGTTTGAGCAAAAATTGTTGAATTGCCTGGTAATTGATTCTTTATTTCTGGCCGTATTCAAGGGAATACTCTTTTCCACTGCTTCATCTATGATACCATTCGCCATTTGTCCCCAACGATCGCTCATATTGATTAAGGAATATAATTGATCAAAACACATAGATTTGACGTTTATAATTTAAATCATTATTTTCACTTGACAGCTAGTAAAACAAAAACTAAGCAGGTTTATCACCGTGAAAAAACAACGACAAGCTACATTTTCACTGTAATTCGGATTCTATTGGCTGAATTTCAAAATTTGAAATAGACTGATTGGTTGTTAAGCAAGGAGATATATTGTCACATTAATATTTTCCAGTCTGATTCTTTTTTTCAATTCATTCAAAGTACAAGAGTTTTTTTCAGAATGCCACTTAGGAAAGTTATTCAGAAATGAAAGTTATGCCCAAATCGGAAGCCATGGCCTCCGATTTGAATATCTATGATTTTTTGAAAATTTAGAACAAAATTGAAAATGTACTCCCATATAACGTTTTCACTGATTTTTTTTTTGAAGTAGGCACGATCAAATCACTCCTGAATAACTTTTCACAAAATTGAGGCTCATTTGTAAAATGTTGTTGTGTCTGTTTTTTTGGCCACCAAAAACTCTGTTGGCAAAGATATCTGCGGGATTATACTTTCACTGTGGTAGAAACTTCATTAATGAAAATTTGCATATGAAAAAACTATCTGAATTGATATAGTAGATTTGTACTCAACATATGTATAAAAATGCTTTGAACTAAAACATATAGCAATGATTTGTTATTAAACTATTGCGAATAGTCATGGAAAAACCAAATGACATTCGACAATTTGCCTTAAAAAAATCGAAATTCCGTTAAATATCGTTGCAAACATCTTGAAGTTGAAGGTTGCCTGAAATAATATCAGAAAATTTAGGAAATTTCACTAAAACCCTTCAATTTAGCCAAAAATTGAATGTGTATCAACATAGAAAAATTATTGTTTGCTAGTCATTATTTTGTGGTAGATGAATATTTCACTGACAAAATAGTTAAGGCTTTCGCGGCCGAGGTTTTCGGTATCACTACTTTGGTTCGGGTTCGAACGCCGTCGTTTTTTGAAATTTCTTCCTGACGTTTCGCTGGCTCGAGTGGCTAGCTTCTTCAGAGGCTCATTCATCTTGAAATTCACTCATCATTCAATTCATTCAGTAATCGGAGTGAATTGAGAATTTCAGAAAATTCTATTCAATTTCAAGTATATCTATTTTATAGCGAATTCGTAAACCGATTGTACAGGATTCTGTGTAATTTTATGAAATATGGATTGATGAAAATTAAGAACCGGTTAGTTCAATTCAATTTTATGTAGTGGTAAGCAATGAAAACACAGTGATGAAATAGTATAACATTAAAGTTTTTTATATTGAATCATATTCATCAACCCCCCAGAATTATATAACGTCCTTCCTCCGCTACTGAATTTTGTTACCAAAGTAAAATCTCTCAAATATATAGTTGAAACATGGATTCTAAACACACAAAGAGTATTCTTCAGTGATCTTCTCAATAACAGAATGACTTGAAAAAAATTCCAGACTAGACAAAATATCCTAGAGAATGACATCATTATTATCCAAATACCTCCATCTCGATTATGTCAATTATATCCTGATTATGTCAAATATATCCCGAATATGTCAATTATATCCTGATTATACCGAATATATCTCGATTATGTCAAATATATCCGATTATGTCAAATGTACCCTGATTGTTCCTACGTTGTCGTTTATTGTATATTTATATCATTGTGAACTCTCACGCACAAGCATCACTTGATTCTGTGAGTATCAATGTCTATTAATTTGTATGTGTTTCCCTTTTAATTTTTCGAGGTGTTTATCTATCACAATCTGATGAAATTAGGAACGATAAAATGGATTGCCAAATCTCAGATCTTCGACATATTTTTTTTCAAAGATTCAAACTATTTGTGATAGGTTTTGAAAACGGAAACAGATTCGTTTTCCGAAATGTTTACGAAGATAAATATCTTTTAAATATCAGTTCTTGTGTTCTTGTGATAGTAAAATTTGAGTTATACAAGAAGTTGCTGGCTAGTAGGACTTGTTTCATTCAGAAAAAACTGTTTTGATCAACGCAGCAACTGAGTGATTTTACCAGATTGTGGCAACTGAACAACCTGTAAAACTACGAAAAAAACTGAAAAAGTATTACTCATAGAGTACTAATATACGGTATATTAGTCACATCGTCAACCACGGCATTCCATCTTTTTTTATTTGATCAATGCTCTTTCTCTTAGGTCAAGCAATTTATAATGCCTATGGTTATCAGTTAAAATGTTGAGTGAGTTAGTGAAATATCTTCCTAGCCTTTTCAAGACATTTTTCCTTCCAGTTCATCCATTTCAACGAAATCACTACCCTATATTTCACTCGAGCGAGAGCGCTTGAAATACTCCTTCCCGGTAAAAGGTCACAAGGGAAAGAATATATTTCCCATTGTTTTATATCGGATGCTTTTGCCGTAGGAATGTTTTCATTAGAGTTTCGAAATTTTATTTGAATCTATAACAAGGTCCATATTGTTTTTATAATCGATTAACGTTTGAAATAATTTTTTCTGTATCCGCCTGAAAATATTCTTCTTATGTTCAACCAATAATATACAGCTGCCTGAAGGATTTTCACATATTAGGGTTCAGTAAACCGTAACACCTCTTTCGTTATACAATAGCGTCATCAAGCAGGAACATTAATCAGTTTAATGGTATCTGCAATGACTCTATCCTGAAGTTCATATCAATTCTAATTTGAAATATCGACACATAGTTTATCTATATTATCTTGAAATTCTTACTATTGAATAGAACTTGATTTATTAATATCCCGTTAACGTAAGGTTGGCCACGTCGGTAATCTGTCAAAAGAATTTGCATAAAGCAAATTTCATTTCTTTCATTCATTTAATGAATATTGAACACAGCTTGGAATTTCGAAGCAAAATATCTATCAATTGAATGAAAAATAGATATTGATAGTGGTTCTTCTTTCAACGAACTTATCGCGAAAACATGCAACTTTTGTACTAGTTGAACAAAAAACTATTTTTTTCAGACGTCATAAATGTATTACGAGACGATTTTACCTATCAGGATCATCATTCATTTGAAGAGCAAAAAAATTATCAAAATCACTGCCGCCGCTTTTTGGGAAAGCCATATCATTTTCAATAATGTTCACTGTCAGCACGACGTTAAAGATATTCCAAGTATCGAGTTAAATAAGGGAATATATTTTCCGAAATATTTTTGTTTGTTATATATATACTTCCAGTTCTTCACGGAATTAGTAAAAAAATTGCACTGTGGATCAAATTTCTTTCAATGCATGGATACCCCCAGTTCTAGAACAGATTCCTCCGAATGATCAAGGGACAGTAACACATGGTGGTTCGTCACTTCCCTTGAAACTCATAGGAATCGATTCTTTCTATCATTGCCTACGAAAAACCTAATCACCTTTTTTTTATTTTGATCAAGAAAAAACCTACAATCATTATCTTATTTGGAATACTAACCTCTACCATGGGTCCCAGTTCACTCAGGTATCGCAGGCAATGAAATAGCCAATAGGCTTGCAAGACAAGGCTCATCAACACCATTCACTGGACCCGAGCCAGCAAAGGGGGTACCCAAAACAAAGGTACGGAATCACATGAGGAATTGGGTGAGAACAAATCATAGAGATTACTGGGGGAATCTACCCAGTAGCGCTCATGGGAGAACTTTCATAAAAGGACCATCGAGGAAAAAGACTGAAGACCTGCTTCAGTGTAACAGGAATCAGATAAGGGTTATAAAGGGCCTGTTGACTGGGCACTGTCCACTCAAAGGATACCTGAATAAAATAGGGCTGTACAACGGCAACCTTAGCTGCAGACAATGTAACAAAGGCACGCAGAGACAGCTCGACACATACTTTACGAATGTGGGGCTCTGGATCATGAAAGGTAACAAATATATGGAGAACCAACTTTGGATCCAGAAGAAAATGACAAACATCTAGCAATCAACCGGCACGAACTGGTGCAGGGGACAAGGTTGTTGGAATTGGTGTCATTGAGTGAAGGGGAAAAAGCGCAATAAGCCATAGAGGCTGAAGTGCTTTCATTGATACGAAGCAGAAACGAAGTCAGCGCTAGAACTGAACCCTGTGGAATACCTGCATTTATTGGGAGAATATCACTTACAGAGAACTATCAGACAAGAAACTCTCCAACAAGGACACAACTGAGGAGGTAAACCAAAAGACGGCAGTTTAGAAAGGAGACCTCGATGTCAATGTCGATCAAACGCTTTCGAAATGTCGACTGCAACAGCTAACGTTTCTTCTAATTTTTAGATTGAATGCTGCTAAATATGAGAAAGAAGCCAATAAGTCACTGGTTGATCTTTGATGGCGAAATCCGTATTGTCGATCTTTAATTATTCCTGATTTCTCTAGATATTTGATCATCTTCATATTCATTGCTTTTTCTATGATTTTGGAAATGATAGAAAGCAATGCGATTGATCTATGATTACGAGGTGGACTGGCTGAACTCAGGACTTTGTGAAAAAACTCAAGTTATATAAAAAGTTGAATAATTCGAAAAGTATTGGTGTCAATTCGAAAGCACACACTTTGAGAACGATAGCTGTGAATTTATCAGATCCACAAGCCTCACAGCAAAATTGGGAAGAATTTCTACCGATGAGGGCGCTGATGTCTGTTCAAAAATGTCGGCAACAAACCGTAATCAGCTGATCGTAATCTGTCAAAAACATATGTTTACTATTGTTTACGTTGTATTTTGTATTGTACCTTGTGTTTTTCGAATTTTGGCAAAGTTTTGTGTAAAACAAATGTGTAGACTAATCAGTGTGTGAATGTGTTGGAGAAGTGTACCATAATTTCACATTCAGAAGTTTGTTTTTGTTTCACGTGATGAAATAGTTCGAATATTTTCCGATAAAGGCGTATCTGGATGATAAACTTCCCAATAGTATGTTGTTTCTGACATTAGCTTGTGGAACACGAAAATGTATCTGTGACAATTCAACTCATGTATTAAATATCTCTTAAGTCACCGTGATTTTGTCATTATGACAGCGAAAAAACTTTGGCCTAAGTTTTTCAGCGACAAAACGGAACCTCTCTTGAAAGCATGGCAACCAGAATTGTAAACAAATCTTTGACGTAGTCTTTGTCAATTTTTCACTTGCGTTGTTAAAAGAGGATATCTACTCTGAGAAAATGAAATTTAAGAATTGTGTTTTTAACAATTGTACTTTTCCGTTGAGTTGAATAAACTAAACTGTATTCATTAAATTGTCGTACCGAATTACACTCGAGCTTTTTTTTGTCGTAGAAAACTTGACATTTATGATACGAGTTTAGTTGCCTTCCGGCAAATTAACTCAAAAAACTGCCAGAGAAAATTATTCGTCCTATAGACTCGTAATTTTTTCAGAGGCAGTTTTTTTCGTTGAGTTGCCAGGCAAAAAAATTCTCATCAGAATGTCAAGTTCACTTCTACAAAAAAGCTCTCGTGTAATCATAAGTGACAAAAACTCAGTTAAATTGATATGATGGGGATGACGGCTGCAAAACTCTACCACTAGGAGCGCCACCACTACATGTACCTTTGACAGCGTCTCAAGTCAAATGACAACAATTCAAAATATTAAACGTCCCTTCTTTGCAATAATTAAGAATATAAAGATTTGAATTCGACATAAAATGATCTTATGTAGTGCATTCGGATGTAAAAATGTAGGCACGCATTTATTTCCAAAAGAAACAAAACTGAAAAAGCAGTGGGAAGTAGCTCTGAAAAGAAAGAGCTTTCAGGCTTCTGAACATTCCAGATTATGCTCCAGTCACTTACAAAAGAACGTAGCAGGGTTAGTAGATGGTTATTATGATGATTTTTAACGAAACACCTCTGTAATCAGTTTCAATTTTTTACCTTTCATTCAGATCTTTTTTTTTTCCTTTGAGGGATCCACCACGTTCCCTCAACAAACTTTTCTGTTCTGGTACAGACAAACATCCATATCTATCGGTTGGAGAAAACATCCTTATGATTCTTAAGTATCTTTTGAAAATATTCATTATATTCATTAAAATGAAAATAAAAAATAACCTGCAAAATCACTCGTTAGGCACATGCAGTCGTGCTGCCACCTACTGAAAGCTTTGGGTAATGGGAAAACAATTGATGTAGGAAGAACCCACAACGTTGGAATATTCGTTTTGCTTATTGCATCAAAGTGTCATAACGGAGCCCAATGAGTTAGCGGCCGGTGAATATTCATGGCAACCCGTGATGGCTTTGCGGAGAAAGAGGATTACGCTTTCATAGGTTTATGGCGGACTCGATGCAGGAATCTCCTTGGGATTTGAGATCATTAGCTCGTAGTGAAAAGCAGTCACCGCCAACTGTTCGAATGAATTCTCGAATTTTCGTCGAACTGGGACTCCGGCAATTTGGATTTCTATAATTGAGGTGAGGCGGGCGCTTTATTTATGTCGGCCGCTTTGCATGAAACACAGTAAATGCGCCTTATTTGAGAATTCGTGGGTAACTAAACGACGAAATGAGGAACTTCTTTCCTAAATCAAAATAAAAAACAAAAAGAAGAAAACCAAAAAATAATTCCTCAAACATCTTTCTCTTCACGAAAATACCAAGTATCTAATTCTTAGTACTGTTTGAACGTCGTTATTTTGTGGTGGATCAATATTTGTTTCGTAGTTTTCTGGGATTGTAACCTACCACATTCTGAAAAAAGTAATCAATATTGGAATCTATACAAGTGTAGAAGGGCAGATTTTCAATCTACCCCGAAAAGTTGCTGCGTCTATTGAAAAACGGTTCTTTCTGGATAGAACAAGTCCAATTAGTCAGCAACTTCTCGTATAACTCAAATTTTGCTTATCAAAAAAATAATAAGAACTAATATATATATGAGAATACTTATCGTAACCGTTTCGGAAACTAAATCGGCTTCCGTTCTCAAAACTTTTAGGCAAATTCCTGTTCAAATGCAAATATCTCTTGTAAGCAATCTTCGTAATTGACATTTGTCAAATTATTTCAAATTTGACATAACATTTTCTCCTTCAGGAGGGGCAGCCATCTGCGATCCATATCAAGCGAACGAAAGAGAAGTCTAGGATCTGTTTCCTGAATTTACATTTTTCATTTGACTCATTTATTATTTACTTTCAGCTACATGCCTAATCACTCTCTTTTCATAGTCTCACTTATGTTTCGGCCGAGTTTGCCAGAACACCTTTAGTACTATGCACACAATATCTTTTCTACGTCCATGTTAAACCAAATTTGATTGACCACTTTCTTTACCTTGTTTTCTGCTTCAAAGTAAAAAAATGTAATAAAAAATACTTCAGTTTCCTGTACGATTCTCACTAATAATGGGTTTACAAAACTGCGACACATGTTTCGCTTCACAATGGCCTCCTCTAATAGGATATTAATATATTATTCATCAAGCGTATAATGATGGCTATGATTCACGAGGCTAAGTTTACGGCCCAGAGCCGCAGGCGAGTTGCTTAAATAAATGTTGTAAAATAAAAGCCATTGTAAACGAGTAGTATACTATACTTCATCCACCACAGATATAAATTTCTGTAGAGTTATTTTGTTTGGAAAGTTGTTACATTACATACATATTTTCAGAATAGTATATTATTCAACGAGGGTATAATAATAGTCATTATACGCAAGTAGAATACTATACTATTACAATACATACTATTGTATAAACCATACACTTTGAAAGCAATAAAGGAAGAAACACATTCATCCTTATTTTATACAATAGTCGTGGACAAAAACACTATCATTTTATTCTGAAAAATATTTCTTACACCACATTATTGTTCCTCTATGTATACACAGTACATCGTTACACAGTTATCGGGAACTGAATAATCGTATAATATCTCACAATAATTAATAAAAATATCAATGTATTTAGCTTAACGAGTATCACGTATGATCTCACAGAATGATATTTATATAACAAAATATTCATTGCCATGATTAATGGGTATTATTGAGGTCGAGCAAACACACGTATAATGAGTACATCATACAATGGTCGTGGATAACAAATATCATCCTGCTGGAGTCACAATAAGTTCACTAAACCGCGACACGTGTTTCGCTATACAATAGCATGAGGAACCTATTGTTCAGCGAAACAGGTGTCGCGGTTTTGTAAACCAATTACCAGTGAGAAAACATTGCACTTTGAGCTTGTTCTTGAGACAATCAATTTTGTTGATTCACCTGCACGAACAAGTATAATAATCACAATCGCTATTTCATACCACAAAAAATAAATAGATTCGTATTCAAAATGTGAAATCGTTCGTAAATATGTTTGTTTGTGAAGCCAAAGTTCCAGAAATTTTCCGTAAAAGTGCTTGAAAATGACAGTTCGAAGCTCAAAGCATTGTTTATCGTTGGACAATGTAGGACAAAGTTTTCTACTCTGAAGGGGAAAATAGTTGCAGAGTTCTGTCTGTCAGTTTGACTGAAATGAATTTGATTGAAGTGAAAGTTCAGGCATCAAAATAATCTTCAACACATGAATGATATACGATATCGAAAATTTCATTTGTCTTTCTAAATTGATTGCCATCTTCTGGCATTATGTATAAGTAATCCAGTAATTTGTTCCGTAGTTTTCTGGGTTTGTACCGTAATCTGAAAAAATAAATTAACATTATACGTTATGTCCCTTGTTTTTCTGAAAAGATAAAACGGATCGGCAACAGGTTTAATGTTAGAACCACATTCAAAACAACAGATACTTTACGGTCCATACTGACACATACCAAACCAAATAAAACAACGAAAAGCACAAACAATTGTATTTATCAAATTCCTTGTTCGTGTGGTCAAAAATATATCGGTGAAACGTCACGACCATTGGAAGTGCGAAAGAGTGAACACAAGATGTACATCAGGTACAGACAGATAGGTGGTTCTAAATTATCAGAACACATTCTTACCGCCGATGGGATAACACAGTAGAATGGAAAGACACTCAAATTATGACAAAAGAGAGAAATGGCAGGAAACGAAAATTATAAGAATCTGCTCTCATCATGATGTCTGGTGAAGAATGCATATCTGTGAGTTCGCTTGATATGGATCGCTGATGGCTGCACCTCCTGAAAGACAAAATGTTATGTCAGATTTGAAATATTTGACAAATGTCAATCACGAAGATTGCCAACAGGAGATATCTGCATTTGAACAGGAATTTGCGTATGAGTTTTGAGAACGAAAGCGGATTTAGTTTCCGAAACTTTAACGATATGTATTTTCAAATATATATTAGTTCTCAGAAAGAGCTGTTTTTCAATAGATGCAGCAACTTCCGAGGTAGATTAACAGTTTTTTCTTCTACACTTGTATGGATTCCAATATAATTTTTTTATTTTTTCAGATTACGGTAGGTCACAAACCCAGAAAATTACGGAACAAATGTTGATCCACCAAAAAATAATGAATACAAACAGTAATCCAGAAAATATGGAATCCAAGCTACGTTGTCCGTGAGAAGAATGTGAGAAAATACATGACTTGGAAATGAAATCACTATTGCCATCTACCGGCCGTATCCAACCCTTCAAATGATATTTCCATATCATATGGTTGACATATCTCAATAAACAATGCTCGGAGCATAAACGTAAACGTGCATTTTGAGTTTGTACTCCAGTCTATGACGGTGAAAAAAGTGTAAACTGTGTATTCATCCCATACAGCACGGATTCATATAAAAATTTGGATATCGGTTCTACTTACCCTCTATTCCAAAATCTACCCCGTGCCGAGGGTTGCTTTCTCCCTGGGGGTGGATTCCACCCCTTCTTGGGGGTAAAATTTTTTTTATTGGAAATAAGTGCAGAAATCAATAGATTGACGAATTCTAAGCACTTTTTGTTCAGTGAGGTTTTTTCTGAAAAGCAATACTTTTTGACTTATTCGCGAGTGGAATTGTCGGTTTTCAGGCAAAAAAAAACACGTTTTCAGAACCTTTTTCGCGAATAACTGGAAAATAATGCATCTAATCGAAAAACCTGCGGAGAGCAAAATTATAGCTTCTGAAAGAACAAAGGCGATCATTTACATGTGATGTATGCAAACCCCCTACAAACTGAATAATTGCTTGTTGAAAGTCGATTGGTATTTTCAAACGCGAAAATGGAAAGTTTCTACGTACAATAACCAAAAAAGGAAATAATACTGAATCCTATTTTTTCGTTGAAACAAAATTGTGAATAACTCATCCTCTCTTCTTCCCCCTTTGAAAAAAATCGTTGTTACCATAATTCACTTCATTCATGTTCTTTCAATGAGTTTCATCAATTGGAAGTACGTAGTTTTGGAAAAAATTGAGATTGAAGAGAAAAAATCATACACGTGATTCAGCGAAAAATCACAATTTCTTCGAAATAACTCGAAAAGTATTGATCACATGCAAAATTTTTCAGAGTACAAAATTGAAGG
This sequence comes from Zygogramma bicolorata, assembly GCA_032362365.1. NCBI lineage: Eukaryota > Metazoa > Arthropoda > Insecta > Coleoptera > Chrysomelidae > Zygogramma > Zygogramma bicolorata. The sequence continues at coordinate 211,594 of JAVJAQ010005100.1, read as the reverse complement.
CTATTCTTCTCTGAAAATTTCAGTGTGTCAATTTTTTCTGCAGGATGAAAATAGAGTAAGATATGGCCAGTTAAATATTGTGAGGGTTCGTGCAAAATTCCTTTTTTGAGCCCTTTCAGCATGAACCTTTTCAAAAATATAATCTGAAACAAAAAATAATGTGAATGAGCTTAAAGCTCTTGAACAAAGCTACAAAATACTTTTTTGGTGGATTTGATTGCTTGGAGACTAAGCGAGTTATGGGAAAAAAACAAGAACAATTTTTGTAGAAATTAGAGTGTGTACATTAGTATATTGAAAAATAGACATAGTAATTATATTTCAGGCCTAGTGGAACTATATATATATATATATATATATATATATATATATATATATATATATATATATATATATATAGTTCCACTAGGCAACGATTTTTGTCAAAGGGGGGGGAAGAGAGGATGAGTTATTCACAATGTTTTTTCAACGAAAAAATAGGATTCAACATGATTTCCTTTATACCTCGGTCAGTTTTGATGCTAGAAACTTTAATGAATATCAAAAATGAAGGATTTTTGGAGGACTTTCGAAAAAGTCCAATTAGTTTTTCCCGAAAAATGCATTGGTTTTTGGTTATTGTATGTAGAAACTTTCCATTTTGGCGTTTGAAAATACCAATCAACTTTCAACAAGCAATTATTCAGTTTGTAGTGGGTTTGCATACATCACAAATGAACAATCGTCTTTGTTTTTTCAAAAGCTTCAATTTTGCTCTCCGCAGTTTTTTCGATTAGATGCATTATTTTCCAGTTATTCGCGAAAAAGGATCTGAAAACGTGTTTTTTGCCTGAAAACCGACAATTTCACTCGCGAATAAGTCGAAAAGTATTGCTTTTCAGAAAAATTATCAGAACAAAAAGTGCTTAGAATTAGTCAATCTATTGATTTCCGCACTCATTTCCAATACAAATTTTTTTACCCCCAAGAAGGGGTGGCATCCACCCCCAGGAAGAAAGCAACCCTCGGCACAGAGTAGATTCTGAGAAAGAGTGTATGTAGATCCTGAATCCAATTTTTCATGCGAATCGGAGCTGTATGGGATAAATACACGGGAAAATGGTCATAGACTGGACTATTGTTCTTGTTGAGACAAGCTAGTTTGTTGATTTACCTGCAGTAAAAGTGTATCAATCACAATCGCTATTTCATATTACAAAAAATAAATAGATTCCCATTCGAAATGTGAAATCGTTCGTAAACATGTTTGTTTCTGAAGCGAAAGTCCAAAAAATGGACCGTAAAAGCGCTTTGAAATGACAGTTCCAAGCTCAAGGCATAAACGCGCTTTCAGATGTATTTTTCCATTGGAATTGGGAATGATGTTCCATTCATTCCGTGAATATTTGAACGCGAAATATTTCGCTTTGTCTCGCAGTTTAAAATGCGTGATTTTTCATTTCACGCCAGATGACAGCCATCGTTTCGATTCTGTTAACGATGAAAAAAGGCATACGTCGATTTTCAATTACGCTTGGAATGTGCCAGCTTTTGCGTTAAAAAGGACGCCACGTTTTAAATGTAATTGACGGTATCTTGCGGCGTTTTACTCGATTTTCATCTGTACAATTCCCAACGGCATTGGAAATGGAAAGTGTGGTGTTTGAAAGAAGTATATTATTTAACGAATATAGAATGATTGACACTTTCTACAAGTATGAACATTGCAGTACGAGTTATTCACTAAACTTTTTCTACTGCTATAGACTGCGGGCATGTGACGTCACAAGGCAATTGTCAATCCTCCTGCTGGACAAACAAACCGTACTTCCATAAGCAACAATGGTAATTTAATGAGATTATGATCGTAATTATAAAGAAATTACGGGTTTACCCTGATTTTGGGTATACCCTTACTGTACCTGACAAATATAAATGTCTATATATTTCAGTCTATATTTATTATTCTTCCTGCTTACAAGGAAATTGTATGCAAGATGGCTGATAAAACTGATAATTTCAACACCTTGTCTATAGATGTCCAGAAGGGATATTTAGAGAAGCTGAAGGAAAATAATGGAAGTGATCCTTATTTATTGAAATTTATGGATTATAGTAATGCTGAGGAGTACTTTCCTAAAGTTTCATGACATGTCGTATGACATTATAAACTATTTTATATATGAGAGTGCATGCACAGGAGAAGACTTCGAAGGCTATAAAAGCTTGGATTCATACAATATGTTCATAACTAATTGGATTAGGAGGATTGAAGTGGGGCTTGTGAAAAGAATACTGAGAATGTACTTTGATAAATAATAATTTTGAAAGAACAGATTTAGGGTATGTTATATAAGCCTCCACAAAATTATAAACCACAACCATCTTTTCATATGGTAATCCTGTATAAAAAAAGGCATTCAGATGGATTATGCTTCAAACTTTCCAATGTGAATGAATAAGTCTACAGAGTTGTCCGGAGATGATGGATTTCATGATAACAATTCTACAACTCGAAATTAATATCTGGACATAGGTGTTCACCAGAGTTTTGTGCATGTTCCACTTCTTCAACTGTTTGATTTATATCATTCAGGGTTTGATTTTGCTCATAAATAATATTCGAGTTTTAAACAGCTGGATTTTTCATACAAAGAATCATCATCAATTTTACCCTCAACTTCATCCATATCAACTGGAATATTTGCGATCTCATTGTTATCACGCTGCTCCCTACGATTCAATCTCTGGTTGCTTTGAACTGCATTGATATTTGTTTTGTAGCCAAGTAATTGATTAAGTACCCAGTCTATATTGTCAACATCTTTGAGTGCACTTGGCTTGCCTAAAATGGAATAAAAATTAAAATTATGTTGCCTATGTTTCCTAGATTCTTTGAAAATATCTCATACATAATGTTTTGAACACCGTTGCCCATTTCAACTTATCAAGGTAAATCTGCTCTTCTAGCTGCCTGAATCCACAATTCACATCTCTTTTCAGCGAGAGGATTATTCTTTTTTTCTATTGTCGAAAATAGAACGGAATCGATGGAATATGAAACACATTCCACATTTCACAATCGCACAAAATTGAGGCTTTATTGAGAAAAAATATTTTAAAAAATGACATAAACACACACTTAGCATAGGAAAATCAGGTTTGTTTGTCCAGCAGGCTGGATTGACAACTGTCATTTACTGTCGTCAGATATGCCCACGGTCTATTACACATTATAGCTGTAGAATGTTATTCAGAATTTTCATTTGGGTACAATTAAATGAGTGAATAGTCCTGTCATCATACCTATACTGGGTCGAAACAACTGCCTGGCATTGGATTTGTGAATGCAATTATGTCGAACACCAATATTCTGGTATCAATTGTATTGTATTGTATTGTATTGTATTGTGATGAAGAATTGTAATAAAAGATCGTAACAATATGTAACTGTTGCTGCTGTTGAATTTAATTATTTACCTCTGGTTACTTTCATGGGGAGGCATTTTTGCTTTATTTGTTCTATCATCCACATATTATGTAATACATAAAATAGCTACCGGAACTAAATTGTTTCTTATTGTTAGAAAATGTATAATTTTCATTATACATATAAAAACGAATAAACTGTTCGGTTTGCTTCTTTTATGTAAGTATCATAAATATTTTCGAATTATTATATTTTGAGCTAATCTGCTCTGAAATGATTGACATTTGACAACATGTGACACCAAGATCGCGCCATCGGTTTCATTGAAATGAGTATTTTCGTAAAGTATACAGCTTTGAGAAACTCCAATTTTTTCCCAATTAATATATTATCGCTTTTTTGAAATCGTCTCTGAGAAAAGCCATGAAATTTTCCCAAAATTTCATTTCTTCAGGACAACTTTTGAAGATTATGATGTCGATTCAATTTTTTTAAATTAAACTTTCTCTTTCGGAGCTTCCTATTTCTTCCGTGTTCCGTACTTTTTCGATTCCGGAGATCGATATTTTCATAGAATACATTATGTCCTAGCAAATCGTACTATAGTGTATTCACGCTAAAGATAGAGGTCTCGTAAACAAATACAAGTGAAGGGTCCTCCCCCCTTATATTTTATTAATGGGTGAACTAAAAAAGTTGAAAGTTGGGATAATGGAATATATTCATGAATATTATATTTAGAAATGAGATTGACAGATGAAAATTTCAAAATGGCTACCTACATCTGGGAAAAAAATTAAATGGAAAGGGGGGTCTTGTGACACATCGTTTTGAATCCGCTGACAAATACTGTGCAACCTTAGAATATAGAGTCAATATCTTCAACTACTACAAAATGGTGGATCATTTAATAATTGCCTGAATACATCGTTAACTTTCGTCAAGTTGAGGAAATAAGCTGAGTTCAGTTCAGAAGATGCTCGAAATGATTGGCTTGAACTTCTTGACATAAGAAGAGCCTATTCAATATTCCATTTTCGAACACATGAACATCGATATTTCTTCTACTATTTCATGAAATTAAAGGTCGATATATTCATTATTAAAAGTTCCTCCATTTTGTAGTAGGTAAAGATATTGACGAAATATTCTTGTGTTGTACAGTATAAGTCAACCGCTTCGAAAGGATCTGACACAAGACCCCCCCTTTCCATTTATTTTTTCCCAGATGACGCACAGTCGCCATCTTGAGATTTCTATCTGCCAATTTCACTTCACAATTACTGTTCTAAAGAAAATTGTTCTAAAATTGTTCGTTTTCGTCAACCAGCTGACGAACGTCAACCCTCACAAGTCGAAACTTGTGCGAGCAATGGATCAACGAGGCCTTACCTTTTAACGTGCGATTACCCAGCACGGTGGCCCGGCGAGGATTCGAACCCCGGCCTTCCGCTTGATAGGCAGATATGCTAACCACTACACTACCGAGACCATGCATCAATTCCATTATTTCAACTTTCAATTTTTCGAATTGACCTGTTCAAAATATAAAAGAGGGAGGATATCAAAGAAAGCCACTGTATATAGTTTATAATAATAATTTTTTGCTCTAACACTAGAGGAACGAGTATCAGTATTTCATATGACATTATTATCAAATGTATCCATATCTGTACCAACTAAAGTAAGATATACAGTCTTAACAGGTAGGTATCAATACTATTCAGTACTTGGAAACTTGACAAAATTTGCTCAATTTTTAAGAACGGGGATGTTTCTAATATATCAAATTACAGAGCAATCTCGATAATCTCAAACTTTGCGAAGGCGTTGAAGTTGTCTTGTATAAGCACGTTTACTTGTCAACACACAACCAAATAAGTGAATTTCAACATGGTTTTATGAACCACCGCAGCACCGAATCAAATCTAGCATTGTTTTCCCACTACGTGTGCTCAGCATAAGATAGTCAAGGACAGGTGGACGTGATATACTATATATATATATATATCTATCAATGATTTAAGCACTCAAATAAATTCTATGGAGCTTTTTTTTGCTGATGATCTAAAAATACTGAATTCTATCCAAAATTTGACTGATTGCATAACACTTCAGGAAGATATAAATAATGTGCAGGCTTGGTGTGAAATTAATAACCTATATTTGAATATAGGTAAATGTAAAGTCATGTCATATACTAGAAAACATAGACATATTGAACATCCTTAGAATATTCAAGGTAGCTTGCTGAACCGTTGTGTAGAGACTGAAGATTTAGGCGTATTCTTTGACTCTAAAATGGCATTTGCCAATCACATAAACAAAAAAGTTTCCGAAGCTAATAAAATCTTAGGATTTATCATAAGAAATTGTCGAAACTTTACAAACATAAACGCCTTGAAGATATTATACAACTCATATGTTAGATCAAAGCTTGAATACTGCTCAATCATTCGGAGTGCCTACTATTACTGTCATGAATACTCAATTGAAAAAATTCAAAGGGAATTCTTGAAATTCTTGTACTTCAAAAACATTGGAATTTATCCATCTAGAGGTTCTGACCACAATAACCTTCTTAATCACTTTCAATTTATTTCTTCAGAGAAAAGTAGAAGATGTGCTTCAATAACCTTTTTGCATAAACTACTGCATAGCCAAGTAGACTGCAGTTTGCTCCTATCAGAACTGAACTTTGGAGTACCAAGAGCCCAGTCACGGCTGAATCTGCTCTGCAGCACGAAAACTTAATAGGTATTGCATTCTCCAATTAAATATATGTGTGAAAACTACAACTCAATATGCAGCTTTTGCGATATTAATACTTGCTCGTTGAATCATATAAAAAAAGTTGCAAAGGAAATGTTAAAGTGATATCAAATTATTTTTTTATTTTCTATTTTGTGTTGTAAGAGAGACAGTTGTTATCAACACTTTTATACAGAGTATCACCATGAGTAGTTGTACTAACAGTTTCTTTATTTTGTTTTATATTCAAAGTTATATATCATTATTAGGATTCAGACAGCCTAATACAACTCTGTGCGATCTTCGATATCACAGCCAGCCAATCGAAACGCGTGACAACTGTCAACGTGCTCATCTCGCTAGATGCATTGTTTAGGCGAACTCTTTCTTTAATGTGAATAGACTAAAGTAAGTTTCCTACGCCACTTAGGAGTAATATTTGACTAGTTTCAGCTCAATTTCCTGGCCTATAAGAGACGTGATACGCTGTTGACTGGATAATCAAAATGCAAGCTTCTTGGCGACCTCGTAACTTCCAATAATCGCCCTTCAAAATTAATTTCGAACTGATCGATACAAACGCCTAATATTAGCATAGAATCAACATCTCAGTTTAATGGCTTCGTCAATTCTCCCTAACGTCGGTTGATAAGATTGACGTCAAAACTCCCAGACGAGCTCTGCGAATGGCAAATAATTAACTCAAGAAAATATTCATGAAAAGACCGAATCGGCTCAAGAAAATTATTCAGTACACGTCGATAATTGAGGTTTCACAGTGAGAAATTAGGTTTGATTTTCTCAAAGAGTTTGTAAGGTTACATGTACTTTGCTGAAAAGTTATGCTGGTGAACTCAGAGATGGAAGGAAATCAAATTGGCTGTGCCAGAAGATACTCTGCTGAAAAACTGCCTTCAGCGTTTTTTCTCTTCGATTTGATATGAAAAGAAAACTTTTATAAAGAAATAACGTGAAATATCAGCACACTTCTGTTGATGTGAATGACATTCACAGGCGTTTAATTCTGTTTTTCGATGTTCGAGGTGACAAATCTAATGCCAGACACCTGTTTCGATCCGCCATAGATCTCCTCAGTGACACTCGGCTTGTAATAATCGTGATTAAGGCTTTTATTTTCGTATTATGATTTATTATCTCTGTATCAGTTTTTATTGCCAAAGCAGACAACAGTTAACAGTGTACTACTTGGTTATAAGGTTATGATATTCTGGTAACTTCCTAGCATTTTTACTTTTCTTTATCTACACCCGTACTCTAATAATAATACACTTATATGCCCACAGCCCGTTTTATAATGAAATCCATTACGATACAGATTTTTCATTACGATACAGATTTTCAACCAATAGAAACCCATTATTTTTCAATCAAGCATGATGTGCATGCTCTGCATTTGACGTTTGTCAAGTCAAAATCGGTATAGGTATAGCGATATGGGAGAATCATCTTCGACACCTTCACCGGCAGAAATACAGTTAGAATGATTGAATTTTTCATTTGACAAATGCATGATTTTTTTCTTTATTTTTTCAATCAAATTTTCTGAGCTCTCCGTAGGCGAGCGGTCTAAGGCGCTGAGATGATATTAACTAGTTGGACTAGTTGGAAGAGACATGGGTTCGGTTCCAGCCTCCAGTAATCTTTTTTTTTAATTTTTGATCATCTCTTCATTTCTCATCGTTTTATTTCTCGAAGAAATACCATTAATTACAATTTTGTAGAATTTTTCAAAGAAATTCATTGAATTAGTATTATTGTGTGAAATATAAATATAATATTTGTAGTTCTTCACTATTCATCGGTTGTAGATAAAATAGCGTATGCAACTATCATGTAATGGCTATTGATACACTCGCATCAACCATACGAAACTCACCTTCGGTTCGTTTCGTATCCCGGTTGATGCTCGTGTATTAATAACCGTCATTACATGATCGTTGCATAATATACTAGTATATGAATCTTCCTTCAACAATTCAAAACAAAACAGTACGTTGCCAGATGTAATAATAGAAGGAGGCTGTCATTTTAGTTGAATTATGACAGCTGGTTTCACCAGACTTATAATCTGAAACAGTATATTACCAACAAAATGAAAATAGGAACTGAACAGATTAGGAAATATAACAGGAAAACAATTCACTGACAAAAGTTTATAGCTCTGAAATCAACCATTGATTTGATTAAGGAATATATAAGAAATTCAAATTCGTCTCAAATATTTTTTCTCAAATCTTTATTATCGCCAATTTGTTATAAAAATTTTTTTTTCAATTATCATTTAAACCCATAATGGTATATTATGCAATGATCATGTGATAACATTACATGAGAGTTGCATCCTTTTTTTTCTACACCCGAGAAACTATGAATATTATATTTATATTTGTATTGATTATAACAACAGTATTTACCCGTATTTCTTCAATATAAGTGTATTATCAAAGTGCGGGTGTAGAAATTAGGAACTTTGGTATTTTTGGGCAGAGAATACAGTTCGAGGAATAATTTTTTTCTTTCTTCTTCAAGTATATGGGAGATAAATTGAATTTCACAAAAAGCGCCACAACTTACCGAAAGGAAATGTCGGATCAGCGAACACAAATTTACAGCATTATCTCTCGATTTTACGTGAGCAGCAATCAATGTAGTAAAAGCTGCAAGGTAATCAGAATGTTGTATGGCATATTTCAGTCCCTACCAGATATATCTGTATCATGAATACACACATCAGTTTGTAATAACCGAAACATAACCATTACTTATTGAAATGCGTCTATATCATAACTGTGTATAATGTATATATAATATCATATTATTGAGGTTCACTCAAGTATGATAAATTGATTTACTTCTTGTATATATCAGATGAATATGAAGTGATTTGAAGAAAATAATAAATCTATATGGGTTGGGTTAGTTTTGAACCGAAATTTCTACTGTTGGATACCAAGCTAATGCAAAACTTACATATGACTAATTTACACTGGGCTATATATAAATGTAGCATACCGTTAAAATGATCTTCACAAGAACATTAACATTATATCTTATACATCGCCAAGTATAAAGAAAAACATTTTATCGGGTGTATTTCTGATAGTGTTTCAAAATGTGAAATTGAAACCTTTAGCGTGAAAGTTTTTGTAGAAGCCCCCTCAATATGCTAACTTTTTTAGCGAAACACGCGTCAAGTGCAAATAATTTGGTGTTAGGGTAATTGTTCTCTACAAAAAGTTTCTAATACTGTTTCCGATCTTCCGGCCCTTACAATAGTTGTAGAAAGGTTAGCAACTTCCATGATCTATACAGTCATTAAAATTAAAAATATGTTTGAGTAACTGAAAAGCTCAGAGTACACAAACTCTGGACATGTCCCTTGATCAGGGTAGGGCAAAATCTGATTTTTATTAAAAAAATAAAAAATCATTTATATTTTTCAAATCACGATTTATTTGATTTTTTAAATTTGAATATAAAATTTGAACATTTTGATTCTTTGAAATTATTGTTGATTATTTTAATTTATACGTCTAAAAATTTTAATACCATTTGCGGCTCAACAACTTGTGACAACGCATTTGTAGCGCTTCTTGCAAGAAAATTCTTGTCGCGATTTGTTTTCCTTCTGTCCTATGCACTCGCTATACAGTGCCGAGTGAGGCACGAACACGAACGCTTTTGTTGTGCTTTTTGCAAGAATATTCCTGTCGAGGCTTGTTTTCCTTCTCAACCTATAAATTGACGTTGCCCAACAATTTCACGCATTTCGCTAGTCGTACACTCGGATATTAGAAACAGATTAGGCATAGAAAAAGAGGGAAAACTCGTGTTTTTGTTTGAATTGTATAACGAAAATCAATTGACTGAAAATATACAGTAATAAAATTTAGGTGTTACGTCAAGTTTAAGAATTTGGAATTATGTACTTCTTTGTTGTTGTTTTTGCTAAAAGCAGATACTCCTTTTGATCTTCGAGAAAACTTTTAGATTATGTTGTTATCTGGTTCTGAATAAGAAAAAACAAAATCGATTTGAATCATGATTTGATTGTGATTTCAATCACTTGATTTTAATCAGCCCAACCCTGCCCTGGATGTCCCTTCAAAGCGCACGATACATGGTGGCTTTTGAATGATTCGATTTTATTCAGTTTTCCACATCACATTTCACTTTCAATGGTAATGATCAATTCAAGACTTCACAAAAAAATCATGCATATTCTCTATATTATATGGAGACAAAAATCCGTCTACACTCGAGCTGTTCTCTTGTTAATGAGTTACAATATATATTACTTAGGCGAAAAGTGAATCATTTCTCTCTTGGAAAAATATTGCTTGCCGAGGTCATAAAGGCCGAGATGAACAATTTTTCGAGAGAGATATTTCAACTTTCACCGAGGATGAAATGTATCATGATTTAGCGTCTTTAGTTTTAATTGATGCATCCAGCATTCATATCTCATGAATGTTCGTTGTTTCACGAAGATTATTGCAAATAGCAACATTCAGATTATTTACTCAAATGTGAGCGGCATTTTCAACAATGAAAATGAACCCGATCGAGAGTGTTCTGAATCCTGTACTGGAGGAAATGGCTAAATAACTTCTGTGTGGAAATGCATGCTGAGTTTTGTGGCATTGTGATGAAACCTCTTAATATAGCTATAGTTGTGGTATACAGGTCTTGCAGCCACGGTAAGTTTGAAACTTTTATTAACAAATTCACTGACATGATGGAATTTGTGACAGGTATATATAGTAACATTATTGTGACAGGAGATTTCAATATAGACCTGAATAAAGAATCCTTGCAGTCTCAGATTTGGAATGAAGTCATAAACTCCTACGATCTCAAAATCAATATTTCTGATGCCACTAGAATATCTTCGAATTCGTCTAGTCGCATTGATAATATCCTCACGGCTCTCACTTTTGACGTGAGAGATGCCGGAGTGATAGACCTTTGCATCTCGGATCATTTACGGCAATACATAGATATCGCGTGCGAAAGAGATAAGCAGGATTTCCCTCAATTCATTAGACCAGTAACTAAAAGTGGTATTCAAAAACTTAAACGAAGTCTCTTGGAAACTGATTTGGATTTTTCCTTGAATATATCAGAAAGGTCAGCTAATTCCTTTGCAGATTATCTCACCAACACTTTACACACCTTGGTATACAAAAACTTTCCAGACAAAAAACGAAAAATGGTGAACAATCCACCAGTACAATTTTTCAATGACCATCTCAGAGAGCTGAAGAGACAGGTTCAGGCTGTGGAGGTTGTCTCAGATTGTACAGGTGCTGATGTAGACAAGCTTGCTTATAGGAGAATCAAAAGTCACTATCTTTCAGAAATCACTGCAACAAAAAGAAATGCTTATGGCACTTTCATTGCCACCTCAAAAAATAAGAGTAGAGACTGCTGGAAATTAATTGATTTCGAGCGAAATAAAACACAATCTCATGTTTCTCCCAATGATAGAACAACAGCAAATGAGTTCAATAACTTCTTCTCTATGGTTGCACAAAACATCATTGAGAGCTTACCTCAAAATCATATTGAAGCGACTGACTTTCTAGATCCCAACTCGAAACCCCAACACTCATTCTTTCTTGAGCCAGTAACAACAAAAGAAGTGTTGTCCACAATCAATAATATAAAAAATTCCTCCAGCCTCGACGTATATTTTTTAAATAGTAAAATACTGAAAGAGATAAAGGAAATGATAATAAATCCGCTGACGGATCTTATCAACATTTGTTTTAACGATGGTGTATTCCCCGATGCCTTCAAAATATCCAAAGTAGTTCCCATTTTTAAAAAAGGTGATAGATATCTTCTTGATAACTACAGACCTATCTCCATAATACCAACTCTAGGAAAAATTATTGAGATCATTCTGAAAAATCGACTATATTGTTTCTTTGGTAAAAACAACATAATTCACAGTTGTCAATATGGATTTCAAACAAACTGCTCCACAATCCAGGCAATAAGCAGAGTCGTGGGAGACATAGTTGAGGGCCTGGAGAATGGAGAGTTAACAGGTCTCACACTCTGTGACCTATCTAAGGCGTTTGACTGTGTCTCCCATGAGTTGCTGTTGGCTAAGCTCGAGCACTATAGGATAAGGGGAACCCCCCTAGAGCTCGTAAAGTCCTATTTGACCAACCGTAAACAAGTGGTGTCTGTCGATGGAACCACTTCGCTACAGGCTCATACTAAATTTGGTGTGCCACAGGGATCCGTCTTTGGGCCACTGTTGTTCACCATTTATGTCAATGATATATTCCACTACTTGCTTCCGGATTTATGTATTGCATTTGCTGACGACACTTCGTTATTAAATCCACACCATAGTCGAATTGTACTCGAAAAACTTATGGCGACGACTGCATCTAGAGCAGAACTATGGTTCACGACAAACAAACTCAAGATGAATAATGATAAGACCCAGCACCTCTTATTCTCCTCTAATGAAAACATCTCGAATGGATCCACTGTTAAACTTCTGGGGATAACTCTCGATGATGAATTGAAGTGGAATAGCCACATAAACCATCTGTGCAATAAATTGTCCAGCCAACTATTATCGTTGCGTAAACTGAAGAATATTGTGGAAAAAGATGTGCTATTGACTACATATCACTCCCTCTTCCATTCGCATGTAAGCTGTACAATTCTATGGGGAAATTCTAGTCAGGCAACAAGAGTTTTTAAGTTGCAAAAGAGGGCATTAAGAATAATCGAAGGTACTCGCTACGACCAACCCTGTAGGCCACTCTTCATTAAAAACCCAATAATGCCACTGCCCTGCATCTATATATACCAAACCCTTATTGAATTGCACAGGAATAGGGGAAATCTGAAGTTTAACTCAAACTTCCACAACTATCCTACCCGATCAAATAGCCAGGTGAGGCCAAACAGGTTCAGACTGAAAATATCTTCTTCCAACTCTCCCAACTTGAATTTATACAATAAACTTCATAAAGACCTAACAAAGCTCAGCATGCATCTTTTCAAAAAGAAAATTAAAAAAACTCTGACTGAACATTGCTTCTATTCAATAGAGGAATTCGTGAACTCAACAATTCAATAGTCCATGCTCAGAAATATAAAATTGTAATGCCTATAATCGTTGCATAAGTGCTATACTTTCAGTGTTTTACGTACTATATATATTAATGTTTTTTTTTTATCTCTACATCCTTATGTGTACCGCTGATGTTCATTTTGTATCACTCCTTGACCTAATACCCGTGTAATTTATACATTTATGTAGTCAATAAACTTTACTTTACTTTACTTTACTTTACTTTACTCTAATGAACGGTAACGTGCCATTTTCGGAAACTAATTTGTTACTTACTCGGTTTCAACCTCAAAAACCACAAACCTCTTCAATATCCTTTTGTTCCGTTTGATATTAATATAATGTGTAATAGCTGCTTGAATACGATGTTTAACCTCATAATTTGAGGAAATGAGCTGAGTTCAGTTCAGAAGATGCTCGAAATGATTGCCTTGAACGTCTTGAGATAAGAACAGCCTACTCGATACTTCACGCCCTACATTTTCGAACACAGGAACGTCGATATTTCTTCTACTATTTCGTGGAGTTGAAGGTCGATATATTCAGCCAATTAATCAATGTTCCGTCATTTTATAGTAAGTGAAAATATTGACTCAATATTCTAGGGTTGTACAGTATTTGTCAGCAGCTTCAAAAGGATGTGTCACAAGACCCCCTTTCCGTTTGTATTTTTTTCCAGATGACGCACAGTCGTCGTCTCGAAATTCTCATCTGTCAATTTCACTCCAAAATATATGATTCATGCATCAATTTCATTACTCCAACTTCAAATTATTTGGGATGACTCAAAAATTAAAGGGGGAAGGACATTAAAGAAAGCCACTATATATAGTCTATAACACGGTTGGGCTGATTAAAAACAAGTGATTAAAATCATGATTCGAATCAATTTTCTTTTTTTCTTATTCAGAACCAGATAACAACATAATATAAAAGTTTTCTCGCAGATCAAAAGGAGTATCTGCTTTTAGCAAAACCAACAAAAAAGAAGTATATAATTCCAAATTCTTAAACTAAACGTAACACCTTAATTTCCTGTATATTTTCAGTCTATTCATTTTCGTTATACAATTTAAACAAAAACACGAGTTTTCCTCCTTCTCCTATGCCTAATCTGTTTCTAATATCCGAGTGTGTACAACTAGCGAAATGCGTGGAATTGTTGGGCAACGTCAATTTATGCAGTCCAACAGCTTTCGTGAAATGCTATTGATCTAACCTGGATTACGAGGTATAAATATTGTCTACGGTGCTCCACTAAAGTGTCAAGAAAAGTGTCGACCAAGTGTTTTGCCTACTTCGTCTTCTTCTGAGTATACAATTCGTCACTTTCCACCTTGGAAGTAGGTTATAAATGAACACCTTTCCGAATCATTATGGATAAAATTAATAACTTAGACGTTCTAGATTCAGAAACCGTTTTCGCCAGCAAATTGATCACCCCATATATGGCGAAACCCTCTGGCGTTCCACATAAAGTTACGTAATAAAGAGAAATGCCCTCGAGTGAAGTGGAGCCTCAAAATATATCGTGCCGGCTCTATAAATATGCATGCGCCCGACTGCAGACCTCAACTCCTCGCGAACAACTCGAAACTTCCAAGATGAATTACGAGAGAACAAACATAACTGTAATGACATACTCGCGAAATAACGGAATGGAATATGTGAAGACACGCGAAGGAATTTGCCGAATCGATAGAGGAAATCCGCAGCATGCAACGCTTATTTTTAGGCCGGGACAACCGAATACCCTGTACTTCAAATGCGGCTATTCGAGAATCAAAACAATTGTATTACAAAAAAAATCACAAACGCCTCCCCAAAATCTGTATGGAATTCGATGAATGAAATGCTATAAAAGACAAAAACATGAATCTGATAATATAAAATACATCTTGGTCGATGGAAAGAATATTGAAAATCAACAAGAAATGTGTGAAATATTCAATAGTTACCTAAGTGATGTTGGTCCTAGTTCATCAGCTGCCTTTCGTGCAACAGCTGAATACCCAATAAAATAAAAATTGACGTCGATGTTCTTGAAACCCACCGATTCAGAAGAAAGAGAAGAAATTATCAACCAATTAGATTCAAGCAAAGCCCCAGGATATAACATCAGTGTGAAAATTGTAAAAGTGATGAAATCAGAGCTCTCTCCTCTTATGAGCAAACTTATCAATTCAACATTCACAACAGGTTCACTACCTGATAAATCAAAAAGGTTCGAAATTCAAACCCATTTTTGAATCTGAAAAAAATATTATGTCAAATTATAGTACCGTCCAAAATAATCGAGAAAGCAGTACATTGTAGGATGTTGGAATATTTGGAAAAATCAAATTTGTTACATAATGCACAGTATGGATTCCGTAGATCTAGTGATAAAGAATCGGCAGAGTTCAGATATTATAACTAAACTAAATCTAGACTCGAATTAAAACTGTGGTCTTTTATCACTGGATCTACGAAAGATTTTTGATACAGTGGATTATGCAATCCTACTGAGAGTTACGTATCAAATCGGAATAAGAGGAATTGTACACACTTGGTTCAAAAATTATTTGTCAGCAGGAAAGCAGTTTGTGTGCATGGGTAAAGGAGCTGGACCGACGGAAAATGTCTTGTTGTGTTCCCCAGGGTTCCATCCTGAAACCAGTTCTTTTCCTCATATACATAAAACTCTTTGGATGATTTAGATCTGACTAGTGAAATATTGAATTGAAATATTTGCTGACGACATAACAATAATATGTAGCGGAAGTAGTTTTCAAGATATAAAAAATTATATGTTTAATAACCTTATAATTGAATATAGTTAATTTGCCATAAACTAACATTGAACTTCGACTAGTCTTCATTCATGTTCATAACAAAAAAATCTGCATTTATTCCTCTGAAGGATCCTATAAAATTTGTTTGTGAGAATACAAAGTACTC
Organism: Zygogramma bicolorata; assembly: GCA_032362365.1. Lineage (NCBI taxonomy): Eukaryota > Metazoa > Arthropoda > Insecta > Coleoptera > Chrysomelidae > Zygogramma > Zygogramma bicolorata. The sequence goes on along the minus strand of JAVJAQ010005100.1, from coordinate 195,368 downwards.
ATCTTTCATAAAATTTCTTGGACTTTACATAGACGAACATTTCATGTGGAATAAACATATTGAAATATTGTAAAAGCGAATTTATCCAATTGTTAGTATTTTCTTCAAAATTAGACATTTTTTACCACTGAAATATTTGAAACTGATTTATTATTCTTTAGTATATTCTAAATTCCAATACTTGATTTCAGTCTGGGGGTTGGTAACAAATTCGTAACTCAAGCCATTGAAAATTTTAAATATTCGCTTTTGCAAGAAAATTTGTCACAATTTTATGGCTGGCGTAGTATGAATTACATGGACTTGAATATCTCCAAATGTTACTGCCAGACATTTTCTAGAATTAATTACCCGGTTCTACATGACTACAGTATCAACAATATACCAATTAATAGGAAAACAGTGATGAAGGACCTAGGTATTATGTTTGATCGTGAATTGAACTTCATATCTCATAATGAGTATATCATAGCTAAATCACTCAAGATGTTAGGCTTCATCAATAGATCTTGCAAGGATTTCAGTTTGAACACTCTCAAGTTATTATATTGTTCATTAGTTAGATCATTGTTGGGGTACGCTTCAATAATCTGGTGCCCATACTATGAGATACACAAAAACCAAATTGAAGCTGTGCAAAATACTCTCCTTAGGATTTGTGCATACAAGCTAGGTCTAAGAAGAGGAGAATATGCATACAACAGCATTAGAGATCAGATGAATCTATTATGTTTTTTAAACAAAGTTTTATCTGGAAACATCAACTGCGAGGACATTTTACCTTTAATCAATTTGAATGTCAACAGACAGACCAGAGTCAGTAACGAAATATTCAAAATACCGTTTCATTCCACAAATTATGGTTTTTTCTCTCCTATAACTCGAATGCTCAGAAATGGAAATAAGTATCAACAGGTTGATATCTTTAGCAGCTCCACAAATACCATCAAAATTGAACTGAGTCGCATTATTTCCGGAAACACTTCCTTTCATTGTTTTGTAATATCATTTCATCATATGGTTTCGTTTTTATATTATATTTACCATTTTATTGTATTACCGTTATATTGTAGTGTGTTCTATTCTATTATTTTATTGTATTATGTATTTATCTTTAGTTAGCTTCAAGATTTCACAAATTTTTTTTTTTTTTAACAAATTGTAATTGGGACTACCCGTTGAATGAATAAATGAATATATATATATATATATATATATATATATATATATATATATATATATATATATATATATATATATATATATATATATATATATATATATATATATATATATATATATATACAGTGTGTCCCTAGACCAGTGGGACAGTTGAATATCTCTTGAACCAATAGGAATTTTCAAAATATTATAAGTTCACATTATATCGCATTATGAGAGCTAACTTCAGGAATTACTATTTTTTATACGAGGGGCGCAAGAAAGGCTCACAAAATCGAACATCAATTTTTTCAAATGGAACACCCCATATATTTCAATATATCTGAACTCTCATTCCTTTAGGCTAATTATTGGTTTTTTATTTTTTGAAATCCGACAAGGCGTTGCCAAGTTATACCAGTGGTTCATGAAATGCAGACATTTGTTCAGACAAACCCAATATTCATACTACGGAAGAATTTTTGGAATCATTCAAGACTGTTAGTAGTCGGTAGCATATTCTATCATATGGAATACTCATCTTTTTCGAAAGTTATACAGGGCGGTCAGAAATATTATATGATTTTCACGAAATTCAAACCTTCTTCACATCAATTTTTCAGATAGTGCACCCTACAATACGAATTATTTTATAGCCCATTGGTGATTTGATTGCTTATGGTCAATGGTTGTGAAAGAGACATGTGAATTTCATCATTGAAGTGTCTCTCGATTCCCGATGCCGTAATGGCTTTAGGCATATTCCTTTAAAATTACTCTGTTACATAGCATAAGATAACTCATTATATGGAAAATGTATCTATTTGGGAAAATAAAAGTATATATATATATATATATATATATATATATATATATATATATATATATATATATATATGTAGAAATTGATGTTTTCACGGATCTTCGATATGCAAGATGAATTTTTCTGGGTTTTTATCCGGACGGATGAAAACCCAGAAAAATTCATCTTGCATGATATATATATATATATATATATATATATATATATATATATATATATATATATATATATATATATATATATATGAGAAGTGATTTCAGTTTATGGTGTTGCAGTCAATGCGTCAATGCTAAAGGATATGAATGAAACTCTTTGTTATTGTGTCAAGCTTTCGGAAATGTTTATTTCCTTCTTCAGGACTTTATATCATGAGTTTTTTCTAAAGCTAATCGCTTCATAACAATAGAACCAGATTTCATTTCATTTTTACTACAATATTTGAAATCAAATTTTTTTTTTGCCGAAAAGCATGGCCAAAAGAGTCGCTTCTTTGTAGGTTAAGCACGTTGAACGAAATTTTTTCGACTCATATTTCATATTCGATATCTCGATTTTTTTGTAACAACAGCATATTCTTTGATCAGTCAATCCCTAATTTCATTATTGACCTGAAATTTGATTTTGATTTTCTCACTTGATTTGAATTTTAATATTTCCATTCTTAGCAACAGGTTTCAATAGATTTAATATACAGAATGGAAGTCCGAACCATTACCATTCATTTCACTTTATAATTTTCTATGCATAGTCATCTTGCCATATTTTATTTTATATGTGCTCATCCTTTTATCATTAGTATTTACTATTAAATACTGCTCATTAGTGTATTGCATTTCTTCTCATACCTAGAAAAGGATATTACTCGTTTTGATTCCACCACACAAATGTACAAAATTAGGCTTGCCTGTGATATATTTGAATGAATGAATAACTTTGAACATTGAAGTTGATTGAATATTGAAAAAAATTTTTTGTCCCTCATAATGAAAAGCCTCAAATTCTCATAATATCTGTTTATAGGGCAAAAGGGTATATTTCATCCGGTACATAACTGTAATATTGAGTAGAAATCGACAGACTCTTTTACCACTTACATTTCGTTTTCTTTCCGAATTTATATATTGAATTTGAGAAAAGTGGGAGACATATATTTTACTTTTCTTTGAAGACATTCGGAAATTACTCTACTCCCTTCTCCAAGCCCCCTGGAAAATTCTTTTTGAGTTTCTAGTTTTGTGAGTTGTGTCAAAATGTGACAGTGGCATCAGAAGCTCATCAATGGCTCTACCAGGTGTCAATTTTGACATAATCCAGGTACTTCAAACTGAATTTTCCATTTCAACTCTCCTCTTTAGAAGATCCATCCATTATTGATTTATATTCAATGAGAAATAAATGAGTCGAAATTAGCTGAACACATTTTATCAACCAACGAATGGTATACACATTGTAGAATGGAATAATATCAATTCATTCATGACCGAACAGAATGGAATAAAAAGGAAACTCAAAGAGACTACTTGCATTTTGTTAAATGGAAATGAGGACTGCTACTTATTCATTGAGTATCGATCAATGTTGAATGCCTCTTCTGAAGAGGAAAGTGGATCTGGGAAGATTCAGTTCGAAGTAGGTTGTACCAAAATCAACACTTGATAGTAACTTTTTGTAGAGGTCAATTACCCTAACACCAACTGATATTATTTGCCACTCGCGCAAACTGAGACAGTACCAACTTTCTTCTCCTGAAAATGCTAACCTTTTTGGCGAAACGTCGAGCGCAAATAATATCAGTTTGGTGTTAGTCAAAGATTTATCTCTGTGTTATATCGTTTACTTCAGCTATATGCTCAACCACTCTCTTTTCATTGTACTCAACTTCCTCCAAAGGAATTGTTATGAGCCAATAGACGAGAAATTGCAGTACTTTCATTTTATGTTGTGGGCAATGATTCGGGTCGATAGAACGTGTTCTGGCAAGTGATATTAGTTTGGTGTTAGGATAATCTAAACAGTGTGAGGGTAAACACTCACAGGTTGAGTTGTGTGATCTTTCCAAGGCCTTCGACTGTGTCTCGCACGATATTCTTCTGGAAAAATTCCACTACTATGGCATCAGAGGCTTGACTTTGAATTTCTTTGCATCTTACCTCAGTGAAAGATATCAATGCGTCAGATTGAACGGTGACCTATCGAATAGTAAATCCGTGAATCACGGTGTTCCTCAAGACTCGGTTCTGGGACCCCTTCTCTTCCTGATTTATATTAACGATTTATATTTTCACATGCTTCCTACGAAAAGCGTCCTGTTCGCAGATGATACAACATTTATCTGTCAAAGTAATACTGTTGACAATCTGTCCACGTAATCAGCCCCCAGATTCTATTTCACGAATTCGATTGTCGAGTAGCTCAGACTGTGACTGTACATATGCTGTACCGAAAATATACGCATATTCTAAACAATTCGATAATCGAATTCGTGAAATAGAATCTGGGCTCAGATGAGACAATCGATTTAGCTAAAACCTGGTTTATTTGTAATAAACTCAAGCTTAATCTAGATAAAAATCAATCCATTTTCATATCCTTCAATTCAAATCTCACACGTGGTAGCTGTGTGAAATTACTAAGCATGCAACTAGATGATAGACTCAATTGGGGTTCACAAATCGCAGTATTAGCGAAGAAACTGTCTAGTGTCACCTTTTTGATTCGACGTTTAAGAGATATTGTCAGTGTGTATGTCCTCAAATCATGTTATTATGGTTTATTCCATAGTCATTTGTTTTATGGTATTCTTCTTTGGGGTGATTCGTGTCACTCTAGTAAAGCATTCATTCTTCAAAAGAGAGTAATCAGAATAATGGCAGGAGTTCATCATCGTGAACATTGCCGCCCTCTTTTCATCAATTTCCAAATCATGCCACTTCCTACTTTAAATATTTACTCGTGTTCATTAGGAATTCATGAAACTAAGCATAAATACTCGTCTCAATCCGAAGTCCATCATTACAGCACTCGATATGCTGATTTAATTTCGACTCCATTGTACAGACTCAAGATATCGCAAAAGAATTCTCTGAACATACACCTTTATAACAGACTACCTTCTAGAATAAAAAGTTTGGCTTTCATTCAATTTAAAGTAAAAATAAAAAAATTTCTGTTGAAACATTGTTTTTATAGTGTCAATGAGTATCTCCTTTTAAACAAGAATGAATTTATTCTATGTGATGGACACTCCACACCTGAATGTTCATTCCTAATCAGTTACCATTTTGTCTATAATTATTTACTCTGTGTTTTACATTTTATCTGTTTTGCTCTTGACGTTCTACTATTACATTGTATATTGTAGTGGAATAAATACTTCTACTTCTACTTCTTAAGTGGACGTCTTTTCCTATACATTCAGGATCATTTCTACTTTCACTGTGGCAGGCACTAACAGTACTTTTTCTGTCCTGGCAACAAACTGACAGTTCCCAAATTTGAATCAATATTCCCCATAAATTTGCAGTTCCAACGTTAGAAAAAAAGCATCACTTTTTCATCCAACATTCACTATTCTACAGACACCCTACACACGAATTTGAATTGTTTCGGGCTTGGATCGCATGGCCTATTTGGTGGATTGCCAACTAGAGGAGTATTGTTCGAATTGAGTTAGGAGATGAGTTTTACGACTATGCTTGTGGTCTTGGAACCGAAAGCATAAATATCGAATGCCTCCATTCCGATATTTATGACAGAGGAAATAAAACGCATTTGCTTCTGGCGTGATTGCCAGGTATACAGGTCGATCGAAATATGGATGACGGACTGATACTGAATTTGCTGTATTGCATGATAGGTTATGCAAAGAAGTAGTGGGAATACAGGAAACATTGATATCGTGGTGGAAATCGGTTGAAAATCGTGCAGTTAATAGATCATGAGGGTCATTGTAAAATATTGGTATGGAATTTTCACCCATATTCGGTTGCGAAGTGAACTTCTTCTAGGATCTAGATGGCTGCTTGTCTCGCAGTGTATAATACGTTATCATTTCCGTGCCAAACTGAAATGGTCAAGTTGTACATGAAATAACAGAATCTGTAATGAATGTTTATAACTGGAAAGTACAAAAATAGCTTCGTAAAAACTAACAGAGGAAAAAAAAGTGGATTTGAATAATGAATACTCTTTTATTCGATTATGATAGAATTCCATCGATTTCTTGTTTTTGATTTATATTTTGATTCTATACTTTGTTCAACCATCCTTTGCCGTTACGTCATAATCGGTGACGTATTCTGCTGTTTTACGTTTGTCTTATATTAGTTGAATATTATTTTACACTCAACCTCAAAATTATTATTAGTATGTACCTATCTGCAGAATACATCGCATACACTGGTGTTCCTATTGCATATTGATGTATGATATAAATCGATGATCCTCGAGCAGAAACATGTCCGGCATGAACTTTGATTTTGTAGTCTTTATCTGTTTCCATTTCACTGGTAGCTAGTTTTTGATTAGTTCTAATAGATATTTCTGGAGCATCAGCAACACGCTATAGAATTAAATAAAATCAAATCAATAAAGACTTACATTTTGCATAACATAGGTAGATACATACGTTGTAGACTGCATTTAACGGTAAAAGCGGCACTCCAGCATCTCTTTCTCTTTAGTAGTCAATTAACTTCAAATTTAAGCTTTGCTCTTTCTCATTATACCGGAAAGGCATTTTGACAATGAAAAATTAACTGAAAAAGGCGAAAATGACCAGAAATACTAAACAAATCAAACTATGACAACTGAACTGTCAAAAATGACAAATAAAATTCACATCGACATTAGACATACGTTAATGACGTCATAATTCCGTCTCATCCATTTCATGAATGAGAGATAAAGTTGGACAACGTATGACGTAACGGCAAAGGATGGTTGAACAAAGTATATTTAATTGGATACTGTACTAACAGCTCTTTAAAAATAAGTTGGATACCTACTTTAATTGGAAGTTTTAGAAATTTGAATGCGTTTGGAAGATCTCATGAACTCGATTAAAAATTCTACTGAGGTTTTTTCTTGTTCTATTCCACTTCTTTTGTGTTCTGTTCCAACTTTTGATTATTACTGTTGCTATTGCTGAGTAAATTTTTCACCTCTAGTTGTTTTAAGGATGAAGCATTTTTGGTTTGTTTGTGGTGTTAATAGTTCAGAATCTAGTATACAACACGATAATATATAGAGTAGTTATCGCAGGTAAATTAGTTTCTTAGTCTTTCCGAAACATATTTCAAAAATCATAGATAGTTTTCGATATCCCACAAACCAAATTGTAGGAGGGTTGAATAATCGAAATGATGTATTGATAGAGAATTGTTTGGCAGCTCTTGAAAATGACTACAGCATTGAAGTTGAAACGGCATACACCAAAACATATCGCATACAGATCACCCAAAAACGAAACTTCTTTGAAAAAAGTAAATTATCTTTCATTCACAAACACTCTTTGCTGATAGGTATGCGTATATCATTCAAAGACGTCTGATTCAATTTCGTATGTCTGGGATATTAACAATTATAATAATAATGATATTTGTCTTCACAACAGAATGGCACTGGATGGATAATCTGTTGAGCTGAAATTTGCCTTCCTCAGGTCAGGTGAGCTGGAGTCGGAGACTGAAAGGTTCATCATGGCGTGCCAAGACGGTGTCTTCAACACCTTGGTCTATCGGAGCCTCGTGATGGGCATAGAGGTCCCTGATACTAGATGCAGGGCCTGCCGACAGGCGCCCGAGACTTTGATGCATTTGCTGTCATCTTGTGCAGTTTATGCGGTCTCGGCCTATATCCATCGCCATAACGCGGCCTTACGAGTGCTACACTCGTATGAAATAGACAGGACACCGGTACTGCCTTACGCTCCATGGGATCGAATGAAAGGTGTCGAATTTTTTGGAACTTTTCATTCCTCACCCTCACGCAAATACAAGCCAATAAGCCTGATATAGTTCTCTTCGACCACCGAAGTAAGGCGATATTCGTTATTGAGTTTTCGGCCCCTGCCGAAACGAATATCGTCCGAGAAGAGGAGGAAAAACGGACAAAGTACCGGGATTTACTTTACGAACTCCGCAGGCTCCATACGGACTATTCTGTCAAGTTAGTGGTTCTGATTATAGGTGTTCTCGGTGGTTCCAGACGAACGCTACTCTCGGAGCTGAAGATCATACCGGCATGCCGTAATGCGGCAGAGATCTTGGCCGGCCGCATGCAGAAGGCCGTTATTCTCGGTTCGTTGCGTCTGCTCAGGACTCACGATTTTCGGAGCCAGTGACCACTTACATTGCGGTGCGGGGAGTGGTCATCGGTTAATTATACTAGCGTGTCCGCCCACTGGGTCGGAGCAGTGGGGAGTACGGACCCGACTAGATTTGACTAGACGACAATAAATAATAATATTTTTGTAATATCTTCGGGTTGTGGGGTTGAATAATACTCCGATTGTTGAAGACCAATTTATTGCCACTCAATGGTCAAGGAATTCGAACAAGACTTGCTATTTTTACGAGAGGAAAAACACAATACCCAAGTATGCCAAAACAAAAAAAGGTTCATGCATAAAAACTATTACAGTCAACGGGCTCTGCTAATTGACATGTTGCCACGTTGAAATGGTAAATATCTCACAATTTTAATTTTCCATTTGAAAATTGAAAATTGTATTGTATTGTATATTCTATGTGATTCAGTGCCCGTCGTGTCATATAGGCAGGGAAGTAGCCGTATTAGATGTGAATGAATCGAATGTCGGTAACAGTTATCGGGCTCCACCCTGTAGAGAAAACCTTCTTCGTGGAACTTACGTATTTTTGCCACCTGTACAAAAAATTCAAATAAAATTTCTGGCGCTCTCAACTAGTTTCGGGGATATGGCCCCCCAAAAACAGGATAAACGGAGTTGACGCATATGTTTATTTTTCAGCCAATTACGTTCGAAATTCCTCCTTTCTATTAGCACAAGAAATATTCAATACCACCTCCTTCACTTTCTAACCGAATAATTGGCATTTTTCACTTCCTGATAGGAATTCGTTCTACTGTTTTAGTAACATCGAATTTCTGTGAGCATTTATTTCTCCGAGTCTTCCAGTGAAAAATGCTTATAATTCAATTGAAAAGTGATGAAGAAGGTGGAATCAATTGTGTATATCGTGTTGTTAGAAAGGACAAAATTTGAGCGAAATTGGCTGAGAGACAAACATATGCGTCAACCCCGTTTTTCCTTTTTTTTATATGCAGATTCACACGAAAGAGAAGCCCTGTAATGTTCAAAGTACACCGCGTGAATCAAGGGACAGGATATACAAATCAACATTCACTAATATTTGAATAATATTCGAAGTTTGTAAGCCTCAGGAGAAATCTCTCTTGGCAAGGAGTTCCAAAGCTCAGCTGTTCTATTGAAAATAGATCCCTGAGCAAGAGAGGTTCGACAGGTCTCCAAATTTACAACGATATTGCCAAGGGCGGAACGATTGATAACAATTCAGAAGACCGACCCTGAAAACATTCATAGAAAAGAGACAAGTCTCCGATCCTTCTACGATGTTCCAATGAAGTGAGCGAGTCTGTGAGTGAAGAATCACCAGTAAGACGAATTGCCATTCTCTGAATAGAATCGAGAAGCCTCAATGAATGTTTTGGTGCCGAACTCCACAGATGAGAACCATATTCAAAGACAGGTCTTATCTGAACCTTGTAGATCATTAGAAGCTGACGAGAAGTCAAAAATTCCTTTGCACGAAATAGGAATTCAAGTTTCTGGAATAAACCTTTAGCAATCGATCTCACATGGTTTGTCCATGAGAGATTATCACTGATCGTAATTCCTAGCATCGAGATACTTGACTTTGTAGGAATAGTTACTCCTGACATCCAAATACTAGATGATGATAGATCGGTTTTCCTTAAAACCTTTCTTTGGGTGGTGGGGGCATATTTCCGAAACTAGTTGGGAGTGCCAGTAATTTCATTGGAATTTTTTGTTCTAAGTTCCACGGAAACGTTTGTTTCTACAGGGTGGAGAACGATAACCATATATTTCCCAAATGTCTCTGAATGATAAACATTTTCAGTGAAATTTTTGTATTCCCTCATTATTTGATTGTTTCAGATGAACTCCTTCAACTTTTTTTCTCAATGGAATCAAAGTCTATGAATGATTCACGATCACCTATCAACAGTGAGTGTTAATGAAATGTGTTGATTTCACTTTCTCATGGAGTTTTTTGTATTCTAAGAATTGAAATACTTCAAGTTACTCGGGTTCTGAATATCATCATATTGAGATATAATTCAAATGATGACAGATTATTCATAAATTGATTTTTTCGGAAATGTTTAGTGTATATAGAAAAAGAGTTTTATAGTTTATCACTTTCCTCACTGGGGACCTCAAGAAATAATTTTCTCTGACCGATCAAGATCTTGTCTGGGCATTCTCCTGGTGAGTGAGCTGTTTCAGAAAGATTCTCCTCCTCTTTTTTGATTGAACGTCTATTCATGAGACAGACTTACCAATCGATAGGGAGCGTTTGTAAATTTTTAGATTTTACTATTTTCATTGAACTTTTGTGTTCTTGGGATAGGTGTTTTATAATCACTTACAAACTTGAAACCTGCCTCCAAGACCAGCATCATAGTATCCCGCGCTTCCGTAACACACTTTTAATGAACCACTTTGGCTGGCATAATCTATTTTTGAACCCTTTCAAGTAAATTCTTCTCTCCGGTCTCACGGCGAACTCAAACAGGTGTCACGAAAGTTGCTTCTTTATTGAATATGCTAGTTTTCACAGAGGCAATATATCCTCTCTCTACAAAGGGCCCGGTTCCCTAATTGAAATTGGTTTCGGTCTGAAAGGTCTGACGACAGGACGTCAGGACATCGCATAGGCGGGTGGAATGGGTATTATTAATTTTACATGTAGGTTGAAATTCGACAACTCATTGTGGAAACTTCTGTCATCAACAATTTTTTTTTTCGAGAGAATCCTTCATCATGGAATTTTCAACAGTTCACTTACAAAAAAGTAGCTACGTACCTGTTTAATTCCAGACCTGATATTGAATAATAATTATTCTCTTTCCAGTTCTTATTGAATGAATATTTCTAACTCAGAGTTGCAAAAATCACGGAACATGTTCATTCAGAACAATCATGGCAGATAATAATCTTTACCAGTATCATTATATTTTCTGCAACTCAAAGGAAATGTGTGACTCGATATAGAAATATCCTGAAAAATGAGACATAAATATTCCTTTGCATTTCCTATGCATCAGGTCAGTTCATAGTATTCGTTTGATAATATCTGTAAAAGATAGAACTGCAGTAAGGTAATTTACTGATATATAGTCATTACAATTGCATGTCATTGATGACTACATGAAATCAACGCATTGGTACCAATCCATAAGTGAAAATGCAGTGAAACGTTAATATTGAATGTCAAAGTTGGCGCCTGTTATTCTTTGGCATTTAGTTGTCAACAGTCTCGATGTTACCGCAATTAGTTCGAAGTCTGTTATTTAGTGATTGGCAATTGTCATTCAAAAGTGACATAGTAGGAGAGCCCACGATGCTAAATCGGTATTTACTCGAGCGTCATAGAGACCTATTGAGTTGCGAAGCTTAGATGATAGAAAGAAAAGAATGTTATATAATGTATACCTTTTCATCGATGGGGAGAGCGGCTATAGACTTTCAAAAATGTAAAAAAAACTGTTGCATGGACATACTCGAGCGCGTCAGATATTGATATCATCTATGTCCTACATATTTTTAAAAATGTACGTATATTAATCTGATTGTTTCCATGATGGGGGTGGTCGTACGTAAGGGTTGAAAATGAAAAAAAAAAGTTTTTCGCGAGCGCGTCAGATTTCCTGAGATGATGTTGAGTGAACCTAAAAAAAAGCTCTTATAAAATAATCTGACGGTTTGGATGTGACGCAGACTCGCGGCCGTTATAAGATTGTGAAAAAAAAATCGTCATTTTGAAATACCGAGCGCGTCAGATTAAGATATATATATATGGTTCATCTTTACGCCCTAGACGGTGCAGTCTCATAATCTGACGATTATTTGAAGGGATTCGCCTATTCTGACAATTTGAATTTTTTTAAATTCTTTATATCATTGAACCTAATTGACTGAGAATCTCAGGAAAAAGCATGCAAATGAAAAAAGGGTTTCCTCTTTTTTTGGTAGAATACTTGTATTAATAAGAGAATAATTATAAACAATTGAATTTTTAACGTTGGATTTATGTTGTAAACAATATCATGCCACCAACGAGTCTGTGTGATCAACTGTCATGGCATCATGGCAACAGAAACCACAGTGGGGACGGAGTTAGAGAGCAATAGATGGAGAAAGAGTGAGAGAGAAATAGAAACGTGGACAGGGGAATACAGGCATGACGTAGCTGTACGCATTAATTTTTTATTATTTCGGCTTGTGAAAATCGTCAGATCAAATATTTTTTGCAATTCTTGAATTACTCCCTTCAGAATAAAAATAAAATTAGCCACTCTCGAGAATGTCGAGATGACGTTTTTTTTACAACTTTGTGGCCTACTTCTCCTTTAGGCCACTCACGAATTGTCAGATTAGTGGAATATACACGTTTCAGGATGTAACTAACTCGCCCTACCTTAATCTGACGCGCTCGAGAATTTCAGATGTCAATTTTTTTTTACTAATCTGATCCTTTATCCTTGGAGGGCGGCCATATATATATAGGGCTCTAATATGGTGGAAATACTTAACCGGGTACAAGGTATCCTCCTGTATATCAATCTGCCGCGCTTCAGTGAATCTCGAAATCCTCGCTTGGGCTCCCCTAGTCAATGCGATTCCCCAGAAGATTACAGATAACAAAGCTCACAAATCGCAATACTGCAAATCTGGATATTAGTGTTATGCGTAGTAACATCATTTATACTATGTAGGAACGCAGTACGTCTTTGCAGTTCATAAATATGGGAAAATATCAATTTTTCAAAATAGTTTGGATGTAGCTATTCAAAATATATGATTTGAACCTTCGGAGGGCATAAACTCTGAGTTCCCTATTGGAAAACTAGGAAAGCACTTTTTCATGGCTGGAATATCTCATTTCAATGAATGATATGCACTTACCTATTAACAAAGAACGTTCGTGGAAATTTTTGATTTTCCTCCTTCAATATTCAAGACGTAACTTCGATTTATACCAGAAAACTCCATAATTCTATAAAAATCTGGCTACAGTATACTTCAAACTCCAACAATGCCTATGATGACGTGCAATAGTCTTTAAATTGTACCAGCTATGAGTGGTATTAAAAACAGGAAGTTTTTTTTCAATTTCCATGATGATCTCCTACCACAACCATCATTATATAGAAATACCTCTTAACCCACTTTCTCGATATTCGTTTCAAAAAGCTTGTTGCTGTTGACCGTTAATAATCTGTCATGTGATTGATGAATTTGATCATAAAAATAAAATAGAAAACTTGAATAATCCACTAAATGAAATGCATACAAACCATGAAATCGTAAACCCTAGCGTTATAAATTTCACCGAGGTCGATAAGTTTCCACACTCCATAAAATTGAAGTTACACTTTCATAGCCTACTTCTATTGCTTCCAGAGATGGAGCCATTTTTTCAATAAAACTTTATCGTCGTTTTATGCCCAGAAATAAAAATATACCGCTCACCTACGGGCGATTATAATCTCCAGTCTATTTTCGGACACAATAGCCTCGAGAATGGAATGAAAAAGTAAAAGGGAAATTCGGATTCGCAGCCGCCTTTTTTCCGATAGATTTCCATTATTTTCCGTAACATGGGCCGGATGTGTTGAGACCTTTCTCTCGATGATGGTTTAGACATGAGTATGCTGTCAATGGACCTGGGATATCGGTACAACGATTTGAAGGAACAAAAGGACTGGATACTCATGCCGTAGGATTACTTTCTACGAGTGAATACCCTTTCTGGAAGGAGTTATCGATTATCTTGTGTTTGAAAGGAAATGAAAAACCAATGTAAAATGAGAAATAAAACTTCCAATGTTTTTATACCACTCCCATTTGTAACTAACATTGTGAAAATGACAAAATGGTTAAGGCTTTCGCGGCCGAGGTTTTCAGTATTACTACTTTTGTTCGGGTTTGAAGGCAGTCGTTTTTTTGAATTTCTCCCTGACGTTTCGCTGGCGTGAGTGGTTAGCTTCTTCAGAGGCTCATACATCTTGAATTTGACTTCGATGATTGGGTGTTACGACTTCGTAAAGCATGTTTATATTTGGATTGAGGTAGTTTGAAGTGCCAATTACTTTTTCTGGATTCGGAGAATTGTCATTAATATCAATTGCTGTAATTACTTTTTCTGTATTCGGAGAAGTGTAATTAGTATTAATTGCCACACTACACTACACACCGTTGAATTTCAACAGAAAATAAGAAGCTGTGAACCTCAACCGAATATGGAATCCCATTTTAAGAAAAATCAAAAATAGCAAATATTATGACGACAGGTAGTGGAACTCAGGTCAATTCATATGCGAATAATGTAAATATGCTTTGTCCCGGTTATGAATTCTATTCTCGCTTTTGTTTCAAAGGTTGTGTTTGTCTATACTCTAGGAATGATTTATCGTGCCAACACGAAGAAAGGCTGGAACCGAAAGATTTTGACGTAATGTGGTTTAAGCTTATCAAAGAGGAGACATCTAGCAGGCGTTCAACTTGAGTTGAATTATTTTTGCATTTTAAGAAGTCCATACTATTGTACCTAGACTTTCTGTTTCTAGAACTCTGGTGTGTTCATAATTGAAAATCTGATTTGAACATGGATTTCTCATCCGAAGGTTAGTCTATTGATCTATGATAATAATTTATTTGATATGCTTTTTGAAAGCATTACCATAATCAATAAAATGGACAATTTCTTTGAAAATTCAGAAGTTCAATTATGATTTTAGTTGTCATTAGAGGAAGTCATGTTTTCAATTATGATTACCAAATGATCTTTGTAGCATAAAAAAAAAATCAGCCTATTTGCTTGTTTTGTAGAAAATTCCATTCAGAATTTACACTAATGATTGCCATTTCGAAAAATACTACCCAAGATGAAAGCAGTATCTGATGTTTCGTCTCCATGGATAATAATAATAATAATGATGTTTATTTTGACTGATAAAGGTACAATGGACATAGAATTCGAGGACAAAACATGCAAAATAAACCTTGATAAATCGCTGAAGCTCTCAACAACTAGAAAGATGTTGGGTGCTTGTGCGCGATTCAGCGTTGAACAAAAACTATTAGTGCTAAACAATACTTTAAAAATAAATCTAACTTATAATTAAGAAAAAGAGCTGGCTTACAATAACTATTCATGGAATATCAAACCGATTTAAATCGTCCAATCAAATAATAGTGCACGTATCGACTACTTCAAACATTCAAAACGCACAAAAGAAATTATAAAAATAAATATCACGAATAGTAAATATGGAAGTTAATAAAAGTTGATAAAATATAAAAGTTTGTGCATCTTTTTTGTATACGTTTATTGGGCACGTATTAACTGCTTAAAACTTTGGAAACGCACCAATTAAAATATAAAATAAATGTCACGAATAATAAAATATAAATGTTCTAAAAGTTATGATTGATAAAATATAAATAAATAGGTGAATCATTTTTGTATAGCGTAGGAATGAATGATTATAATGTGAATATGCGAGCAGCTCTATTCGAATATTCTTCATTTTTGATTAATGAAATCATGAAAGAAATTTCTTTCCGTTTGAAGAATCCAGTTTTTTACTTCCGATAGATTTATTACAACAAGGCATGATTACGTTACCACAATACTTATTTCTAGTGCTATATTCGTGACCTGAAGGCTGTAGTGTTATATTTCTTTTCTTTATATTTTTCAATATATTCAAACAGAAGAGTTGCCTTACATCCAAAATTTCGATTTCTTCAAACAAATTGTTGCTTGAGTGAGTACGGGATTTTTGGTATATTATTTTGAGTATGAATTTATGTAATATATTCAAGTTTTCCAAATGAATATCGCTCAACCCACCCCATCCCATTTCCATATTGCAATTGGGATTCGACTAACGCCAAATATAATGTTCTCAGATATTGGATATCTAGAAAATCTCTCAAGTATTTGAATTTATATAGCAACCCTCTCAATTTTATAAGAATATTTCTCATTTGTAAATCCCATCTTAAATGCCGATCTATTATAATGCCGAGGTATTTAACTGAAGTAGCTTCTGGTATTTCATAACTATCCCCTATTCTCAGGGGTCCCATATTTGGAAGTCCGTTGGAGTAAAAACTGAAGGGTAAATACTTGGTTTTGGTGACATCTAATGTTAACTTGTTGAATCGAAACCATTTTTCTAGTTTGTTCATGTCTTTTTTCACAACTGATATGAGTTCCTGTATTAGAACTGTACAAGATAGTTGTGTCGTCTGCAAAACTCAGGATATTGCCTTCGGTTCTCAGTTCCAACAACCCGTTAATATAAATGGTAAATAGTAACGGCCCTAATACAGTTCTTTGAGGCACCCCGTAAGAAACTGTTCGATAATCGCTTTTGGTATTATCTATGCTCACTTTTTGTTGTCTATCTGATGAATAGCTCCGAATCAAATCGTAAATCTTTCGTCTGATTCCATGGATATATTAATATACTACTACTCAATGTGAAAAAAACAAAAATTCAATTTCTGCCAACAATTCGTATATTTGGTCCCACTGTGGGTAGGTGCTCTTCCGAATTGTCGTCGTTCCTTCCACTCTTGCCAGTATCAACACGATCCGACGAGTGCGGAATCCCCACCCTTTGTTGTAAGCTGGGAGACCTGTCAAACATATCGTGTTCAGGGAGCTTTTTTAATAGAAGAGCTGAACTCCTTTCCGAAAAAGATTCTTCCTGAGGCATACAAATTTTTAAAAATTCAAATCGAATATCAGTTCGTACAGGTTTTGTTTTTCGTGTGAATCTGTATATTGGAAATCATTGTTTTTTTCTCTGTTATAATTCTTATTTCTATCATCAATGATTGTCTTTTGTGATTATGCACGAGAAACATATATTTCTGATATAATTTATGTCTCATCTCGAGCATATTTCTTTGCAATACTTACCCACTGCTCATATTAATATTTTCTGTTGTTATATTGAAAATTGAAGTGAGTTTCGATGAAGGATTTGGTCGGAATTCCGAAAACCGTCAGTGATTGAATAATTCACAGAATTTTGATAAAGTTGAAGTATACTTCTAAAGTAATCATCGGAGATGGTGCGAGCGGTACAAATTCGAATTTAAACTCCGCTGGAAATGAATGGCATGTGAGGAGAGATTACCGAAGTTTGACGCGGCTCTAGTCATAATCATAAGATTTCAATATTGCACGTAATACAGGAGTTTCCTCGAGCGCATCTGTGTAACGAAAGCGATCCATAATTTTGTGTGATGAGTTTTGGCTAATGAGGTGCCAGAACCAACGTTTGCAGATATGAGATTCCGGGAGTGGGTGTCTTCTGGAATCACTGTTTCTGGCAGCGAAATCAGCAAATATGTTGCAATGAATAGTCGTCAGGCTGAACTTTGATTGAGAAAAGTTGAAAAAGCGTTATTTATGTAATGTGGACGATATACTTTCTATTATAGTCGAGCCTGCAAATTGATAGCCAAGGCCAGGAAGCAGGCAGGACGATAGACAGTTTTTCGCCGAAGTACATATTAAATTATCTCCTCAACTTCTACTTACCCATTGTGGAACTGTTACAAAGGGGATTCTTTTTTATCTCACAATTGTCTTGTTCATTCACACTCGCTTATCAGAAATGTGCTCTTCCTAGTCACAAGAGTTCAACAATTTTTACCAAAAAGTTTTAATTCAAAATTTTATTCACTGACTCATTAATTAATTACCTTCCGCACTATGTTGCATTTTATTAGAAATTTTGTTGATGTGAATGTTGCCAGCTTCTTTCATAACCTCACTTTTCAGATGAAGAGAAAATAAAAGTCTCGAAAGCTTGAACTGAAAAAAAAAGAGTTACCAGAATTCTTTTATTTCCGACTGCATTACCCGACAATCCTGTCTCTTCGTTTTATATATATATATATATATATATATATATATATGATGCGTTGTTTTTTCGGGTTTCATTCCGTGAGTTCGGAGATCGAAACTCAAGACATCACCTAGAAGATGGCAAATGAGACTTTGCCGAAACGTTGTGAGAATTATCCTTCAGAGGATCAAAACCACAGAACACGGAATGAAACCCGAAAAAACAACGCATCATACTTCGTCCGTGAGAACTTCAATATCTACATTTATATATATATATATATATATATATATATATATATATATATATATATATATATATATATATATATATATATATATATATATATATATATATATATATATATATTGGAAAAAGTGAACTCTTCACTTCATCAGGAACTGTACAATGAATTGGGAAAAATTGTAAGAATAGAAAATTCCCTTAACATGTGCTTACTTACGAATATGAGGTTAATAATCCTTTTTTAATACAAACATGAAGGACAACATATCACCACACATCGACGTTATGGTACAAATATGATATAAAACTTTAATTGAAAATATGAGAAATCAAACAAGTAAAAGAATGAAAATATGGGAGAAGTTATTTCTCCTAACGGACATTGGAAACCATATTTACAGATTGAACGGAAATGATGCGACTGAGAAGGGAATGAAGTTGACGAGTGACCAATGATTACAGTTTCCTGTGACCTTGTTGCCAACACACAATGAAAATGAAAGTGAGATCACCAACTACCCAGGGGTACCAAGTGTAAAGTTGTTATTATTACTATCCAGTAGGGGGCGACTTAGTAAGTATGAGTAAATGATGCTGAGACTATCAATATCCTTCCTGAAATTAATAGAATTTGGTTCTTTTAAAAATTTATGTCATTTCAAGAAAAGTTTTTTCTTAAGATTGGATTCCAAAGAGTCCCTGTGGAAATATCAATTCATTGTAGAGTTCCTGATGAAGAGCCAATAAAGATTCGAAAGCTTGAACAGAATAAAGAGTTCACTTTTTTCCAATTCCTTGTTGACACCCGAATATTAAAGGGATATTTCTGTATGTATATATTTAAATTGATTATTTATTGTGACGAAAAGATTAAACCGATCCATCACCCTTTTAATAGGCATATGGTTGATCAACGAATGAAATGAAATGCCTATCTCTGATCATATGTCGTCATCAATGACGTGCATTAGTTTTTTGTCGAACCAACACACCATTTGAATGAATTTCAATTTCATCTAATCCACGTCTGTTGTCGAGGACAGTGAAAAAACCTGCCCGAATCGATTTCATTGCATGGAAAGCAATCATTAATTCCAAAATAAACACTAATTACCCAATTGACGATAACAAAACATCAAAACAACAGTGTTCATTAGTTCCCTCCAAAACGAATCAAGTGTGCGTTGTGTTTACATGCTCTAGAATGCAACATGTGTGTGAGAACATTTCAATTGATATCACTCTTGCAATGAATTTCAATTTCTTCATTCGAGGAGAAAACTAATTATTCCATTGCCATCTGGTGAATATGGGTTCATTAACAATGCGTTTTGCTAACCAGGATCGTATTGGCCCAATAAATACGGAAATGCGGAATAGGAAGTAAATACTTCATTAATCCGACATAGATGTTATATATCCCTAGACAATGGCCCTATTGTACCATAATTGCGTATTATATTGATTAGGTCACCCTAAAGCTAGTGCGACTTATTTCAAGCCGCTAATTCATTTCCTTTCTTCAAGGTTTGCTCTATCAGCAGAGACGAACCTATATAATGATTCAAAACTAGATCAATGTCATTCTAGTCTGGTTTCACTCAAGTAAAGTACGACAAGCAAGTCGAAAGTAATAAAAGTGAATACACGGTATCCGATTTTTTGCTGCATGAGACCTCCAAACTGCTCTTATTTGGACAGTCCCGACACTCTGTTGCATGCACTCCGAGATATTACGCCTACTATAGCCTCATATATATGAAATGTACTGAAACTTCGTTCTTTCATAATGAATGAATGATAAATTTTTCCCACCTTGTCTCACAATTATTTCTATAGGTATTTTGCACTTTTTTGAGTCGCACTAGTATTATTTATAACTATCACTATTTAATTTTGTGTTTTTTGTTTTTTATCTTTTATTATGTTATCTCTATTAGAACCTGAACTCACATTGTTATGAAACTGTAAGTTTTTCTGAACAATAAATGGAATGAATGAATGAATGAAATACACGGTATCCAAAAGTGAACCGAAGTAAAACAAAAGTGCAATGCCAAAGAGCAAAGCAAAACCAAAGTGAACCACTAGTTTCCTGGCGACCCCAGTATAGATTTGAGAAGAAAAGAAGAAACATTCAGAAATAAAGAAACGTCCCTCTAACTTTTGTGTTTGTTTTCAAAAAGACAATAGCGAAGGCTACGATACAACATAGATAATCACAAATTCACTTCGAAGTTACATTTTTGATTATTTCATCAACGATGAATAAAAGTACATAATTATGTTACCGGTTAGAAAACGTATCGAATGCTTAGCGTAGTGTTGAAGTTGGTATTTATTCAAGTATCAACTTAGCTCATGCTATCGCTTGTGAGAAAGCAATAAAAACTGCGATAGTCTCTCACAAAATTTCACGGTTTGAGATTTCCAAACAACGTCATAATCCTAACCACAAATAGCAATAGTTGTCGTAAATGTGGCGCTGCGATCTCAATTTGAAATATCAGTTCTTTGCGCTGATGATACCCCCTTATTTCAAGCGAGAAAAACACCGCCAATTTCAATCTTATAACAGAAAGAGACGAAAACATTGCCAATACTTGGCTCCTAGCTAACGAATTGAAATTTTATAGTGACGAAACAATTTGCATTTTCCAATAGGAGCGACAAACGATCTGTGAAATTGCTTGGTACAACACTTGAAAATACCTTGTTTTGGTATCGTTAGGCTACTTGCACACACACCGATCTTGGACGGCCGATTTTATGCCGGTCATCCAAATTCCAATAATGAACCACATGTGGGAACGGGACCTGGTATATAGTTATACTACTATATATATATACTGCGACAACTTCAAAATATCACCAGTTGTGATATCTTGAAAATAACATATTTTTTGTTCTTTCATTCCTATATGTAGTATATCTCAAGGCCTTCAAATATGTTACTGAAAAGAGTGGGATACCGAGAACACTGCCAACTTTATAGTTTTAAAAAATCACGTATCATGCTTTTGACAACCTTGTTCATTTCTCATGTCTTGCTGGAAATCCATAAAATGACCAGGACTTTACTCAAGCTGATGTTCATCAACAAAAAGCAAGAAATGCTGGTAAAGTCCTCAAAATGAATAAAAAATCATAGTTATCTCAATGCATTGCAAAGAACTCAACTTCGGTTGCATAGATACTGAAAATATTTCGAAGAAAGATGACAAGGAAAACACAGAAAGATGTGTTATTGTAGCATTTCATTATCTACATATTTTCAGGATGCAATAGTTGTTTTTTTTTAGGTAGGTGTGTATAAAAAGACAATGCGGTCTTCACATAGATATATTATAGAAGGAACATATTATGGAGTTACTATCACAAATCCTAAGAGAGCATACATGTGTTCACAATCTACATAATAAATGAGATATTGAGTTGAGGTTTCGTTAAAAATGTGAGATATCGATTATCCAACAATACTATTACTTCAACAAAAAATAGCGGTTCTTAATGAATGATTTAATGAATTAAAGAGAAATTGTATGTGATAGTATTACTTTTTGTGAATTCTTGTATTTAAGTGATTCAAAACACAGATATGGTCGGCTTGGATTTCTTTAAGTCCATCTATATTTCATAGTCATTCAAGGTAAAGAATAGTGTTGTGCGAAAATTCATGTCATGTTCATAACATTTTCACTCTACAAAAAAGAGCTATCAGAATAATGACTGGAGCTAAATATAGAGAACATTGTCGTCCACTTTCTAAGAAAGGAAAAATAATGCCTGTTTCCACAATTTTCATTTATTCATCTCTTCTACATATCTATGAACAGAAAGATCAACACTATGTATAGTTTCATTCCGAGTTTTGTTGTCTGGAAATCATAGATATGAAAACTTTGGTTGTCTGTATATACAGATCTGGAGCTGGCGATTTCGATGTTTTTTTATCAAATCTTGAGTCTTTGCTTGAGGAATGTTTCCGCAAATTACGTAAAATTATAGTATTAGGCGATTTCAACGTCAATTTCAGATCAAACTCAACTAATCTTCAAGAATTAATCTCTTTTATATCTTCTTTCAATATTGAAGTTACAATCTCTGATTATACGAGAGTGTCGGTGTCCTCTTCAACATGCATAGACAATATTCTTACAAATTTAAATAGTAGTGGGTTTTCAACTGGTATTATCGAACCATGTCTATCAGACCATTTTGGCCAATTCATTAACCTGAGCGAGAAAGTGTCAGAACCACCAATAATCTATCGAAGATGTATCAGTATGAGAAACATCGAAAAATCGAAACAAGCGAAGCTAACTGGAATGTGATATGTCAGAATACACTCCCACCCGACGTTTCTGCCAACAACCTTGTGACTGCTTTGGAAAAATACTCATTGGAATTTTTCCCACTCAAAAAAGCTAATCCATTCAAGAAATCACCAGTGTCGTGGTTGAAAGACTCTCTAAGGCAAATGAGGGACAATTTATCATGTATCAAATGTATTTGCGATAGCTCAAGAAATGTTGAACATTTAGCCGTCTATAATCAGCTTAGGAAAGAATATAGGAAGAAATTAAAAGAAGCCAAAAAACAGGCATATGGTAACTACATAAAAGATTCTGATAACGTATCCAGGAGCACTTGGAAACTTATAAACTATGAACTCAATCGAAATAATTCACGGAATACAAGTGAAATTCCTATGGAGGATTTCAACGATTATTTTGGTAGTATTGCAGATAATATTATTTCTTCCCTGCCTAACACGGTGGATGATCCTTTGAAATTCATGAACAATAGTCATAATCCATCTCAATCTTTTTTTCTCACTCCCACTACTTCTGAAGAGGTGAGAGAGGCTATTAAGTCGCTGAAAAACTCCCCTTGTCTGGATGTTTATGGACTAAATAGTTATATCATCAAAAGTATCGTTGAATATATAATCCTTATGATATATGATCCTTTGACCACACTATACAACTTATGTTTAGTTTCCGGAATATTCCCGGACAGTCTCAAGATTTGCAAATTAATCCCAGTTTTCAAAAAAGGCGATTCAAAAGTGATTGATAATTATCGCCCAATTTCAATAACCCCGATATTGGGAAAATTTTTCGAAATTCTATTGAAGAGCAGACTGGCTTCCTATCTTGAATGCAAGAAGATTCTAGACAATAGTCAGTTCGGCTTCAGACCAGGATTTTCTACCATAGATGCTCTTCTGAAGGTGGTGGGCGGCATAGTCTAAGGCCTTGAGAGGGAAGAAAACATCGCCATTACCATGTGCGATCTCTCTAAGGCCTTCGACTGTGTTTCTCATCCTATTCTTCTCGGAAAAATGGAGTTCTATGGTGTCAGGGGAACAGCCTTAGAGTTGTTCAGGTCATACTTGCATGAGCGTAAACAATTTGTATGTGACGATACTAAGTCATCGTCTGTAGTCACTTTTAGACATGGTGTCCCACAAGGGTCAATCTTAGGCCCTTTATTAATTTTGATTTTTGTGAATGATTTGAACTTCTTTATGAATCCTATAAAATGTATTCAGTATGCCGATGACACTTCTCTGATATCAAATGAGAAAGACATTTCAAAACTTCTTTCAATATCGAGTACTGCACAAAGTCAAGCTTTTTCTTGGTTCACAACGAATAAACTGCAAATAAATAGGGAGAAAACTCAGGATATAATTCTTTCCTCAAATTATCATAACTCTCAAACTTCTCATGCTAAACTACTAGGTGTCATTTTAGATAATAAACTCTCATGGTCAGCGCACATTGAGGACCTCAGTAAAAAATTAGCTTCATGCACTTTTGCTTTCAGACAACTGCGTGATACCCTAAATATTGACGCGTTATTGAAGGCCTATTTTGCACTGTTTCACTCGAAATTGCAATATGGTCTAGTATTATGGGGTAATTCTCACCACTCTACCAAGATTTTTAAACTCCAAAAAAAAGTCATGAGAATAATATGTCATGCTGGATTCAGAGATAGCTGCAGACCTTTATTCACCAGAAATAAAGTTATGCCTTTACCATGCGTTTATATTTTCCAATCTCTTTTGGAAATTCATAAAACAAAACACGAACTCGCTTCACATTCTGAAGTGCATAGTCATAATACTAGGAATCGCAACCATCTTGTTAAGCCCCGTTTTAGACTCAACAGATCTCGGAGGAACTCCCTGAATATAGATTTGTACAATCATCTTCCGGAAGAAATGAAAACTCTCCATATGAAAACTTTTAAAAAAAATTTTCGGAAATTTCTTCTGCACCATTGCTTCTATAGCACTCTTGAATTCCTTGAAACTTGAAAATTTGAGATTTGATTTTTTTTTTCTCTCTTTCGACGTTTCGCCAACATCTCAGTTGGCATTTTCAATAATGTTACTGCTCCTACTTGGTGCTAGCAACAGTTGCTAATTTTAATGGCGTTTTAAACAATTTACTTGGTGTAATATTTCAATATTGGACTGTGAACATATTTTATCGTCTGTGACATGTTATACCACTCTACCAACTTTTTGAATACGACTAACCTCAAATACAGTAAGGTTCTGATTACTGATTATTTGAAGTGATAACTTAAAATAATAATTTTTGTAGCTTTTCCCTGAAGATGGTAATGAACATTATCGAAATATTGGAAAAACTGGTGTTATAAGAGTACACTTCCGTTCTGCTGTTCACCCAAATAAACTACACAGTTTTGTTCTTAACTGGTCAGCAAAGACCTTCCCTCTAGTAATTATATATATATATATATATATATATATATATATATATATATATAAATATATATGTGGATATGTGGGACAAGAACTGAACTGAAGAGCATGTATAAGATGCCTAGGAAACCCTGGTGTATCTAGTGATTCGATATTGTTTAGAATTTCTTGGCGAAAAACAATTGACGATTTCAAAAGCTTTCTAATTTTTGTATAGGGGGCGTTGTACGAGCATTTTCAAAAATCTGTCAAATGTCGGTTTTGTCAGATTGACGTAACTTTGAGGTTTATTGTTGTCAATGAGAACTTGAATTATTTCTTCGCACTCAACAGTGTTTAAAAGTCTATATAAGTAGAATAAGTTTTGAGGTTATTACAGGTACTTTTTCACGATGTGTAGAAGATTTCGTATTTTGTGTGGTCAGTCAAAATCTAGGGATCCAAATATTCTTCTTTATTCAGTACCTAAGGTAAGTACAGAACAAATCGCCCCAAATAATAACATGGTGAATTTTATTCGTTTCGGCTTGAGCGAAACATCTGTAGCTCTTATCAATGAAATATTGAAAACAAAGTTGTGTTTAAATAAAGGAAATATCGATGTGATACGGATTTTGAACCGTTGCATAACTGATGTGTGTATCCCCAATTCCAAGATAGTCTATCACTTTCAATACACTGGCATGAACTTTGTCGTACATTCTCAGGTGAATGGGCAAAGTAAATTCTCTCGGAATCAAAGTCTGGTCTTACAAACTGATATAAAAACAAAAACACTAAAAACTTGTAGTGGTAGCAGGTGACAGTATTGACAGGTTGTTAACGTTAGGTTTTCACGTTACATGCACGTTTTCTGAAACGCATTTGATTGGCTGTCAGAGCTGTCAAAATCTCAGTAGGCAAATAATTAACAGTGGTAGAATATTCAATTGCACATTCCTCTCTACTGAAAATTAAGCTTCATATGGTATATGACTGATCGCCATCTACAATAGCGATCTGAAGCATTTGCGATCTCAGAAATCAAGCAATCGGTTTTCGCCAAGTTTATTCAGGTATAAGTAGATACACCAGGGTTTTCTAGGCATCTTAACCATGTACAAGGAAAGCCGCCTCATTTCCAAAATAATTTTTTATTTCACATCTTCCATCTTTTCATATAATGATTATATATTGTAAATTCTCTAAGCATAGTAATGCAACCAGTCAAAATTAAATTAAAAGTCGCTTATTGAATATTAGTCAATAGTATAGATTATGCCCAGGTAGCACAGTGACGTCGCAAAGACGTCCTTATTTGGTCAATTAATTGACCAACTGACGTCAAAAACTGACGACTCAGAGACTCTGAAAAGACGTCAAAATGTCACAGCCATAGGACGTCATCAGCAAGACGTCACTCTGACGTCTGAAAAAAAGACTATAAAAGACGTCATTTTGAGGGGCTATACGACCCTTAAAAGACGTCAGTTGAATGACCAATAAATGACGTCTTTCAAAGGACTTCTACAGTCCCGTTTTTTTTTTTACGGGGAAATTATTGGTCTCAGGAAAGTAGAATAAAATGAATAGAAATACATTATTGAATTTATTATTTTTCAAAAATGAAAGCACAGGATGTATTGTGGTGGATGAATGCTAATGTACTCGAAATATCGTTTCTTCAAAAGCTGGACAATTTACCAAATGCAGACAAATTCAGAGAAAATCAGTGGCATGGGAATACCTCTATTACAATCTGAAAATAATAAATACTTATAAAATAACAGCATTTGAATATAAGAAAATTACCTTGATCAAGAGTTTTCAATTTATTTCTGAGAGATGTTTTCACAGGTGGTGGTCGTTCATCTTCAGATACATCAGAATCACTATCTCTTAGTTTTTGGGAAACATTTTTTCGGCGTTTCTTCTAGAATCGTCCTCCAGTTCAATCTGTAGATCTGATGTTTGCAGATAATTTCAATTCAGTTTTGGCAGTTGGGTAATCATCTACAAAATAATTTCATATAATCACAGAGAAACACCTGAATGGGTGACTTATATAATTTGAAAGTATATTTATATTTAATGTTTACTATGCAGCAAAAATTGTAGTAAACTCACATTATTCATGATCAATTATCAAATCAATGAAATGATAGATCTTAGAAAAGTTTTCAAGTTAATACTTCGGTCGCTATAAGGCACTTTTAAAAAAAAAATTTTTGTTTTACTTAAGTAATTCGGTCTCCTCTACAATTTTTTCTCATGAAAAGTTTGAATTGAATAAGGGCGTGTGTAGTGTCTTGATATCGAGAAGGCTAATTATGTGTGTTCAAACAACATAAATTTGATGTGAAAAATTGTGAAGTTTTACAACAAAATGAAACCATACCGCCAAATTTTTCATTAGAAAAAATTGTAGACGAGACCAAATTACGTAGGTACCACTTTTTCCATAAAAAAGTGCCTCATAGCGACCGAAGTATTACCGTTTATAATTGTGTGACAACCACGAATTTGTGTTCTCTTCTGAGATCTGGGTTAGATACACGAAATGGTGTTTTGTGGTTGATACCTACCTTTATTACAAATACTTCATTACTTCAGAAATACAGGATGTTTTATTTATAGATAGTACTAACCTGTTTCATACAAGCATTGACTAATCGAATACACCTTCCAGTCTTCTTAAGCCTCTTCATTCCTGATGATATATTTATCAAAAGTTTTCTGGTCTTTCAATGGTGGCCACAAGACTTCCCGCTTTCTTGGCGTTAGCCAACTTTTATTCACAATGGCGACCCCTCCGCCGTCCTTCTCGGAGAACAAACCAGCACAACAGCAGCAGTTACACAAAAATTTGTCATAGACAAAAAGCAGCATGGTCAACCCTGCCACTTGAGGTTACAACGTTAAACCGTTGAATTCACAACACAAATGAAAAATCTGATTATTTTGACTGACCACTGACCACGACCGAATCCTACGGACGGGACTACGGAAGTAACTGAATAAACGAATAACCTAAGTTATCTTGACAGAGTTGCCATGTCAAAGAAACCATTATTTAACTCTACCAAAATTTTTGAAGAACGTTAATAACTTTTTCAGATTTGCCCATTGACTAGCTTTTAATATTGGAAATTTCACTTGACACAGTAATTAAATGGAGGATATTTGACAACCATCTAGTGACAGAACAAAAATAAAATGTTCTTGGAAACAATTAAATGGGTAGATATCATTATGATGAACGGATATTTTCAGGCCAATTTCTGAGAAAATTTTTCCACTTCCACACATGAATATTTTATGTTCCATAACAATTCGTTGTTGGACATTGTGAATTATGGCAAAGACGACTCATAAAATTCGAATTTGTCAACCACTACGTATACTAATTATCGACGAAAGTCATTTTGAATTTTTGATTCGTGGGGAATATTTTTCACATTGGCAACGCTGTCCGCTATCACGGCTTTTGGCATGTTTTGAGCAACGTTGGTTTTGAGAAGCGTCTACGTCCTGGCTGCAATTCAGTGATTGGTCACGGAGATGGCGGGAGGTTCAAATGACAAGAGAGCTCATGCAAACTAAGTTGAAAATGCGTAAATTACTACCGAACTTTTCCTAACCTGATAAACCAACCTTACGTTTCAACAGAATAACCATACAAAATTGTGACATTACGACTATTTATCCAGAATTCAGTCGGAACGTATATGTACTCAGACGCTTATGAGTTTTTACGGTGCACATGCAAGCCCCAATGTTAAGTGCGATTTGATTCCTTGTTCAAACCACCAATCATGTTCAGATTCAAACTTTTTTCAAGTTGTGACATATAAGGAAGAAAACAGGCAATATCAATTTCACTTTTCGGTGGAAATTTTGATGACTTTTTGATATGCCAGAGAATTGAGCATAGCTGATGGGAGCACATTTCATCTTTTACATTAATATTACAGAACGCGTCATAAAACCGGCACTTAGGTAATCATTCTTCTCGAATTGATGCTAACAAGAGAGGTCCATATTTCTGTAAGCACGAATTTTAAACAATTCTCAGTAACCGAATCTTTTTGTCGATAGCTCTCGAACAACAAATTTTTGACTTCGCAGGGACGTCATTATGACCTCCACGAAATTCGTCAATTTGACGTCATCAAATAAGACGTCATTTCAAGGTCTCACTGTAGTCGAGGACGTCACGGACCAATGATGACTGAAATTGTACGTCATTAGGACGTCATTTCATTAACCTGTGCTACCTGGGTGGAGATATAGCCTATCAACTGAATTCTGGGACACTCATGGTTTGGGATATTGCGTTCAGTAATTCATAAAAGCAGTCTCTTTTATGAAATATTCTACTTTGAATTTTGATCCCCTTCCTCATTATATAACAGGAATATGGAAAAAATCTGGATCTATCGTCATTCTGAATATCTATTCTATGTACCCTGGCAATTTCCTCTCTGATGTTTCTCATGGAAGTGTGGGAAGTGGTGATCTTAGGAAAAACCTTCGTGATGAAATTTCAATTTCGGCTCTCTGAAAGGGAAATATGAACGGCTTCTTTTCGGTGAATAGCTGTACGAAAATCATTAATTTTCCGTAGGAATCTTCGAACGTGATGAAAAGATAACGAGATGGAGAGATCAAAGGTAATGAAAAATATATACCTTATGAATATTCCAGCTACCCCGCTGAAATGAATAGGCTGATAATAATAAGTCTGATGAGATGTTCGAACGTTTCCCACTTTGCTGTGCATCCCTATAATCGGAGTTTCGATAATGATCAGGGGATGTGAAAACCTTTACGTTTTGCGGTGGAAACTAGAGACCACGGAACAAAGAAATGAATTTATAAAAATAACAGCTGCCTTCTCGGGTTGAATTTGGAAGCTCAGGGTCAACAACCTCCGAAGGCGCTGATGCCGGTTATTTTGTTCCAGTTGGGAGTGAATATACTGGATCGCAGACTTCTTATGATGTCAATTGACTTTGACGTCTATCTGACATTGACGTTAAGTTGTACATTTCAAGTTCACTAACAGTTCAATGTTGACTATGGTTCAATGACAATATTAAGTTGTACCAACCTCGTTCATTGTTGATCGACAGTTCAACACCGAGATCAGTTGAACGTTGATATCTTGTCGGTTCAAAGGTGGTTCAAGTTTGATCCTTCATTTTTGACATCATTGGCATGTAAATATTATATAAAATGAATTTTTTGGGAGAATTAACTGATTATGAAGATTTTTCAGAGTTAATTGATAACATACAAAACCCGAGATTGAGACAGACGTATAGAGAACGCCCAAATCATCTTACAAAGTGGAATGATTGGGATTTCAAATTCCGATTCCGGTTATCTAAACAAGCTGTGCAAATTGTAATTGATGAGATTAGAGAAGAAATAATTTCTAAGACAGCATCTTAATTATTTCAAAACTGAAACATTATTTATTTGCTGTATACTTACCTCAATATTATTTCAAAAATCATGCTGTATCCCCTGAAGATATGGTGTTCTCAACATTGAGATTTTTGGCAACAGGATGTTTTTTGCAAGTTACTGGAGACTTTTGTGGTGTAGATAAATCCACTGCAAGTAGGATTGTGCACAAAGTTACCAGAGCTATAGCTACTTTGAAGCG
Organism: Zygogramma bicolorata; assembly: GCA_032362365.1. Lineage (NCBI taxonomy): Eukaryota > Metazoa > Arthropoda > Insecta > Coleoptera > Chrysomelidae > Zygogramma > Zygogramma bicolorata. The sequence continues at coordinate 164,555 of JAVJAQ010005100.1, read as the reverse complement.
TAATTTTATTGAAATGCCTAATGGTGATGGTCTCATTGCGACAAGGCAAGGATTTTACGATATTGCAAGATTTCCAAAGTGCATTGGAGCCATAGACTGCACACACATCAAATTGCAAAGTCCTGGTGGGCCTTATGCAGAAATCTTCAGAAATAGGAAAGGTTTCTTTTCTTTGAATGTACAAGTTGTAGGAGACTCGAAATGTACAATAAGAAATATTGTCGCTAGATGGCCAGGATCCTCACACGATTCTAACATATTCAGAAATTCTAGACTTAGATCAGATTTTGAAGATGGACAATTTGAAGATAACCTTCTGGTTGGTGATAGTGGCTATGCAATAAAGTCATATTTGAAAACCCCGCTGTTAAATCCACAAACACCAGCTGAAAATCTGTTTAACGAGGCTCAAATTAGAACTCGAAATCCAATAGAAAGATTATTTGGAATATGGAAAAGACGTTTTCCTATTTTGGCTGTTGGAATTCTCCTAAATATTGAAAAAGTGGAAGCTGTTATTGTAGCTTGTGCAGTATTACACAATATTGCTATTCAAATGAATGAAGAAGATCCTATAATAAATGATGACAAAGTAGAAGCTGCTATAATATTCACAAACAATGTGAATAATGGTGTAATCAATAGAGACAATAATGATGGTTTAAATGATAATATCCGACGTGCTCTAATAACACAGTATTTTGCAAATTTATAATTTATGTAGTTGCTACAATTCTACCAAATTTGTTGAAACCTAGAGTAGAAACCAGTTAGATGTTGACGAAATATACTTAGCACTTTTGAAAAATGTGTTCGTATTGCCTCCTCTCCACTATTATCTCTGCTTTTATGGTTGTTCACAGTCTCAAACATAAACTTACCATTAGAGTTTAAATCAAAAATACTTTATGCATTTTATTTCCAATTATTTGATGATAATGAGTGATTTTGAAAGGTATTGAACTATAAGTAACTTCTTAATAATAAATAAATGATTTGCAGATGAGTTCAGTTGAACATAACACAACTTTTCATTGAACAAATATATACAACATTTTACGAGCTCACAGTGAAGTCCCTACTTGTTTTTTTTTAATAATAATTGTTTTTCAAGCTCTAGTATCTCCATTCTCATTTCATGTTCCTTAGTTAAATAATAGCTTCGTTCTTCACTGTCTTTTTCTTGAAGCTGCAACTTACGTTGATGCTGTTTCTTCATATGAGTAAGTTTTAAATTGTGTTCTTCAAGGAAACACTTTTGTTGCACTTCAGCTAACGCAATTTTGAAATGGGTCCATTCTTCTAGCCTATAACCTAAGGAATTCCTACCAACTACTCTCTTAGGGCGTTCTTTATTTTCTTTATTCTGTTTACTCGAAGATGTATTTTTGGGAGCTTGTAACATGGCTGGTGTGTATTTAGCCCAAGTTCCTTCTTTGTGTTGACCCTTGCTAGTCGTTGGTGTGGCATTTTGAAGCTCGTCTTTATTTTCACTAAGCATGTCACAATCGGTGTCCATGTTTATGATTTCAAAAAGTCCTGAATCAGATGTAGAGATTTGAATGGTTTCTAGAAATAATACTATTAGTTATACAAAATAAAATAATGAATACAAAATATAGGTACCTGCTACAGTATCATCATCGAATTCTGAAGAACGGCCTGTTAATTGTGTCCCTATAATCTCATAAATATCATTGTCTACACTGGTTACAGCGATGTCTTTCTCAGGTCCACCTCCTGTACCTGTGGTATATCTTCTTTGGTCTGCAAACTTTTTCTTTGTTCTTTTTTTTATATTCTCATATTTGTTTCGCAGAGTTTTAACATCCCTGTGATATTCTGGACATATACTATTATATTCTTTCCCTAGGTTTTTCCAAGCATCGCCTTTTATTTTGTTAGTGTTTGTATCTGTTTTCTTAGATTCGATTAATTCCTTGTATCTCTTCACCAAACTCAACAACACATTTTCTTCTCTGGCAGTGAAATTTGTGGTTCTAGCAAATTTTTTGGCGTCCCCCATGTTTATAATTTATAATCGCAAAACTAACTTTCCTAACCTAACCACGATTTTGACAAAGCAAAGAAAAAGATAATCACAGAACAACCACGGATAAAATTTACAGGACCACCAACATTAGAAAAAAATCATATCATCGACGATCAGTTGAACTAAAGTCAATATGAGTTGGAACAACGCGTTTTCTATTGAACTGAGATCACCAGTGACTAACAGTTCAGTTGATCTACAGATGAACGTTGTTTCGTACAACTCGACCTTAAGTGAGTTTTCCTACTTTTCTTCGGGTTTGAGGGCCGTCGGAATTTCTGCCTGAAATTTCGCTAGCGCGAGTGGCCAGCTTCTTCAGAGGCTTACTCATTTCCGATGACTAAACATTTCGATTTCGTTAGGCGTATTTATATCGATGCGGGTAGTCTGGAGTGTTAATTACTACCTGCAATATAAATAAGCCTTACGAAATCGAAATGTTCAGTCATCGGAATAATAGTCAAGATGACTGAGCCTCTGAAGAAGCTAGCCACTCGCGCTAGCGAAACGTCAGGAAGGAATTCTGAAGAACGACGTCCTTCAAACCCTAAGAAAAGTAGGAATCCTGAAAACTTCGGCCGCGAGAGCCTCAACCATTTTGTCATTTAATGAGTTTTTGAAATTTTGAACACTCTGAAGCATAACTTTCGAATTTATTGCAACAAAAAAGTTTTCTACGAGTTATGAGCTGTCTTCGATTCAATTGTAGATGAAGACCATGTTTTCGAAAAAATGCGCGTAAAAGTCATCGATATTTCCAAAAATGACTCAGTCAAGTAAAGTTAAAGTATACTTTATTGTCAGAAGAATATAATTCTCATTGACAAAGCATTAATATACAGAGTGAAATAGAAAAAAATAAGTAAAACTGAATCATATACAACAAAGAGTATATGTTTCTTTGTTTCGGTTTGGTTTATATTTATTCAAAGGTTAAGTCATGAAAACCTTTCTGAGTGGAATAATATGCTTTTTCAACTATAAGATTTTTCACCTCATTCTGAAAAGTTCACAGTTCTCTGTTTTTTTCACTGCGGCTGCTAGGTGATTGAACATTTTGATTCCAAGTACTGTTTGAACGTCGTTATTTTGTAGTGGATCAATATTTGTTCCGTAGTTTTCTGGGTTTGTAATCTACTACTACAATATGAAAAAAATAAGAATTAATATTGGAGTTTATACAAGTGTAGAAGTGTGAATAAAATAATCTTCAACAATTGTGGTAGTTGGAATGGAAAGATTACTGTCATGTTGGCGAGTAATAATAATAATAATAATATAATAATAAAATGCCTTTATTCATCATATCCAATGGTTTACAATAGGATGTTTAACAAGGATGATGAATGGGCGTGGTTCAGCTATTGGAGATGCTTTCAAACCCAACCTTGACTCACAGAATCAATCATAAATTCATCTAAAACCTTCATTTATCAATATATACATATGAAAACCTTCAGTATTAACACATACATACACAAAAACAAGTATAACAGACACAAGAAATTGGTAAATAAATAAAACAATGAAAATAAATGAGTGAAGGGGCTAAATAATTGAATGAATACAAATGGTACATGTGCCGAGAATCATTGGAAGTGTCATCAGATCAGTATAGACTTCGTTACCTTGTTCGAAGGACGATTTTCAAACGTTTTTTGAAGTTTCTCAAGCTGAGGTCTATGAGCTCCTTGGGTAACATAATATTATATAGTTTTGCTGTGTTATATGAAAAACTACGTGTGGATAATGCAGTTTTGTGTTTCGGAATAAGCAAAAGATGTTTATTCTTCCGTTATAAAAACAACAGTTTTTTTCGAAAATATGCTGGGGTCGCTGATTGCAATATTTAGTATGAAGTTATGAAAGATCTGCCAAAAGAAGAATCATTTTTCTCTATCGAAGAAACTGTTTCAAGAATAAATATTGAGGTAACCGTTAGAAAAACAGTAATTTCAAGTGAGTCAAACCAAAAATCTATGAAAATTCCTTCTGAATCGAACCTATAGTTTGTGTTCAAAGTACAGTTTTCTTCGGAATTCACGCTGTCATTATTGAAAAAAGACTTACATAATGCTCTCAGTTCTCTCAAAATTCCATTTGAGTTACAGAAAATTATGTATACGCCATGCTTCACAATTAACTGCCGGAAAACTGAACGTTTTTATTGCTAAATATTTCTTTTCTATAGGCTATTGACGCCATCAATTTACTTCATTAGCGTTGAAAGACTGTCATATGTTTTATGGGAATTGAATGATTTTCACGGTTGCACGAAAAATATTTTTCCTACGACCACATAAGCACCACACTTGAAACTTCTCCCAGAGATCGATTACCCTAACAACAAACTGATATTTTTGCACTCCACGCGCGTTTCGCTAACAAGGTTAGCATCTTCAGGAGAAAAAAATTGATACTAACTCTGAAGCTAGGGTTCGTTGTTTCGATTCCGAAAGATTTCTGGTCCGATATGGACTTTGTTTATAACTGCTAATTATTCTAATTAATTTTTTGATAATGAATAAGTGCATTCACTTCCTGCAAAATATGTTGGTCTGCCATCTGTTATTATTGATTATCCTGATTACTTTCTCAACAATGAATTGAAAAGTGGTCTGAAAGGGCAGAAAGGTCCCGTATCAACATATATACTGTTTTCACATTCTGCTATTATTTCTAGACTCTCACATGCATCGAGTAGTCTTGTTTCATGCACATGCTTGATCAGTTCAAAATTGCTTCAACCAATTTTGTGGTCATTGTCTAGAGCGTGTTGGGCTACACCGGATTTTTCTACCCTTCCGTAATTTTGACAACTGATTTCGTAAATTCCCGACTTATCTGAGTTTTCTTATTCATCTTTTGGGTTACCAAGAAGCTGTTGTAATTCGTAAGAAGTTTGGTATGCAACTTTCATATTCACTTTATCGAATATATGTTGAAGTCCTCTAGTGCATTGAGGTTCATATGGGAAAACTATAAACTTTTCATTTTTCTCATCATTTTGAAAAGTCGAAGATTTACGAAGTGTTTCCCTGAATTTCTCATCATCTTTTCTCATCATTCATACATTTTTGCACTCTCTACTCTCATGGAAAGTGACCTTTATTATCACTCTACAAGCTGGACTGAAAACTTATTATTTATAAAAACAATAGAAAAAAAAAGGTGTTGGCTCCAAAAATGGAATTCATAACCTTGTAGTTATCTTACCGAATACTCTACCAACTGAGCGAATTCAGATTTAAATAACGTTTCCATAGATATATACTTATATCTCGTGGGCCGATTAACAATAATATTAATTATATCATTTTTGCTTTCACCTAATTGCTGTCATACAGTGTCTCGTTGATTATTGAAAATAAGGGATAACGAAGGAATTTTTGCTACACCAGCAGAAATCACCGCACAAGCTTGGTAGGAGTAAAAAAAGTATAGAGTACGCAACTCGAGGATAAGGCTAGTTACGTGTATTCGCGGATTGCACTCGGCTATGCCTTCGCTCATGCGTAATAGGCTTCTTTTCCTTCCCGTTACGTTATATACTATTATCTACCCCCGTACTATTATAATACACTTATATGCTCGTATCTCGTTTTATAATAAAATCCATTACGATACAGATTTTCAACCAATAGAAACCCATTATTTTTCAATCAAGCATGATGTGCAAGCTTTGCATTTTGACGTTTGTCAAGTCAAAATCAGTAGGTAATGAATTTTTGAAGAATTTAGTCAATTTTCGATAATCGAATGAAAATGTCTTATAGCAGTCATATATAGAAGAATAACCAGCGACTCCTCCACAGATGTCTTAGACAAGAAAAAAATACAATTGAAAGAAATATATTTTTCATTTGACAAATGCAACACATATGTTTTTATTTTCGAACAAATCGAATGAGCCCTCATGGCCAAGTGGTCAATGGCGGGGGCAGTGATTAGAAACGTCCGGGTTCAAATCCTGACCTCGGCAGAGATTTTTTTTCATTTCTCATTGTTGTATTTTCCGTGGTTACACCATTAATTATAATTTTGTAGAATTCGATTGATTACCTACTATTATTGTGTTCAATATGAATACCTAATAATATATTTTTAGTTCTTCATTATTTATTGGGTGTAGATAAAATAGCGTATGCAACTCCCATGTAATTATCAATACACTCGCATAAACCATGCGAAACTTACCTTCGGCTCGTTTCGTATCCCGGCATTTATTAATAACCATCATTACACGATCGTTGCATAATTTACTATTAACTTGTGTCGACTTCTTGGCGGTCGTTGTTTATCAGAATAAAAAAAAGTTCATTAATTTGAGGAGAAATCGATTGAAACTGGATTATCATTGTCTGTTTCAGTATCAGTGACACGAACCCAAACAACTGAATACAACTCAAGTTCAAGCCAACAAAGCGGCACTTTCTGAATCCCTGGAATAAACCCAGTTCTCACGTTCGGCGATATCGAATTATTTTCCAAATGGATTTCAGGAGGTCTCGGATGACACCTCTGCTGAAACAAAGGTATAATGGAATTGAAACGCGCTGGAAGGGAATGAAATCACTGAAAACAATCTCCCCTCTGTTGAATGTGTCTCGGGACAATGAACGAGAGGTGTGTTGCAGAGCTACTAATGACTGGGGTGAAGTTGGGGTGGGGTTTATTGAGATTTGATGATTACAGGTTAATTTCAGGGATTCTGTTGCCAAAATTCCACTACTGGTGGTATCCCAATTTGTTTTCAAACAAGTCTACTACATTCTTCAGAAAAGTGTATGGTGCAAGGTGTCTATGACTTGAGTCGATCAATCTTTGTAAAATTCGATGCGGGATGCGTATTCTGGAAAATATTTACAGAATAAGTTCCAATTACAAAAAAAAACAGATTATCTTAGAAAAAATAGACTATTTTCGAAGAGCTGTATCGTCGAAACCAGAGCTTTCATATAGCTCGTCTTGGTCTCAAATTGTAGCAAATTACGCCTCTCTCAAAAGTATATGGAGTGATTATACCGGTCGTATCCTTCCTTCACGGAGATATTAAGCAAAAACTGACTTATTGGCTTATGTTTCTCATATTTGGCAGCATTCAATCGAAAAATTCGGAGAAACGATAGCTGTCGCACTCGATATTTCAAAAGCGTTTGATCGACTTTGGCATCGGAGTCTCCTTTCTTAACTGCTTTCTTATGGTTTGACTCCTCAGTTGTGTGCTTTGTTGAAGAGTTTCTTGTCTGATAGGTCTCTGTATGTGGTTGTTGATGGAGTATCATCTGATATTCTCCCAATAAATGCAAACATTCCACAGGGTTCTGTTCTGGCGCCCACTTTGTTTCTGCTTCATATCAAAGATTTGCACGAGAAAACATCTTGTTCAGTAAATAGTTTCGCGGACGACAGTACTCTTCATACTAGTTTCTCTTCCAGAGTCCCCATACCAGCTCGAGAAACAAAAATTCAAAGAAACATTCACGTCAACAAAATTAACGATGACTTGGTAAAAATAATAGAATGAGGTAACATGAGCTTGGTGGAATTTAATGCTAGAAAAATCCAAGCATGTCTCTTCTCAAGGAAAGCCGATCTATTATCATCTAGTATTCAGATGTCAGGAGTAACTATTCCTACGAAGTCAAGTATATCGATGCTAGGAATTACGATCAGTGATAATCTCTCATGGGAAAACCATGTGAGATCGATCGCTAAAGGTGCTTCCCAGAAATTGGATTTCTATTTCGTGCGAAGAAATACTTAATTCTCGTCAGCTTATAATGATGACAAAGAATATGGTTCTCATGTGTGGAGGTCAGCACCAAAACATTCATTGAGGCTTCTCGATTCTATTCAGAGAAAAGCAATCCGTCTTGTTGGTGATTCTTTGCTAACAGACTCGCTCACTTCATTTATTTCATCGAAAGTCGGAGATTTGTCTCTCTTCTATAGACATTTTTACGGTCGGTGCTTTTCTTAATTGTTATAAATCGTTCCACCCTTGGCAATATCCAAACGGATGACTCGACGAGTAAAGAATTCCTACCCCTTTGTTGTGAATTTGGGGACCTTTGGAACTCCTTGCCGAAAGAGGTCTTTCCCGAGGGTTACAAACTTCAAAAGTTCAAAGTGAATGATAATTCGTATCTCCTGTCCCTTGATTCATTCGGTGTTCTTTGAACATTAGAGGAATTTCCTTTTGTGTGAATCTGCATATAAAAGGAAGACACAAAATTTCATAGTTTTTTGGGTACACTGCCGCACGCACAGCACTTTGGAAATTGCATATTTGGTTTTTCAATATTGGTTCAAGTCCTAACGACATATAAAAATTCAGAATGACCCGATCTTTCGCAAGCAAGGATGTATATCTTGATTGGATTGTATTATATGTCATTCATCGCAGGAACGTTATACAACGGTGCAAATAATCCCACTATTTGAATATTCCATTTGGGAAAGACTAAAAGCATTGTCATATGTGAAAACATCGATAACACACGTTGGATTATGCTTTTCAGCCCACACGGGTGTTGAATTCCATCAGGATAACGTCAAATGAAACAGGATATGCATCACAAATCCATGAAAGAGGCGTCACGTTTTATTGAATGGAAGCCATGATACTTGTTGAAACTCTGCTCGATGTATCGACTATCTATCGGTGCATCATCGAATGAATTATAGGACGATCTAGGAAATCTTGCAATGATGTAAAGAAGCTTCCTCGAAGCTGGTTTTAATGGAGGAGGGTAACATTTGCACTTCTCCCAGGAACTTACCGCTTATGAGGAACATAGTTTGGCACCAGCAGAGCGGATGTTCTCTTGTTTTAATGGTACTGTTGTAGTACCAGCGATACTCACTGATGGGTCTGCCTATTAGTCTAGACGAAATGTTCATGAATTTGGACGTCTTCTATTCAACAGCCAAACTGCTAATTTTTCTGTAGGTAGTTCGAACCCCAAAGAATATAGTGTGAAAGTTTTAAGATCAGGAAATGACGACTTTAGCCCGAAAAAATTATTCAAATGATCAAATATCACTATTTTATCTCATTATCTTTGGAATGAAATCTATCAAAAAATGCTTCCTACAAAAAATGTAAGCCATAATGAAATCTACAGAATAAGTCCTTTGCAAAAATTACATAGAATCATTAGTTTGGCGGTGAATCACTGTTAAACAACAATTTTTCAAAAAATGTATCATTGAATTTACGTGGTTCATTCATAAATATTGTTCTGAAACTTATTCACCAAATAAAAGAAACTGTCCTTGAGAGATATCGGTAAGTTTTATCCAGCCATGTTTTATAGTTAAGCAATAATGACCGATTTTCGTAAATCCGGCGTGTCAATATTGATTTGTTCCACAAGGCCGAGAAGGTACAAAAAAAACTTTAAAATACAACATCGTGTATACATTCATCTCAAAGATACGGCCCCAGATGTTATCTGCATAAATAATCTTGAGAGCACAATAAAAATTATTCCTATCCCCTTCATCTCCAGAGCTACGCTGAAACTATCTTCCTTAGCTTCTTCCATGAGTTTCTATAGCAACTTGTCCTGTAATGTGTGGAATAGAATTTTCAGTCAGTGTTACATAAATAACGTCGATATCCATTGGATTTTCATATTTCTGTTCAGCAATAACTAAACGATTTCCGATAATATCGAAGTCATGCGTTGTTACAGTTTATCCAATCCATCCTGGCACAAGCTCAGCTACTTTTCCAGTTGCACACTGGTAGTGTAGACCATGACAAAAGAAAAAACACCTACTAGAAATGAATTTCAACTCAGTGAACACATACAATAGGTGTTTATTTATCTCACTATACTTCACAGAGAAAACTGGGCATATACGTCTTTAGTTCTGTGATGATGGATTGGATAAGCTGCACTTCTAGGCATTGTGTCTTTCAGCCCACACCCTGTTGACGAGTATTGAACTCCACCAGAATAATGTCGAATGTAACAGGATCTACACCGGAAATCCTTTGAAGAGATGTCACGTTTCATTCAATAGCACCCGTGATACTTGTTGAAATCTCTTCTTGGCACATTATTATCCATGTGAGTGTATGCATTCTCAATAACCAAGTAGCAATCTGGAGGCTGAATGGTATATTAAAATATTTCTCCCGAATTATCATCGAACTTTGTTACTTGATAATAATTGAGGCTGCATAAATCCACACTGAGACATAATATGTATTTTACATGATACCAATATCGAGGTCCTGGATATTTAGTTTGAGATACAGTGAACGGCAGGTATGACATACTTTAATGAACTCCAAATTTTGTTCAATGACTCTCTTATGTTCACTGAGCACCAAGTAGGAGCAGTAACATTCTTGAAAATGCCAACTGAGATGTTGGCGAAACGTCGAAAGTCAATACCGACAAATCAACGGATAAACTCCCAGAATAATTTGATCGAACAGTTCTATCTAAGGAGTAGGCAGATTGAGAAGAATGTTACTGTTCCTAATGGGTGCTAGCAACTGTTGTTCGAAAAACTTCTGCCAGTTTTCAACTAGTTTCTCGGTCGTAAATTGTAGCCGATATAATCCGTTCCATCAGCTGTCGGGTCAATTATGGTTGTCGGACCTTAGGCTGATGACTGTTCAGGTAATAATGGTCGGTCTGGTTTGTGGCGACCTGCATCCACCAAAGGACCATTTTCTGAACTGTTTTTCTTTCTGTTGATGAGGCCCCTCCAGACATTTGGTATATTATGGGAGTCGTCTCTTTTGTTTATTTCTCCATGTTTCTCTGTCTCGATGGTTTCCCTCATTTGGCGTGTTCTGAAATGGTTCACCTGCGCTATTTGCTTTGCTGCCTAGAAATCTATTTTGTGACCCGTCTGGTGGTGGTGCTGAAAGAGGGCGGAAGATGTTTCTTCTGCCCGTGTGCTATTTTTGTGTTCCTGCTCTCTAGCTGACATTCTCCTATTCGTCTGGCCAATATATTGCTTATCACAGACCCCGCATGTAACTACTATTATATACTCCTTTGTTTTCGAGAGGAATCATGTCATTTGGTCTCGGTGAGTAAGACGAAATGGTCATTTGAGGTTTGAAGATGGTTCGTATATTTTGTTTTCTTATTAGTCTTCAGATTTTGTCGGTAACTCCTTTGACGAAAAGTATTCTCACCGATTTTCTGGGTTCTGGGGGGTCTTCCGTCCTAGTTTTCCTTGGGTTCAGTATAACTACTTCTCTTCGGGCTTGAAGGTCGTCGTTCTTTGGCGAGTGGCCAGCTTCTTCAGAGGCTAATTCATTTCCGATGACTCCTCTGTTTGCGCTTGGATTGTCCATCTGATTGAGTGTGTTCCATAGCCATTTTGTCGAAGTGCTTTAGACTCTGTTAGCTCTGCTGGTCTGTTTGTTGTTTCCGTCAGACGAAAAGATCGGGTCACCAGCGTGTTGACTATGAATTGTTGTTGTGTGGGGTGATGATGGGATTCGGCGTGTAGGTATCTGTTTGTATGGGTGGTTGTAAAGTGTCGTCCGGCTTCCTGGTTATCAATAGGTCTAGGAGAGGGAGTTGTCTATTTTCTTCTAATTCCGAAGTGAATATTCAAATTTTGTTTTTTTTTTATTGAAGATTCAACTTCTAGGTGTAATATAGAAATGGCATCTATGAATTACTTTGTGATCTTAACGATTTCATTTGTCAAAACATTGATTGATTCAGGAGTTAGTTCATGAATGGATGGTGAAAAGTAACGGGTTTGGAATTATGTTTGTGGTACGCGATTGATTATCAACGTTGAATAATAATAAATTATTGATGAGATGTTTGGGATAAAAATTTTCTAGCAGAACATCACGTTATTCTACTAAAGAATATTTTCATTCATATATACGGTTACAATACACATTTTCAATGTTATCGATGACAATCATTGCTCAGCTATGCCTTTCAGCCCACACAATATTCATGGGTATTGAGTTCCACCAGGATAACGTCGAACGAAACAGGATCCACACCGGAAATCCTTGAAGGAGACGTCACGTTTTATTCAATGGCACCGGCGATACTTGTTGAAACCGTGCTTGATGTATCGATCACTCCTCGGCGTATCACTGAGTATTTCGTTGGCGGTATTTACACAAACGTTCGCAATGATCTAGATGGAGAAAAAACAGCGACGACCGCGGTTGCGAGAATTTATAATTCGTTGGGCAAATATTGGTTTTGGCATGGCGACGAATTACTTTGAACAGCCATCAGAGCTTTTCCATTCCAGAAGATGAATTAGAAAAATAAGAAAATTCTGGAATTCACGTAATCAGTCGTCAAGAATACATCGGCCAGAGCCGACGAGCTACGAAAAGCCGTTTCAAGGAGCATTTTGCACACATGAAATACGGAAGGGTAGGAAAATCCAGTATATCGCCCAACATGCTCTAAACAATACCCACGAAATTGGTAAAAGCAATCTTAAACTGATCAACTAAAACTGATCAAGCATGTGCATGACACATACTCGATGCATGTGAGATTCTAGAAATAGAAGAATGTAAAAACAGCATGAATGTTGACGAGGGACCTATCCCTTCAAGCCCGCTTCTTGATCCATTGTTGAGAAATTAATCAGAGTAATAAGTGATAATAGACGAAGTCTATATCGGACCAAAAAAAAAATTGCAGGTAGTAGTTGCATCGGTTTCTTATCAAGAGTTGAATGAAAAAATCAGCAGTATATTTCTCCTCCTGAAGATGCTAACCTTGTTAGCCAAACGCGCGTCGAGTGCAAAAATATCAGTTTGGTATTAGGGAAATACCGTGTCGAAAGCCCGTACAGCTGCAGCGGAATAGCATATCATAGCTCGCAGACAATATATCAATGAGCACAGGATATATTGAGAATATGCCGTCCTTCGGAGGGGACGTAAAGCCGTCGGTCCCGAGTCCATGGATGTTGGTCTCGTTAAAGATCCCTACCTCTGGTTGGAACACCAGAGGGTTCGGCAAAATTTCCGGTTGGGGGAAGTGTGCTCACCGGCGTCGGTGATTGGCCTTGGTAACGGAAATAGGCCGACGTTAAATAAAGAATTTACAAAAAAAAAAGTGTTAGGGTAATTTATCTCTAGAAAAAGTTTCAACTTCCACACCAAAGGTTCCAATCTCATCGCTTATAAGAATTCCTTCGATTTCTCAGGAAAGACTTCACCAACTACTTCCATCAACCTCATCACGTTAAATATTGAATAGGGCGTGAGTTTGATAGGCCACCAACACATTTTTCGGGCCAAGCACGTGGGAAGTCGAATGTAATGTTTCCAGGTAATTGGATTGGAGGGGAAAGACTCATTGCTTGGCCACCGAGGTCGCCGGATCTAACGTAAATGGATTTTTATTCATGGGGAACAGTGGAATCGAAAGGTTACCGCTACCTAGGACCGCTTCTATACAGGAGAATATGAAATCAATAATTCGTGAAACATTCCAATGAATTATGCTATTTCATCCAATCAGCATATGAAAAAACTTTTTGAAGAAATGTTAGCTTGGACGTGGTTGAAGAGATTCACATAATGTACAGAACAATATGGCAGACTGTTTGAACGTCATTATTTTGTTATATTTGTTCCGTAGTTTTCTGGGTTTGTAACCTACCACAATCTGAAACAATAAGAATTGATATTGGAATTTATACAAGTGTAGAAGGCAAGATTTTCAATCTACCCCGAAAAGTTGCTGCGTCTATTGAAAAACAGTTCTTTCTGGATAGAACAAATCCAATTAGTCAGCGACTTCTCGTATAACTCAAATTTCGACTTAAAAAAAATAATAAAAACTAATTTATATGAAAATACTTATCGTTAACGTTTCGGAAACGAAATCATTTTTATTTAGGTACACCAGAGCAAATATTCCATTGTGCCCAGGACGATCTAAACTCCATAAATCGGTGGACAATGAAGAACAACGTTCTCCTGAACAACTCCAAATTCAACTATATCATATTTAATAGCAGCTCTGAAAACCGTAAACTGTTCATCAACGACAAAGAAATAAAGGATGTTGAAAGCACAAAATACTTGGGATTAATCCTAGAAAAAAAATTAACCTTTGAAACGCATATTTCCAAACTATGCTCGAAACTCAACTATTTATGCTACAACCTCAGACATAGTGCAATAAAGTTCAGTAAAGGTAGTAAATATCAAATATATTATGCCTATATACATTCGCACTTGATTTATCTAGCAGCATTCTGGGGACAAGCTAGGCAACGGGACCTCAATAAACTTCAAGTGGCGCAAAATAAAATCGTTAAAACATTGTTCAATCTTCCACAACGCATAAACACAGATACAGAAATCTCAAAATACTGAGAGTGACTAATATTGTTGAATTGGACAGTGTTAAACATATCTACGAAATAAAAAATAAATTGATTGAAACAGAAATCAACCTATCCCAAAATTGTGACATGCATCATTACAACACTAGAACCAATCAACACTTCTACTTAGTACCAGGTGCAACAAATGTTGGAAAGAAAAGAGCTACGTATCAAGCCCAAGAATGGTTCAATCAGCTTCCAGATGATGTGAAAAATAGTGCTTCCTTAGACAATTTCAAGAAAAATATGAAAAAACTATTACTTCATAGAAACTCCTGATATGTGTGTCTCGACGTATACATATAACTACCGCGTCCTATGTATACTCGTAATGGATCTTTGTTATCTTTTAGGTACACTAAGACGTATCACTGTAGTAGAGCCAGGACAAATTTATATCTGAAGTCCCCTATATATACCATGTGTGAAAACTTTAATAAAATTTCTGTCTACTGTGATATTCAGCATGATACACCGAATTATATAGGAAATATGGCTATCCAATATCTGAATGCAAACATTATGTAAGATGTAGCAGTTTTTATTTTTTCTATATTTTTCAAATATTTTTTTTTTGTTGTTTTTATTTAATATTTTACAGATTGTAGTATTTTCATTCTTCCACTTCTTTTTTTCTCTCTCCTTCATCAATATTTGATTACTCTTGTAATTTATTCATCAAAATGGTTGTAACTACACTTTGAACATTCTTATAAATGATTTGTCCTGTAAATGGGTAACTGTTGGGCAATAAAATGCTATTATTATTATTATTATTATTATTATTATTATTATTATTATCATCTTTTAGAGTCAATAAATAAATAAAAAAAAATCCGTTTCCGTTCTCAAAACTTATACGCAAATTCCTGTTCAAATTGCAAATATTTCTTGTAGGCAATCTTCGTAATCGACATCAGTCGAATATTTCAAATTTGACATAACATCTCGACCATTGAAAGTGCAAAAGAGTGAACACAAGATGTACATCAGGAACAGAGAGATATGTGGTTCTAAATTATCAGAACACATTTTTACTGCTGATGGAGATCACACAGGGGAATAGAACGACACCAAATTTATGAAGAAAGACAGCAATGGCAGGAATCGAAAATTAAAGGAATCTGCTTTCATCATGCTGTCTGGTGAAGAATGCATATCTATGAGTTCGCTTGATATAGATCGCAGATGGCTGCCCCTCCTGAAGGACAGAATGTTATGTCAATTTGACATATTTGATGAATGTCAATCACGAAAATTGCCTACAAGAGAAATTTGCATTTGAACAGGAATTTGCGTATAAGTTTTGGGAACGGATAACGATATATATATATATATATATATATATATATATATATATATATATACACGAAATTTCAGTCATTTGACAGCTGCATAGAGATAACTGGTACGATGTTACCACAATTCCAAAATGTTCTATTTTATATTCGAATGGTATACAATTGCAAGTTGTGAATTTTCAAAGTTCGAAAATGGACATGTTCTGCCTTCTTTTTCTGCGCCACAAAATCTCTCGGACCACACGCGTTTTCATTCATGGTAAGTATATTTTTTTAAGATGATTTTTTTTATGAAGATTTTTCATTCCTTACGGCTGATGCGATTGAAGATTTAGACTTAATGGAAAAGGATGGAAGCGACTATTATTGATGTTGTGGAAGTAGTTTAATAACATTTTGTTAAGTATAGGTTCTGTGTTGAGTTAGGTTTGACCTGTTCGTCAACATGATTGAACATCTTGGATCATAATCGATTTTATTTTGTTCAATTACATTTTATTTCAAGACATTTTCATATACTTATTATATATGAGAAGATAAAATTATATTGGTTGTTGAAAATAATCGACAACTGTTATAGACGAATATTATGATGCACCAACGAGATTTCTGAAATATTTTGTAGGTGCTATTTTTCGATATAGTATAATATTCAATTCTCAAAAAAAAATCGAAAAATTTTTACTTTCGAAAATTTTTGATTCGCATTTTCTCAATAGTCCTAATTTACAGTTTGGCAACTATGCTTTACATCACGTGCGTTATCCGTAAACTGTTATCACTATGACAGTCACTGTTGTCAGTGTCAATGGTGAATTTTTTTAAGTTAACATTTTGATATTTTCAATGGATATCCGAAAAAAACTAAGATGTCTAGAAACCCTGGTGTAGGAATTTATACCTGGGAAAGTTTGGGGTCTAAGTGGCGACACATGCCTAGTATGATAATAAGCATCATGGCTTTCCGACTTCAAATCAGTTCAGATGGCGTGTGCAACGAAAAGAGTTACAAATTTCCTAGGAAATGTATAAGCGGCCGACCTGACTGCTGGCCATACTTTTACTTTTGGACGCTGACTGATCAACAACCTATATTATTCGTTTAGAATACTGGCCAAATTCCCTATAATTGTGTTCCTTTCATTCGATTTTATTTTTTATGAGTATGACATTAGATTTTGCTCAATTTGTCGACTGCTCGAATCAAAGAATATAGTTTGTCGATCGATCGGTTGACTATGCACTTCCAATTAGCGTCAACTAGCGATGAAATTGAGAAACACACCACGATACGTAAAAATGACACTGATGACAGAAAAGTGTCGCCATAAAATTCTAAACAATATCGCATCAGTCCCAGCACCATCCTTCTAGACATCTTAGAAAAAACATATGCTCAATTCTGATGTCTTCAATCAAAAGAAGTGTGAGTACTTGTTTTTCTTTCGAAATTTCGTGACTAAAGCAACAGAACAATGAGATTTCTTTCAACTCAGAAATTACTAGTTTTTTGGCTATCGTTTCAGTTTTTCACACAAAAAAATCGTATTTCATAGCTTCCGCGCCAAAATTTCTATGTATTTTTCGATTTTAGGCCGTTTCTGGTGATTTCCAAGAAAAATTACAAAAATTGGCGATTTGACGTATTCTACACCTTTGCCTATTTCTTTGATAGGCAAAATTTGAGTTATACGAGAAGTTGCTGAATAATTGGACTTGTTCTATCCACAAAGAACTGTTTTTCAATAGACGCAGCAACTTTTCGGGGTAGAATGAAAATCTTGTATAGATTCCAATATTAATTCTTATTTTTTCAGATTGTGGTAGGTGACAAACACAGAAAACTACGGAACAAAAAGATGGACGACATTTCGAAAATGTATTATGAGTGTGATTATTGTCGATTCTTTTGTTTTGAATTCAAAAGGTTGAACGTGTGTTCCGTTCTAAATGAATCGCATGAACTTCAACTGGAGTTGTCGAAAATTAAATTAAAATCGATTATATGAATATAAATGTTTTACTACTCCCGATTCAGCGTGTCACTGAGTATTTCGTTGGCGGTATTTACACAAACGCTCGCAGTGATCGAGATGGAGAAAAAACAGCGGCGACCGCGGTTGCGGGAATTTAAAATTCATTTGGCAAATATTGGTTTTAGCATGACGACGAATTACATTAAACAGCCACCAGAGCTCGGTCATGATTTTTCGCTCAGGTTGGCAGGTCTGGAACCGTCACGTTTGCGTCGTTCGATGCAAATTGAATTAGAATTTCGGTCTGGGCAAATACGTTGCTATCTAGATAACACCAATGTACTCGATATGTGAGGGGTATTGGAGCAGACTTTAATTGTATGTATAGTATACAGGTTATCCCAATAGTGCGTTTTTTCTCGATATATTGATATTGGAATGTTATTCAGTATGGCTAATGATGAATTTGGAAAAGAAGGACTTTGTATTTCGTGCCGAAAATTATTTATTAAACTCGTAGCCTAGCGCTTTTGACTAAAAAGTCATCATCAGTGCTTACCTGAAAGTAAGTAACGCTTGGAATTTGTGATATATAAATAAAAAATTGTTTATAATTGATTAGCAAAATGGTTGAAATGAAAATTTGAGGTTACTTACTCGTTAGGTGTACAAGAGCGGTAGCCATAAGAATAAAAATGTTTCCAAGGAACATAGATCTGTTCAGTACAACTTGGACGTATCAAAACATTAAAATATTCAATCCTGAACAGGATTGTTCTCGATGATGAAAATGGTATCAATGGAGTCCATTGAAACGTTGTGGCGTGGAATAAATTTTTTGAAAATTTGTAGCTTATGACAGATTGACCTCGACAACTGAGCACAGTGACATGAGGCATGAAGCTTAAAATACAGAGGGAAATTTGTACTATGATATATAATGTGAAACGACAGAACAAAAAATAAGATCTTATGTACCCGTACAGAGGCTTGAAGATGTTTCCAGTCCAATGAGAACCTACCACGAAATACAAAGTCCTTCTTTTCCAAGTGTATTGGTACGTGCACAGAGCTTGACAATTTTCACATTAATGATGAATCAGTTATGTCAGTGTTACAAGTCGATAGAACCCATCAAAAATCAACCTTACTACAAATAAAAAAAAAAGCTTGTAAAATGAGTCGCCAAAGGAAAGTATTTCATAATATTACGATCTTTCCTTGGGTTCATTTATATAAACTCCAAACAACACTAAACAACTTTTATCACAACTCTCTATCATAACAAAATGCAACACAATCACTTGAATTGTTCCGCAAACTTTATGAACTAAAACTCTCTCTAATAAAAATTCTCTACTTCGACTTCTGCAATCAGCAATACCAGAGCCCTCTCCGATAAAAACTCACCGCCTCTCCACTGAGCTTGAAATCCTGATATTTATTCGAATAACTAATCAAATAACTCTGCTAAACTCTCTCTGCGAATAAATTCCTTTCCGCGATGAAGTATCTCCTTATATACTTGCGTACGCCTATGGAGAATCTTCCAGTTAAATTTCGGTGATTGAATATCCCATGCATGACGAGAGTTTTTGGAAAAATTACATTTGCTTCTCGACCCCTCATATTATTCTGCGTTTATGAGCGACAGGGCTGGCGCTAGGACATTTCATAAAAATAATATACGATTGCATCAACATGAATATTTCACCACACCATTACATTTTATTTTGGTGTTCTCTGAGACACCTCAGTAAATAACTCTCAGATCTCTGATGAAACAACTCTATAGCTGCTTCATTCATAGCCAGCGTCACTTCAGAATTTGTAACTTGGCCACGGGGTATTGTGACAGGAAGAAATTCAGTGCATAGGAAAATGCAACACCCTGTATTCAAAATATTGAATATAAAACAGTAAAATCGAACAAAATTCAAAATGAAAGAATATGAAACGATATGGAATATTGTTGAAACCAAAATTAAAGTTGAGTGTACTCACATACTTGATATGTTCTATGCATATGCCGAAGACATGCGATTGGGTGTATATTTTCTGAGTATATCCAACATAACCGAACATGCTCAGTATATACGTTAAAGTTCAGTTCAAATTGTCGAAAACCTATAATTGACATTCGAAACCTTCTATTAGCCAAAATCGACAGATGAAACTGTCGATTATAGTTATAATCGAACGTTTGAAGTGTCAATAATTAGAAATAATCTACATTTTGTGTCGATTATAAACAGAATACTATGTGGCACCTCAGCGCCTTCTCAGATTTCAGTTATGAGCGTTGTTTTTCAAAAGTTTTCTCAATGAGAATTCCTCCGAAAAAAGTTTCTATTTCTAAATATAAATTTGCATATTATGCAACGATCAGGTAATGATGGTTATTAGTGCACGAGCATTAACCGGGATACGAAACGAGCCGAAGGTGAGTTTCGTATGGTTTATGCGAGAGCATCAGTAACCATTGCATGAGAGTTGCATACGCAATTTTTTCTACGCCTGATAAATAATGAAGAACTATGAATATTATGTTCATATTTATATTGGACACAATAATAGTGGATGCCCGAGACTAATTTCGAACCCGTATAGTTCTAGTCAAGCGCCTTAGTAATATGGTATCCAATTCACAATTGCCATATACATCTCATATTGGAGCTGTTCAAAAGAAATTTTTAAAATATCTGTCATTCAAGGTCACAGGAATATATCCTCAGAGGGGAACCGATTATTCTATCCTCCTAAATCAATTTAGTCAATCTAATGTTATAACTCTGAGTACCCGGCGGCTTTTTGTCACAATCTCCTTTCTTCACAAACTGCTGAATAATGAGATCTCGTGTGCCCCCCTTTTACAAATGATAAACTTCCACACTCCACGCCTAAGTTCCAGATATCAGATGACATTTCACTGTGATCTTACCTTACTGACTTATCGAAAGTGAAGAGATTCGTTTATTTTGTTTATTTATTTAGATTTGGGATACATACAGGTATAAACTCACAACAGTATCCTTTGATATCTCCATTTTACAAAAAACGAAGAAAAATCCTTAAATTATAGATATTTTTACAAAGAGGGACAAAGAAATGTAGAAAATATCCATCTCCGGGCAGTATTCATTGAAGCTATTACTAAGCCTAGGAATAGGAGCGTTTTGAACCAAATTGGTATATTTGAAGCTAACATTGAGAAATTGCCTATTTCTAGTGTTTCTGGATGGTACATGGATATATACTAAGTATAGTAGTTCTGGAGCATCATTGTAATTCCTAAGGATTTCAAACATGAAGTCCAAGACCGAGATTATTCTTCGTTTTTCTAATAATGAAATTTTGAATGTAAATCTAGCTGAATGAATTGTCAATGTTATAAACACCATTAACCCTGGAGTTTGAAAATCTAATGAATATATTTTGGATTCTCTCAAGTATAGCCTTATAGAGGTTGTAGCCAAGACTCCAGATGACGCTGGCAAAACTTAACCTACTATAAACATAATCAAAATATGAATGATTTGATAGCTTCTTGCTTGTTGGAAATTTTGCAAATTCTACTTATGAATCCTGACAACCTGTTACATTTATTTATGGTATATTCGCAATGTAAATTGAAATTGAACCTATTGTCGAAGATGACTCCTAAATCCTTAATATATGATGTGGATGAAATTGACGAGCATTTATTCAAGTTTAGGAACGATCTGTTAATTGCAATAATGAGCGAATCGAGATATGATATAGTTTCTGTACACTTTCTTAGATTTTTGGGGTTAAACATTCTCTACCGCATTTTCTGCTTTCTCCGATATGTGTGGAGGAGTCGATGGTTATTCTTCTAGACGTTTTGATAATATAGTCCAGCTATATTCTACGAAAATTTCACATTCACTGATTTTGGTAAACGTCAAATTATGCACAGCATGATTGATAAAAAAGTAATGGGTTTTTATTGGTTCAAAATCTGTATCGTTATGAAGAATCTGTACCATAGTGGATCTCATTATGAAACGGATTATGGGCATATAAGTGCATCATTATAGTACGGGTGCAGATAATAGTATATTATGCAACGATCGTGTAATGATGGTTATTAATATATGAGCATAAACCGGGATACGAAACGAGCCGAAGGTGAGTTTCGTATGGTTTATGCGACTGTATTTATAACCATTACATGAGAGTTGCATACGCTATTTTATCTACACCCGATAAATAGTGAAGAACTGCAAATATTATATATTTGTATTGCACACAATAATATTAATTTAACGAATTTCTTTGAAAAATTCTACAGAATTGTAATTAATAGTATTACTTCGAGAAATAAAACGATGAGATATGAAAAGAAGATCAAAAATCAAAGAAAAAAAAAGATTACTCGAGACCGGAATAGAACCAATGTCTCCTCCAGCTAGAATAATCAATGTCAGCGCCACAGACGGCTCGGCTACGGAGCCCACAAAATTTGATGAAAAAATAAGTAATAAATCATGTATTTGTCAAATGGAAAATTCAGTCATTCTAACTGTATTTCTGTCGGTGAAGGTGTCGAAGGTGATTCTCCCATATCGCTGGTATCAGACATTTTGTTATGATTATCGAAGTTTGGCTATATTCTTCGAACGTTCAATACCTATACCGATTTAGACATGACAAATGTCAAATGCAAAGCTTGCACATCATGTTTGATCGAAAAATAATGGGTTTCTATTGGTTGAAAGTCTGAATCGTAATGAAAATCTGTATCGTAATGGATTTCATTATAAAACGGGTTGTGGGCATATAAGTGAATTATTAGAGTACGGGTGTAGATAAAAATCATTATTGAACGAGCAAACACTCCGAATGATGGAACGATGACATCTGAAGTGTTATTTTCCTTCACTTTTTCCGTCTCTTTCCTCTACAGTTGATTATTTTAATGACCAGCCCACTTCCGTTACTTCCGAAACCGACAAATTCAATTTTGGTCCCAAATTGATTTCCATCTTCCGCTTC
This sequence comes from Zygogramma bicolorata, assembly GCA_032362365.1. Taxonomy (NCBI): domain Eukaryota; kingdom Metazoa; phylum Arthropoda; class Insecta; order Coleoptera; family Chrysomelidae; genus Zygogramma; species Zygogramma bicolorata. The sequence continues at coordinate 141,831 of JAVJAQ010005100.1, read as the reverse complement.
ACTTTCCACTTTTCCTTGCCTTCTGAAACTTAATGATTTATTTCAGTAAGAGTTTTTCAGCGTTAAAATGTATTCAGGGTATATCAAGATAGATTCCTTCCAGCACTGAGGATTCCATGAAATGTTTAGGCGTTACAATGCGAATGAAAATTTGCATTTTCTTGAGGAAAATACTTGGTGTTTTTCATATGAATACAAAACGTTTTCGGCTACAGCTACGAGCCACAATGATCAGAAAGTCGAATCTTGTTGAGCACCTATGGGGTCCTACTTTTCAACGTGTGATTTCAACACGGGCCAGAATAAGGGGCAGAAATTCGTCGAAGTTAAACGGTTCAACCATCCCGATCATATCCACGATGAACGTAGCTCGATCTCAGATACCATTCCCATCATCTCCCCAGTTGGAGTTTTAATTATTAGAACTTCTAGGAATGATAATAATAATAATAATAATAAATGTTTTTATTGTGAGAGATTGTAAGTTACACAGTTTTCAACTACAAACATATAGTTAATAGGAGTAGACGATACAACACCATCAGAAAAGGCAGAGTTCCCACTTCTACAACTCAGAGTTGAGAAGCAGCGCTCTTCCACTACACCAAAGGTATACATTGCGAATGAAAGTTTTCTTTTTGTAATGGAAGCACGAGATGCTTATCGCATTGATAGAAAACGTTTTTTGGCTTCAGGAAAATAAAAATTATTACGAAAAGGTTCTTCAAACCATCAAACTTTCCACACAGTTCATTATTGAGCTCATGAGAGAACACCTTACCTACTGAAAGGCAGCTGTGGTTGGGTTCTGTGATAAATCAGATAATTCAAAAAAAAATTCAGTACTATTTTTTGCTTTCTTCTTTTCCGAATGAAAAAATATTAATCACGACTTCTATTAAAGGAGTAAAATAAAAAAATTCAATAACAAACACTCCGTTTCGATAGGTATGTGTATATCATTCAATGACGTTGGATTCATTCAGAAAAAGTAAGAAATTCCACCTAAAACAGCTACTCCCCTGTCTATATGGCGACGACAGGCACTCTGGGTCACAAAGAAATCACTTTTTGTTACTCAATTCGTATACTAAGCTTATGAAAATGTAATCAAATAGATAGCAAACCTAGGAAAATTTCACACGAAGCAAAATAGAGAGCTATTTGTAGAAAAAATTTCACCCACTAGGACATTTCATTCAAGCTCAGACAATATTTAATTTCACTCAGAAATAATTATCTCTTGAGCTCTTTAGTAGAACACTTCCACTAGAGACTCCAGATAATTCCAAAATATTCAATTCGTGACAAGTTTGACATCAGTTTGAATTGACATTCCGAGTTTTTTGCGAAAGATTGCCGTGTAGTTTTAGCAGAACCTCTATCTTATTTGTTCAATCTAGTCCTTTCTTCCAGTATTTTCCCAAACCTATGGAAAATTGCTCGTATCTGTCCAGTTCTAAAAAAAGGAGATCCCTCCATGTTGAATAACTATCGTCCTATACTGTGTTCATTTGCTAAAATCTTGGAAATTATAATCTAAGATGCAATTTATACCCCAACTAGGAGCTTGATATCGAAAAATCAGCACGGTTTCATGAGCAACCGATCATGTGTCACTAATTTAGCATGTTTCACTCACTTCGTAACAAATTCCCATTACAAACGGAATCAGGTCGATGTTATATATAACGACTTTCAGAAAGCCTTCGACCCAATTGATCACTCAATTCTACTAGAGAAATTGCGAAGTCACGTCAGGTTTACCTCAGGTATACCTCAGGGGTCCAATCTTGGACCACTTCTGTTTCTCTATTATATCAACGATCTGATTACCTCGTTAACTTTCAAAAGCTTGCTTTTGCAGATGACCTGAAAATCTATTCACTAATAACTTCCTCTCATGGCTGCTTTTTATTACAGTCTGATTTGGATAAAATTATATTTTGGTGTGATAAAAACAAATTGAGTCTCAATATTAGTAAATGTTTCGTGATGAGTTATTCAAGATGCAAAAACCCGGCAACTTTCAATCATTCCATCGATCGAAACGTATTAAAACGTCGCTCAGAGATTAGAGACCTGGGAGTTATATTTGATCATAAACTTTCATTTATTCAACATATAAACCAAACGGTATCGAACGATCTCAAAGTTCTCGGTTTCGTTATAAGAAATTCTCATGGTTTTGAAAACACAAAAACACTGAAAATATTATACTTTGCATTTGTTCGCTCAAAATTAGAATACGGGTCATTGATTCGGAACCCTATTCACGAATGTCATTCTAAAGAAATTGAATCAGTTCAGAGAAGATTCCTCAAATTTCTGGTATTTCGAGAAGATAATAATTATCCTATTAGAGGGCTGCATAATAATATTTATTCGAATAGATTTGATGTCACCTCTTTATCGAACAGGCGAATCATCGCTGCCATTTCATTTCTTCATAATTTGATTCATAACAACATAGATTGCCCATATCTCTTGCATGAAATCAATTGGTTTGTGCCTCGCCTAGAGTCCAGACAAACTGGTACATTCCATATCAGTATCTCGCGTACCAACATTTTACTTCAGAGCCCTATTAGTAATATGTGTCAAAACTTCAACCGTTTTTCTAGAATATGCGACATCAATTTTGACTGAAATCTATTAGTTCCTTGATATTGAGTGAATTGTCAAATAACTGACTTTTGTGTCTTTTGATACTTATATTATTCACTTGAGCTTTGTGAGATCAAAGTTTGGATATTCCAAGCCTATGTTGTGAGTATACTGGGGTGGTGGCCTGAATCAGATGTCGCCCCTTTGTCTACCACCTTGTTCTCTGACTTGTCGGTGTATGCCCTACTTTTTTTTACCCCCCCCCCCCTTACTCTGCTGCCTTGGCAGGTAAAGAAATAGTTTGCTGATCGATATGTGTCCGCAAAATTAATATTTGCTGTCAATCACAAAAAAAAAAAATTCATGAAATCTTTGACCCCCAATTGAGTTTTTTCGGCTTTCCAGGAATTCTACCATGAACAGTGCGACTGATTGGTTATAGTTTGCCAACATTATGGACAGTGATAGCGACTTTGAAGTACTTACTCCTCCAGACACATGTCAATCAACAAAATAATACTTTTGCTGCCTAGGCAGGAAAGTCCTTACTTTGCTGCCTTGGCAGGTAAAGAGATAGTTTGCTGATTGATATGTGTCTACAAAATTAATATTTGCTGCCAATCACAGAAAAATAAATTTTCATGAAATCTTTGACCCCAAATTGAGTTTTTTCGACTTTGGTTATAGTTTGACAACATTATGGACAGTGATAGCGACTTTGAAGTACTTACTCCTCCAGACACATGTCAATCAACAAAATAATACTTTTGCTGCCTAGGCAGGAAAGTCCTTACTTTGCTGCCTTGGCAGGTAAAGAGATAGTTTGCTGATTGATATGTGTCTACAAAATTAATATTTGCTGCCAATCACAGAAAAATAAATTTTCATGAAATCTTTGACCCCAAATTGAGTTTTTTCGACTTTGGTTATAGTTTGACAACATTATGGACAGTGATAGCGACTTTGAAGTACTTACTCCTCCAGACACATGTCAATCAGCGTAGTATTACTTCTGCTGCCTTAGCAGGAAAGGTAATTCTTTGGATTGATATATGTGTAAAATAATAGTTGTTTTCAATCGGAAAAAAAAGTTTAAATGTGGCTGACAATGTTCCTTGCTAAATGGTAATGGTCGGACTTCCATTGTCTGTATTTTTTAACTCTATTGAAACCTGTTGCTGAGAACGGAAGGATTGAAATGCAAATCAAGTGAGAAAAAATCAAATCAAAATCAAATTTTTGGTCAATAATGAAATTAGGGATTGATTGATCAAAGAAAATTACTGGTGTTACAAAAAATCCAGATACCGAATATGAAATATGAGTCAGAGAGAATTTTAAATAGCGAAATAAATGAAATAATATTGTGACAAGAAAATTGAGGTATCGAATATGAAATACTAGTCAAAAAATGTAAACAAAGAAATTGAATGAATGAAATATCATTATGAAAAAATGTTGAAACCAAGTTTCAAGTTGAGTGTACTGACGACGTTTCGATTGCTGGTATCCGCAATCGTCTTCGGGTGATGACTAACAATATTTCGAGGTGTGGTCGGTTATAAAGCCCTCCAATTTCCCTATGATGGGAAAAAGGGTGTTACTACCAAGGAGGCGAGCGGAGGCTACTACTAGAAGTGTGCCGATCGATCTTCAGCGGGAAATGGATGTATTGGCGCGAGATTCTCTCTCATCGAGCCGCAGCCGGTCCATGCCTTGGATAAGCGGCCTCCACACATTCCGGATCTCCACGCTAGCATGACTTAATGCGTCGTTGTTGAGGATGTAGGCGGATTCCTTGAATTTTCTCTTGAACCAGTGCTCCTCCTTGTGTATGACCTCGGCTTCAGATCATTTGATGCTGTGATGGTTTGTCCAAACATGCTCCGCTGTTCCTGATTTCGTTGTTTCTCCTCGTTGAGTGTTTTTGTGCTCGCCTATCCTTTCTTCCAATGGTTTTTTGGTTTTTCCGATGTAGCATTTGCCGCACTCGCATGGTATCCGGTAAACGCTATATAAGTAATAATATAGACAATGGAAGTCCAAACCATTACCATTCTGAAAAAAAAATATTTCCCAAATTTCATTCTCGCTACAAAAGTACCCTAATTCAAAAATATGATTTGGGAAAATCTAAAATTTGGGATGTACGAAATTGGTTGTGAAGACTGCAACAAAAATTCATTGGTCAAATCATTCAGCTATAAGAACTCGTTTCAAAGAGAATTATGATTACTGGAATATCAACAAACAAGCTAGCTTTTCTCTCTTTTGATTATAGATTTTTTTTTGAATATTTTCATTCGTGTATCAATTTTCCGGTTGTCAAAATGAACTATTCTTATGGTAACAAACCTCACTGAATATTTGATGAACACATGTAGGGCTTAATTGTAGAAAACGAAGCACACATATATGTATTCATTATGTATAACGCATCGGTCCTAAGCAGTTTAGAAGTGGGCAATGAATATTCATCGTGTGTGGTATTACCCACGGTCATGGGGGCAAATACAGAGTGACATGACTAGTTTGAATTAAGTTTGGGGCATTATTGATTCAGGAGTTGTAGTTGTTGTTTTTACATCATGCAGGTACACTAGTGAAATGTAATGTCACCCATATAGCAAAATAATATACCAAGTATGTGCTAAACATATTCCTAAACGCATAAGAATATTGAGATTATATCCCTAGAATATACACAGAATATGGTTACTATATGCTGAGAATATGCTAGGTATATTTTTTTGGCCACAAGTAGTATATGCTACTTATATGATTGAAATATATACACTGAATATATTCAAATATCCTCAGAATATACCTATATCACCAATATAGCATATGCTATATATATGCTCAATATACCGTATATGTGCAAACTGGATGTCCAAGATGAATATATATTTTGGTGAGGGTTGCTGTCTTGCTACTACCCTTGCATCATAACTATATATATGTATATATATATATATATATATATATATATATATATATATATATATATATATATATATATATATATTGGGACGCTGTATAAAAAACACCATTGATTTGCATATCGTTGTACTACTATAAATAATTATGACATACATAGTCAGTTAAATTGTTTATTTTTGGAGAAGACATTTTTTTATCAGAGTGTTCAGTGTTCTCTATTGTGGATTGTGCATATTCGATACCTATAGTGAAGTGTGGGGAAGTTATCGAAAAAAAAGTTAGGTTAAGGTAAGCTTTCTTCGCGGCTCTTTCAAGAGGCTTTTTGCTGACATTATTTTTTGAAAACACTCTTAAAAGAGCCGTGAAGAAAGCTTACCCTAACCTAATTTTTTTTTCGATAACTTTCCCACACTTCACTATCGGTATCGAATATGCACAATCCACAATAGAGAACACTGAACACACACACTGATAAAATGTCTTCTTTAAAAATAAACAATTCAACTGGTAAACTGATTGTAGATAACATTCAATTTCAACAAGAACAAAGAACAAGAAGCTTGGAAACTGGAAGCTTAGTTTGCCACTTACCACGCACGCATGCATGCAATGCTGCCAGGAAGATTTTAACGAAGTACCAACAGTTGGGATTTCAACCTAGCTAGTTTATACTAAATGTCAAGTTGAAAATGTAATAGAATGTAATATAGACGCTAAAAAGTAAGGTTACGGGGTTGATTTGGGTGGTTAGTTCACAAAAATGTAAATGTTGAATTGTTATGTACGTATTTTTTAAAACAAATATTCTTTGAAGTATTTACGGGAATGTGTCCCAAGATCCCTAGAATATGCTACAATATTCCTAGACAGATATGATGAAAACAACATTCATAGCAGTAAAGTACTCATGCTGGGAATATACCAGGGATATTATTTGGGGAATATGAGTTGAAAGATATCCTCAGCATGTGCTAGAGTTATGAATATGCTTTTGATTGCTATGTGGGACTTTCCTAGGAGGGGGTGGTAGTAAATACTGTTTGATTGTTTGTTGAGGAGGTGAAAATGTTCTGATATCCATTTTTTGAGTTTTCTCACCCCTAATAACAATAATAATAATAATGCATTTATTTTCCAACAGGTGAAACATCCAATTACAGGAAAAGCTAAACTATATAGTAAAAAATATATACAGAGATACTTTTGTGAAAGTCAAATATGTACACATACAATAGGCATCTGAATCAGCGAAAATTTCACGTAGACAAAAAGCAAAATAGTAAATGATTAATTGTCAAATCAATTATGTTGATGGGAACAACAATATAACTCGTGGAGATAGCTGAAATTTAGAATCGATCATGACAATTGCAAGATGAATAATACTGAGCGCTCTCTCGGTAAAATCAAAAAGTAGAAAGAATACAGCGACGAATTTCGTTAAGAGATGAAAAGTTGACGTCGCAAACATTACATAGTGTATTGTAATTTCTACAGCAAATTGCTAGTGGAGACCTAAACAAAATGCTGGTTCTGGCAAATTCTGAATAAAATGTTGCTTCGAATCTGGTTATATAAGATGGAACTTTATAAGGGATTTTTGAAATGAGGTAAGGACAGTTGATGTTATCATGTAGTAGATTGTATAGGAAGGTAACTGTTAGGATTACTCTTCTGGCATTCATACTGATCAAGTTTGATTCGCTAAGCAATTCAGAGTAAGCGATTCCTCTTTGAGGGTACGCCCCTGTAAGTCTGAAATGAATGAATTTAAGAAACTTCCCCTGAACACGCTCAACAGAGGCTGAGTAAGTGGCAAATATTGGATACCAGATAAGTATTTCGTATTCCAACTTGGAAGGGACGTAGGAGAAAAAGAGTAATTTGATGTCGTCAGTTTTCTTCAAATCTCTGCTCTTTCTCATTATGAACCCAAGCATTCTATTAGCGGACGATACAGTTTTTTCAAAATGGCCAGCAAATATGAATTTTTCATCAAACACAATACCAAGATCTCTCATTTGCTGACATTTTTGTAATATGATTGAATTAATGTTATAATTGAAAATGATATTGCTTAGTTTTCTGCTGAACGTCAATGTGCAACATTTTTCTACGTTCAATCTCAGATTGTTTTTGTCACACCACTCAGATATTTTATTGATGTTTGCTTGAATGTTTTCGCAATCCTGTAGATCCGCTATTTTTCGAAAAATTTTCAGATCATCCGCATATAGAAGCTTTGGGCAGTTTATTTCTATTACAAGGTCGTTTATGAATAGAATGAAAAGTAATGGGCCTAGATTTGATCCCTGGGGGACTCCGGACGTTGGTCTAATGATAGCAGAATTGTACCCTTCATATTCTACATATTGTTCGCGGTCAGCAATCAGAAAAACCTGTTTCTCTCAAATTTTTCAGTAGAATATGTAGGTCTATTCAATCGAAAGCTTTTTGCATATCCATATATATATATAACGTCAACCTGTACTCTTTTGTCAAGAATTTCACATATATATTGAGACAGACAAGACAGGTTTGTTACACATGACTTTCTATCGACAAAACCATGCTGCTCCTCAGTTTTTTATAAAGGAAACCGTACAGAGTCATCTCGAACAACTTGGAGAAATTACATAGTAAGGATCTTCCTCGATAGTTTTGAATGACACTGATATCGCCTTTCTTTAAGATTGGTGTGATACATGCAACCTTCCAATTATTGGGAAATGCAGATGTAGTTGAAATAAAATTAAAAATGTGTTCGAGTGGCTGGATTAGAGCATGGATGCAGTCTTTCACTGAAAAACTAGGAATATTGTCAGGGTCCACTATCAATTTGTTTTTAATTTTTTCAGATGCCGAGATTATATCTGCCCCATTTATTTCTCTCAAGTGTGTACTAGTCATGTTACAATATTTCAAATTCAATTCATTACTGAGATTAATATTTGGCTGATTATAAACACTAGCAAAGTACTACCCGGAGGCCTCAACAATATCCTGGGAGTTTGAATATGTTGATACTCCATCTTCATCTTTCATTACACCCGGTATTCTACTATTCCATTTTTAGAAATGAAAGGGAAAAGCTGCAAGTTATAATAATATCTGTTTTCGGGAAAATTGGTGTATTTGCCCGAAACGTAAAATTGCCTCCTTTTTCGAGCCTATTTCGAAAAATTTCCAGTGGAGTTGCAATTTTGATACGGAAACGTGCAGCTCATACATAACTAGATAGTTAGGTGATGCTCTAACTACCCAATTTTGAGAGCTATATCTTTGACAACCACACGTGAGAAGTAGCTTTCGATGTGAGTATATCCACAACAAAAATATCGATTCCTTCTTTGCTGTCAAAAAAGCTATAAGCGTTGAGATTCGTTCATTTTGGACATATGAAAAAGGATCTTAAGACGTTAACATTATGGTCGATCATTGAATACAATAGATATTGTTTGTTTGAATGTGCTTGATGATGTTTCTTGTTGATCGATGCTGGTTCGAAGTTGGTCGACAGCTTTATTTACTTTTCGAACTTTTGGGAAACGTTTATGCATTGTGGAATCTATACGAAAAACCACGGATACTCACTAGAAACCATTTCATCCTTCTGAACATTAAGGTAGAATTTTGATATTGACATACATAGGACAGACGAACCGACGAGTATCAAACAGGTCCTACGAGCACGAACTAACAGTACGTAATTCGGAAATGACCTCGACTCTCTTCAAACATCAACACGAAACCGGATACAAAATTGACTTCAACAACACGAAGACCATTGACAAAATGGTTAAGGCTTTCTCGGCCGAGGTTATTAGTATAACTACTTTTCTTCGGGCTTGAAGGCCGTCGTTCTTTGGAATTTCTTCCTAACGTTTCGCTAGCTTGAGTGGCTAGATTCTTCAGAGGCTTACTCATTTCCGATGACACGGAAAGTCATCGGAAATGAGTCCGACAGTTTCAACAACGTACGACTCTCATATAGCCATAAATACTATCCCTTCATCCACAAAACCACCTTCGTCACTTAGACTCAGACCTCGGCACCAAGTCGCGAAGAAGTCTTGAGAATGGCTTCAAAGTGGGAGCCGAAACGTCGACAGAAGAACGATTCTCCAGACGTGGTTCAACCGGAAGTATATATATATATATATATATATATATATATATATATATATACAAGATGAATTTTTCTGGGTTTTTATCCGTTAGGTATTTTCTGATTTGTTCGACGTTTCGAATTCCATTTTGAATTCATTTTCAAGAACTGTGAGACGAATATCTGTCCATACCGTCCTGGTCAATCACTCCCCTTACGAAGCAACCAAGCAAGAGCTAGCAAAGACTTCAATTGTCTGTTCTCCACGGAAACTGGTATTTATAATGACTCTCCTCAGTCATTATCCGACTACGTCCGATATTAAGGCTGCATCCTGCCCATCCAGGTATTATGTAGAAATTGATGTTTTCACGGATCTTCGATATACAAGATGAATTTTTCTGGGTTTTTATCCGTTAGGTATTTTCTGATTTGTTCGACGTTTCGAATTCCATCTTGAATTCATTTTCAAGAACTGTGAGACGAATATCTGTCCATACCGTCCTGGTCAATCACTCCCCTTACGAAGCAACCAAGCAAGAGCTAGCAAAGACTTCAATTGTCTGTTCTCCACGGAAACTGGTATTTATAATGACTCTCCTCAGTCATTATCCGACTGCGTCCGATATTAAGGCTGCATCCTGCCCATCCAGGTATTATGTAGAAATTGATGTTTTCACGGATCTTCGATATACAAGATGAATTTTTCTGGGTTTTTATCCGTTAGGTATTTTCTGATTTGTTCGACGTTTCGAATTCCATTTTGAATTCATTTTCAAGAACTGTGAGACGAATATCTGTCCATACCGTCCTGGTCAATCACTCCCCTTACGAAGCAACCAAGCAAGAGCTAGCAAAGACTTCAATTGTCTGTTCTCCACGGAAACTGGTATTTATAATGACTCTCCTCAGTCATTATCCGACTGCGTCCGATATTAAGGCTGCATCCTGCCCATCCAGGTATTATGTAGAAATTGATGTTTTCACGGATCTTCGATATACAAGATGAATTTTTCTGGGTTTTTATCCGTTAGGTATTTTCTGATTTGTTCGACGTTTCGAATTCCATTTTGAATTCATTTTCAAGAACTGTGAGACGAATATCTGTCCATACCGTCCTGGTCAATCACTCCCCTTACGAAGCAACCAAGCAAGAGCTAGCAAAGACTTCAATTGTCTGTTCTCCACGGAAACTGGTATTTATAATGACTCCTAAGGATTATTTGAGAATACAGTCGACTCCGGAGCGCTGTGGAACTCTAATAAATGGAAAAAAATTATAAAAATTGATAGTGAAAAGTTTATGATTTTATAATATTGTAAAATGAGTAGAGAAAAAATTATTTCTCCGAAAAGAAAATTTTTTTCAAAATTTTCAATTATTTTGTTCATAACTTTGTTATTTTCGATTTCATGTTAAACAGTGGGGTGAATAAAGTTATATAGAATTCAGTTCCCACCGAAACATAGTCCTATAAATTTTTTGTAGGATGTAGTTTGGCAGATTAAGCGCAAAAATCGTTTGCCCCCTTTTTTCCAACATGGCGCCCGCGGGACAGGGGGCAGTCCCCACACTTGGATTTGAGCTAACTCACTCAAGAAAAAACTGCGTACTCTGAGGAAGGCACCCTATAACGCCTCAAAAATGTTACATTCCAATGGCCCAGCTCCAATGTGGATGTGGCAAAACAAATATTCATATAGAAACGCTAACAGACTTCTATTTGAACGTTGCCAGGTCGAAAAAAAGTCACCTGAAGATTTACTCGAAATCCTGAAATCCTTTTTGTGTCTCGTCTGTACGTCAACAAACAAACTTAACGATACGAAACCAAACCGTAATCCCTACAGGTTTGTTGTGGAACGAAATCCTTTGAACTCTGATGGAATTCCGGAGGACTTCAATCACTGATGAAAGTTTTATGTCGTCCTTTTCGTTGCATCGATTCTCTCAGTGGCTGAAGTACATGACGACCTGAGCCCTGAAAGGGCATGAACTGCGTTTTTATGGACCATGTACAACGGATTTTGATGAATTGACTAGTAAAGTTGGATACTTGCGCAGGTGTTCTGGATTTTTATGTTTTGTGTGGATGCTAAGAAAGTGTGTAATCGTCTCACTTCGCGTTTTGATTTTTGTTTATCATGAAGATTTTCCAAGGACTGATTATTATTTAGCAATTACGGGTTTGGAATGCTCAAAACACTGCTCTGTAGTTGTATAATGATATTTATCTACACCCGTACTCTAATAATACACTCATATGCCCACAACCCGTTTTATAATGAAATACATTACGATACAGATTTTTCATTACGATACAGATTTTCAACCAATAGAAACCCATTATTTTTCAATCAAGCATGATGTGCATGCTCTGCATTTGACATTTGTCTAGTCAAAATCGGTATAGGTATTGAACTTTTGAAGAATATATCCAAACTTCGATAATCATAACAAAATGTCTGATACCAGCGATATGAGAGAATCACCTTCGACACCTTCACCGACAGAAATGCAGTTAGAATGATAAAATTTTTCATTTGACAAATGCATGATTTATTACTCATTTTTTCATCAAATTTTGTGGACTCTCCATAGCCAAGCCGTCTGTGGCGCTGATATTGACTATTCTAGCTGGAGGAGACATTGGTTCGATTCCGGTCTCGAGTAATCTTTTTTTTTTTATTTTTGATCTTCTTTCCATATCTCATCGTTTCATTTCTCGAAGTAATACTATTAATTACAATTCTAAGGAATTTTTCAAAGAAATTCGTTAAATTAGTATTATTGTGTGCAATACAAATATAAATATAATATTTGTAGTTCTTCACTATTTATCGGGTGTAGATAAAATAGCGTATGCAACTCTCATGTAATGGTGATTAATACACTCGCATAAATCATACGAAACTCACCTTCGGCTCGTTTCGTATCCCTGCTGATGCTCATATATTAATAAACATCATTACACGATCGTTGCATAATATACTATTATCTACACCCGTACTCTGATAATACATTTATACGCCCACAACCCGTTTTATAATGAAATCCATTACGATACAGATTTTTAACCAATAGAAACCCATTATTTTTCAATCAAGCTGATGTGCAAGCTTTGCATTTTGACGTTGTCAAGTCAAAATCAGTAGGTATTGAATTTTTGAAGAATTAAGTCAATTTTCGATAATCGAATGAAAATGTCTCATAGCAGTGATATAGGTAGAAGAATCACCAGCGACTCCTCCACAGATGTTTTAGACAAGAAGAAAATACAATCGAAATGATTATATTTTTCATTTGACAAATGCAACACATATGTTTTTATTTTCGACCTACTCTAATGAGCTCTCATGGCTGAGTGGTCAATGGCGCCGGCAGTGATCAGAGACGCCCGGGTTCAATTCCTGACCTCGGCATTTCGTTTTTATTTTAATTTCTCATTGTTGTATTTTCCGTGGTTTTACCATTAATTATAATTTTGTAGAATTTCTCAATGAAATATGATTGATTACCTACTATTATTGTGTTCAATATGAATACCTAATAATATAATATTTTTAGTCCTTCATTATTTATTGGGTGTAGATAAAATAGCGTATGCAACTCTCATGCAATGGTTATTAATACACTCGCATAAACCATACGAAACTCGCCTTCGGCTCGTTTCGACACGATCGTTGCATAATATACTATTCAAGAATCTCCTCTTGAAATAGAATCGGGATTATTTTCCCGAGCTATCGTAATAAAATGTTTTTCTACTACTATTCCAAACCGTTTATTACGTATTTGACAGCTGTTAAAATTTAAAATTGAATTTCTTGTTTTCTCGTCAGCTTCTGATGATCTACAAAGCAAGGAGTGTGGTGCCCATGTGTGGGGCTCGGCAGCAAAACATTCATGGAACATTCTTGATTCCATTCAGGGAAAGGCAATCCGTCTCGTTGGCAATTCCTTGGAGCATCGTAGAAGGGTTTGGGACCTATCTCTCTTCTATATATATTCTCACGGTCAGTGCTCTTATGAATTGTCGTTGAACGTTCTAGTATCAACACGGACGATCCGATGAGTGCGGAATTTCCACCCCTTTGTTGTGAACTTGAAGACTTGTCGAACCTCTCTTGCTCAAGGATATTCTTTTAGGCAATTTTGGAACTCCTTACCGAGAGAGGTTTTTCCCTAGGCTCACAAACTCAAAAATTTGTAGTTGATATCAATTCGTATTGTCTGTCCCTTGATTTACGCGTTGTTCTTTGAACAGTCTCGTGTGAATCTGTAAGTATATGAAAAAATCGTACTAGAGCTATGCTCAAAATCCGAAGTCAAACAAACCTACGATCACTGTCAGGAATTTTCGAACCTGTCAACTCTTGAACTAGTCTATAAGACACGATGCAAACAGAAAGTTTCCGAAAGATATTAAATGGACTGTATGGATAAAACAAAAAATGAAAGAGAAAAAAAAGGCAAGCGGCAAAATCTTCGTGTAAAAAGGCAATTGGCAGTAGTCAATATTAAACACCAGAATAACTTGCACTTTGATACTGCACTCGGTAATATTTATTGTGGAGTTGTTGACTCTTTCATTTTGAAGAATGCAACAAGTAGGACTGTCTTTTCAGCCATATAAGTTCACATGTACCTTCGTTTTCATGATTCTCATAGGTGGCGTTCTAGTCGCAGGATATAGAATAGAATAGTGTTTATTGCGCTTCGTTAGAGTTACAAAAAAGAAACAAACACAGAATTCAGCTCACAGAAGTTCATTCTTGTTTGTGAGGATAACACATTAGAATGTTTCATATTATACAAACTAAACTAAAGAAATACAAATATCGAGTAATTTGACTGTATAAAATAGAATGATATACAGTGTAGTCCACTAAGTCTGCAACAAATGGGAAACTTTTTATTATCGATTTCTCAGAAAATTTTATTCTTGACAAAAGTTGGTGCATGTTCCAAAACTATACCAAGTGTACCTGAAATGGCTTTATGACAATCACCATACAGAATAGGCCAAAAAATATAAATTTCGTTCAAGAGTAAAGTACCCTTATTTCAGAAAATATAGAAATATGTTGAGGAGAGAAGTTGCTTGGAATTAAAAGTTATGTTCAGATACGAAGTCATGGCCTGCTATTCGATATTTTTTTCTTTTGGAAAATTTTGAATTACCCCCGTATGATACATATTTTTACTACAATCAAATCGGTTTGGAGTATTTCTCATCAAATTAAAGTGAATTTGTATAATTTACATGGATTTGTATTTTTTATAGGTGACCGTCAACTTCTTGTTTGTTGCAACGATATTTAACAGAATTCTAAAATAACACAAATACTTTTTTTAACGAGGCAAATACTTTACTAACCATAAAAATATTTGTGTTATTTCAGAGTTCTGTTAAATATCGTTGCAACAAACAAGAAGTTGACGGTCACCTAAAAAAATACAAATCCATGTAAATTATACAAATTCACTTTAATTTGATAAGAAATACCCCAAACCGATTTGATTGTAGCTACTTCAAATACATATTGAATCAAAATAGTAAAAATATGTTTCATACGGGGGTAATTCAAAATTTTCCAAAAGAAAAAAAAAATCGAATAGCAGGCCATGACTTCGTATCTGAACATAACTTTTAATTCTAAGCAACTTTTCTCCTCAACATATTTCTATATTTTCTGAAATAAGGGTACTTTACTCTCGAACGAAATTTATATTTTTTGACAAAAATATATTACAGTTTCCTGTATGATTTTCACTTACAATGGGTTTACAAAACCGCGACACGTGTTTCGCTATTACAATAGCTTCTTCAAGCAAGATAAATAAATCACTATTCTATAATACGCCATTTATATACAAGTAGGTCGAACGTCTCTTACAATAAAGGTCCGACTTAGGTCCGATATTCGACCCATAATTTGTCCAAATACTAATTAGTTACATACGAAGATTATTCCTAGAAATAGAATTATTGGCCGGGAACATATTCAACAATTGGGAGTTATTTAATTCAACCTGATCATTCAATAAATATTCTGAATTTTTCCCTCTATTGATTTCCAAGCTTTCTAGAAGGTTAAGTTTCCAACCTTTCTGCTCAAAATGCCTTATTTTGAACTCGTGGTTGAACTCATGACCTTCCAGAATGAGGTGACTTGCATAAGTAGAATTTGTTTTTCCATTCAAAAAACTAGCTCTGTGTTCTCTTAGGCGAGTGTTGAAAAATCTTTCCATTTGGCCTACGTAGTACATCGGACATGACCCACATGATAATTCATAAATTCCTGATCTTTGTGACGATTCATTTTTGTCTTTATTATTTTTGATAGGTATATATCCCCAATTTATTATTAGTTCGAAAAGCTGTATTAATATCATTATTTTTCAAGAATCTAGAAATATTTACGCTTGGTTGGCCTAAATAAGTTATGGTTCTGTAAGTATCCGGCTCGGTATTGACTACTGGATACACCAACTTGAGGGCTTGACACGTGTCGCGGTTTTGTAAACCCATTGTAAGTGAAAATCATACAGGAAACTGTAATATATTTTTGTTAATATGGATTTTCATCAAGTATCGGCCAGTTCAATTCAATTATATTTTTTGGCCTATTCTGTATGGTGATTGTCATGAAGCCATTTCAGGTACACTTGGTATAGTTTTGGAGCATGCACCAACTTTTGTCAAGAATAAAATTTTCTGAGAAATCGATAATAAAAAAGTTTCCCATTTGTTGCAGACTTAATGGACCACATTGTATACATAGAGTAAAAGGCGGAAATGGCTAAGTTCATATTTTAGTAGCGTGAGAATCAAATTTCATGATTCACAACTGTTTTGTTTTTTTTGTCTTATGTTATTAAATTATGGACATTCTTTCAAGGTAGGTTTTTGATAGAAGTGACTAGTTTACTTTTGAATTGGTTTATATTACGGATCTATTGAATATTCGAAAGTAAGCTGTTATATAGTCACCTAATGCCGCGACAATTGAAATTAACAAACTGTCACCAGTTTCTGCAACAAGACCCGAAAATGCCCCTAAATCGACGCAAAACCGTGTGTTTATAACCCGCCCCAATGGATAGTGATGAAGTTGCTCATTCACGACGACAAAGTGTTATCGGGTTTTCAGCACCAGATGAGTCTTCGTCGCCGTAAATATCGCTGATGGGAGTTTTTCGACGCGGCCACGATCGATCATCATTCAACGCCGTTTCGGCCGAAAGTCGACGAAAAAAGTTATTGCCGTTTGTGTTTTATCACGCTTGAGATATGTTGGGAGGGCTGGATCGAACGGTTTTATTTACAACGGCAAACAAAGGTTTTTCACGTGTTTGGCTGACGCTAAAAGAATCGTTTTCGAGTGAGCTAGTTAGTATATGGGCAACTGAAGTGTACTGGGTGGTTTTGAAATTTTTCATCATTGTTTAGGATCTTTGGTGTTTTTGAGGAGAGAATGGAGTGTGAGGAACTATGTTCTCAGCTTTTTTCTTCTTCGAATCAAAGAATAGAAATAGAATTACAACCCCGATGGCAGAAAGAAAATCAAGAAAATGTGTACACTATACATTATAACTCCAGATATTTACAGTATAAACGGCACCCCTCTTCAAATAAGCACTCAACAAAGGGATCTTGGTGTTATGTTCGACCCTAAGCTGAGTTTCTCCATCCATTATGATACAATGACTTGCTCAGCCAAACGGATGCTTGGTCTCATCTATCGTAACTGTAAGAACTTTCGTAGCAGAGACAGTTTTTCAACCCTTTATAATGCATACGTTAAATCTCGGTTGGAATAAGGTTATCTTATATGGTCACCCATATACAATGTCCACATGAATAATATTGAGTCCATCCAAAGAGGCTTTATGAAATATATTACGTACAAACTAGATAGAGTTTACCCTGAACAGGGTATCGACAACAGAATACTATTGAATAAATTCCATATATTATCCATTCAAAACCGAAGAACCTATTACTCTATAATTTTCATTTATAAACTAGTGAATAATCTGATTAACTGTCCCGAACTACTCTCCCAACTCAACTTTCATGTCCCACGACTAAACTCCAGAAATGAACTGACTTTTCATCTACCAAATTCAAGAACAAACATATTACTTAAGTCACCAGTCGTTGCAATGGGCAAGCTGTACAATGAACTCTGTACAAATCTCGACATTTATTATGAACCCATTGGTCAAGTTAAGAACCATAGGTATTAAGAAACTTCTACACTCTAGACAAAATATATGAGCCTATATTGAAGTCGACCACGTATGTGATCTTATTACTAATATTATAATACCAGTGAATCACATCTATGTAATATAAATGAAATATGCTTTTGCTTATCAGCTCTATATCTGACTTGTGTGCTGCATGAGAGTTTTCATATAGTTTTTTGCCAAAAGTTTTCTTAATTATTTGTTTTTATCTTTTCAGGTGTTCTCAGTTAATGAAATTAAAATTGTATTTATGTATATGTGTGTGTATATAATATATAGGCAGATATAAAATTATCAAATGCTTGTTAATGATATTTATTTGTATGTCTTGTTATTGGGATTCATTCCTGTTTAGACATTAAACATTTTTTTTATTTGTTGATAGGTACGTGTATATCATTAAAAGACATTCGATTCATTCACAAAAAGGGAGAAAGGGTACTAAAGCAACTACTTCTCTACTATATGGCACGACGAACACTGGGATACAAAGGTATCACTTTTTCTTGCTCAATTTTTATACGAAGCATACGAAAATTGAATCGAATAGAAAGCTAACATAGGGAATATCTACACAATGAAGCAAATATTGATAGCTGTTCACGAGTTGGGTATTTTGGAATTGTTTGCAGTCTCCAGTGAAAGTTTTCTTTAATACATTTTTCCACTGAAGGGCTCAAGAGATAATTTTCTCTGAGCGAAACAAGATCTTGTCAGCAGATAGCGTTTTTTTTCATTTTAATTCCTTCATTGTGATTTGTCTCGTTATTTCTATTTTTTATTCGGAGAAGAAAAAGGCTGAAAAAAAGTTTATTATTGTTGCTCAATTTCCTACTCACTAATTTTCCAACATTTCTTTTTGCTTGAGTTTATTTGAAATACTCAATAAAGAAATAAATATGAAAATAATAAAGTGGAAAATTTGAACGAGAGTGAAGTAAAAAATGGACAAAAATATTTCAGTTGAGTTTTCCTTTGATTTCGTTTCCTCGCACTATTTTCAATATATATTATTTTCATTCAATTATCAGTGATTTCTGTTCCGTTATCATTTCTTTCACTTACTATTTTCATATTTTACTATCTTTCCATTCCAATTGCGTATTTCGAAGGTTTTTTCCCCATTATGCTTTCCTTTAATTTGTGCTCATTAAAATTCATTTTACCACTGTCTAAATCTACAAAATACATTCATTTTGTAACCTTATTCTGTTGTAACCTCATTTTGTAATTCAACAACGAAATATTCCAAGAAATCATGAACCTTTTCGTGATATGTAATTTCAATTGCTTTTGAGTCATTCGCTATTCGGCTGCGCTTCAAAAATCTTTTCTGGCTCCATAGCATTCGAATTTTTTATTGTTTCATAGTATTCGAGGAAATATGATCTCTGACATCACTGATTTTTCTGAAATTATTTTTTGACATATTGAATGATTCTTTCATCAAGAGCTACCAAAATTATCATAAAAATGACATCAATGGTAAATTTATAATAACAGCTTATCCAATCCATCTAGGCACAGAAGTAATGATTTATAGGCCCAGCAGTCTCTGTGAAGCATACTCATATAAAAAAAAAAACTATTATATACGTTCACTGTCTTGGAATACATTCCTAGAAGGTGTTTTTTTTTTGTCTTGCTCTACACTAGCAGAGTGCAACTGAAAAATTATCTGAGTCTGTGCCAAGATGGATTGGATAAGCTGTACATTGATGGAATTGAAATGAAATTCATTCAGACGGAATAACCAGCTGAATTCCCGAATAACCATTCAATAATTCTTGAGCGAAACAGAAAATATCCATTTACGAGTGGAAAAATTCACAAATCAGTAAAGATTTCTCGATTTATGCTGAAAATGAGCCAGAATCCTTACATCTCCGCGAATATGAGAATTTGAATGGTCTATTCGTGGAAATAATTTCGATAAACGTTACCGGTTCTTGAAAGAGTCAATTTACTACAATCAATTCCACTTAGGAATCAGCCGAGCTATAAATAAACCCTCCTTAAGGAAATTGGGAAAACGTGGCGGACAATTCATTATTTTCTTGAGAGCTTTCAGAGATGTGGGACTTTTTATTGGCATACCATTCAACAGAATTACAGTTCGGAAACATGGATGGAAAACGTGATGCAGGGACGTATGCACATTTTTAGGTACCTACTACTTTGGTGGAAAGATTCTGCAAATTACCTCAAGGGTGAATATTATGTGAGATATCATTTTCCAACCAGGAAGGTTTTCATAACACATTTCGTAGCAATAAATCATTCAAGAATCGATTATTCCTCACCAAATGCAACATATTGAGGGGGAAATTGACATTTGGGATCATAATTCAAGTCATTGGATGAAAATTGATATAAGTTGGAACTCTTAACAAGATCACATGTCTGATAATAACGTGTCAGTTGTCATTTTACCATACATATATATGTAATAAAAATGAATGTTGACTTGAGAGTACTGTGAAAATGTTTCAAACAATAAGTAGCATACAAAATGGTTGAGGCTTTCGCGGCCGAGGTTATTAGTATAACTACTGCTCTTCGGGCTTGAAGGCCGTCGTACTTTGGAATTTCTTCCAAATTCCAAAGTACGACGGCCTTCAAGCCCGAAGAGCAGTAGTTATACTAATAAGTAGCAGAATTGTTGAATGCTGAATTCAAAATTTCAGGCGTCAACCATAGGCCAGCTGTTTGCTGTTTGGTCTTTGGACCTTATCAGCGTTGGGCAGACGATAACCAATCGACGACAGATCAGGAAATCACGAATCATTCAATACGTAATCCTCTTGAAGAAGTGCGAAGCTTATGTAGAGCCACGTACCGATGTAGGTGTGATACTCCAGAATGCCTATATGAGATTTAACCCCGACGTCGATTGATTAACCGTACTCTAAAAACCGAAAACTGCGTTATACATATTTAGGGAGCAGTACAAAAATCAACATTAAAAATGTGGGAACGGCACAAAAAGAGAGAATAAGGCACAGCCGTTCTTCCCTACTACATTGGTATATTTTAGTTAATGTTCTTTACTACGTATAATATTGAAGATGCTGACATTTACAGGAAGGACACAAACACCTTCAGATACATTCTAAATGATTCAAATCATTGTCCACAGCATAAAATGGCGGCGCTGCAATTTCTTGTCCATAGGTTAATAACTTTCCCTCTGAAAAAAGATGAGTACGACATTGAAAGGAGGGTGATTAGGTACGTAGCTGAAGTGAACGGTTTTAACCCAGAGATAGTTGATAAGATAATTAGAAAATGTAAATTTAGGGAAACACTTCGTAAATCTTCGACTTTTAAAAAAGATGGGAGAAACGAAAAGTTTATAGTGATCCCATATGAACCTCAATTCACTAGAGGACTCCAACAGATATTTGACAAAGTAAATATGAAAGTTGCATATAGAACTTCTTACAAATTACAGCAGCTTCTTGGTAACCCAGAAGATAAACTAGAAAACTCAGAGAAGTCGGGAATTTACTAGATCAGTTGTCAAGATTGCAACAACAAGTACATCGGCCAGAGCCGACGAGCTATTAAAACCCGTTTCAAAGAGCATATAAAATACGGAAGGGTCGAAAAATCCAGGGTCGCCCAACACGCTCTACACAATGACCACAAAATTGGTGAAAGCAATCTGAAACTGATCAAGCATGTGCATGACACAAGACTACTCGATGCATGTGAGAGTCTTGAAATAGCAAGATGTAAAAACAGCATGAATGGTGACAAGGGACCTATCCCCTTCAGCCCGCTTTTCAATTTAGTGTTGAGAAACTAATCAGAAATCAATACTAACAGATGACGGAACTTGCAGGTAGTCAGTTCATTACCGAGAAATTAATTAGAATAATTAACAGTAACAAACGAAGTCCATGTCGGACCGGAAAACTTTAGGTAAATAAATAACTAACCCCAGCTCTATATTTAGTATCAATTTTCTTCTCTTGAAGATGCTAACCCTGTTAGCGAAACGCGCGTCTAGTGCAAAAATATCAGTTTGGTGTTAGGGTAATTGATCTCTAGAAAAAGTTTCGATCTCTAGGAGAAGTTTCAATACAATGGAAATAGCACAATGAACCTTACTCTATTGATGTTCTGACAGGAGCTAATGTTCTTTTTCTGAAGGCTAAAAAAGGACTACTAACATCACCAACCTTTTCACCAATAGGCTGTCCAGATACTCTTGCCAAATGAATCAACTTGGAGACATCTGCCGCGCAAGAAAATTTATCTTGTTTTTTCAGTGATTTCCAAGGTAAAACTGGCGCGTGCCCTCAGTGTTTTTCTATCCTTTATTATTCGATTGAATGATGGAAGATAAAGATAGGAAAATTGTCCACTGGTTGTGGCTATGCAATATCACAAAACCAGTAAAAACAAAATATGACCGGTTTGTTTGGTGTTTGTCTCCAGACATTACATGATCTGGAATGCCTAATAGGTAGGTATTCGTACTAGATTTATCTTATACAAAAATGTGATAGGACAGGCTAGGATAGGTTAGGTTATCCACGACTTCAAATTCATCGAGCCTTTCATATAGTCCAATAATCAGGGGTTCGAACCAATTGGAATGATTTTTGGTACACGGGCAGTCTTTGAGGATTTCTTCATTCTGCACCCGAGCACCTATAGAAAATGGTGAAGGGGTTGGGCTATACAATATCTACCCCAAGCAGGATATATCCGATTTGTATAGCGAACACGTGTCGCGGTTTTGTTAACCTATTGTGAATGAGTATCGTACATGAAACTGTGATATTTAGTCAAATGCGAGATTAGTGCAATAGGTCATTGTTTCATGTAACAGCATAGTTCTCAATATGTTTGATGGTGGTCCATTTAATCTCCTAGAATTCGGAAGATGGCTTGTAGTCTCTCAGCTACCCAAGCAAAACCCCCTTCAGCAAGTGCAAAAATATCAGCAAAGACTTGCTAACGATATTCATTCATATGGAAAATAGACGTCACCTGAAGCTATCCATGGCTGAATCAGGATTCTCTTGCAGTTGAATTTTTCTTATTTTCTTTCATTTAATTATATCATCCCTTCTTACGAGTGTTCCTAGAAGGCAGAGCCTTGTGCAGGGAAGGGTCGGCCAATTATCTTGGGCGCCATAGCGCTCTGGGGCGTTTTACTGATTTTTACGGTGCCGCTAACCCAGAAAAACCCACAGTGTTAATGTGAGAATGAACTGATGAATGTCGGACGCTATAGGAAGTTCAAGATCATTCATTGAAGGAAATGAAACAGGACCATGTTCTGATGATATCCTAATGATCCTAACACCATTTCGCATCTATCAGTTACATGACACTATAACTCAAATGTTCAAATAATGAACGAAACTTGATGGCTTGTTGACTGAAACAAAATGCGACAATAAATATGTTTGAAAATGAGGTTTGGCTATTTTGTTGGATAACGAAGTCATCGGACACTTTTGTTTTCGACATGGAAATTGGTCACTCGGCAATTGTTTTTGTTGGTTGCATTTCGAACATTATGTTGACAGAGTGTTCTGCATTTGGAAGGTTTGAAGGGAATTAAAAGCTTTTCACGATTATTCATAATGACATTCCATATTGTTCTGATACTTATATTCGCTCCTGGAAACTGAAGTGTTCAATTTGTCCATATTGATGAATTTTTTTTGAATCAATTCCGTAGTTTTTGAGGGACTATTTTCCTAAAGGTGAGTAAATATGAGACATTCTCGAAAAGTCAGTTTTGATACCTGTTTTCAGCCCCATCTTCTCCAAATTGGTATAGATGTTAGGAAAACTTTGATTTAAAAAAAATGAATGAATAGTATGTCCATAATGATGCCATTTATATGAGGCAATGGGCATTGTATCACATAGAAGTCACTTTTTTACACAATTTGCTTACCACGCACACGTAACTTAGTTCATTTGTAGCATATATCAATCCAAAAACCGGGGTTCGATTCCCCGCCGGGCCACCGTGCTGAATAACCGCAGGTTAAAAGGTAAGGCCTCGTTAATCCATTGCTCGCACAAGTTTCGTCATCTGAGGCATGACGTTCGTCAGCTGGTTATCGAAAACGAATGATTTTAGAACAATTTATTTTCAGAACAATATTTCTACTAAATAGAGAAGAGTAATGTTGTTGAGAAAATGCAAAACAAAAGATGAACGAAAAATCATCATTACTTGGGGGCAGCAAACACTTCTGACGATTTTGTTAAATTCAACTCATTTTAGTTTGGAGAAAGTATATCTCTACGCTGACGATATACAGATTTATTTTTCATTCAGATAATTAATTGGATTTGGTAGCTGCCTCGGCATTCATAAATCACGAGTTGATGTCTTCATACAATAAATCTGTTGATTATGGACTGAAAATTGATCCTAACAAGTCAATGGATTGGGAAAATTGTGCTTCAGAATTTCTGTCCGATGATGTTACATACAAAGTTGGAAAAAAATACCTACTGGAACTTTTGTACAATTTTGGGACTTACAGTTGATACAACACTTCGTTTCGAAGAACACAAATACAAATAAATCGAGAATCACATATGCTTCTGTGAAGCTCATTTTTCCTCAAAAGACCTCGAAAAAATGTTATGTGAATCTTTGATTTCTTTTCATTTCAATCACTACGTTGTTGTCTTGCTTGAATCAAGTCGGAATTCGTCGCATATTTTTTTTTTATTGATCCAAGAAACATGTAATGTTTATAGAGGAACAAAAAAAACATGAATAATATAATTAACATTTTCAATATCAACATTATCAACAAATACACACAATGGTTAAAGCAGAATATGATATGCATACATACATATACACACACATTCACACATAAACATACATATATATACATATATACATATATATACACACATATATACACATACATACATATATATAAAACAATTCATAAAAAAAAAGAAAATGAGTCAGTTGTTCAATATATATCTTTTCAGGTCATTCTTGAATTTGGTCAAGGAATAAGTTGATCTAATCTTATGAGGCAAACTATTGTAAATGATTATTCCATGAGAATGTAATGATTTTCTTCCAAATTCAGTTCTTATTTTTGCAGTTTTTAGATTACTGGATTGCCTGGTATCATAATTATGAGTATCTGAATTTATCACATAAGATATTGAGGAATGTTTGTTCTTATGTTTTGTTGAATGGATGAAAATGCAAATTTTTATTTTGAATAAAGAATCGAGGTCAAAGAGATTTCTTGGTCTATAAAAGTTCGAAGTTGGTTCCAAAAATGGTAATTTAAAAATGCACTTGATTGCCTTGTTTTGTAAAGACTTGAGAGGTTTCAAAATATATTTATTAGCAGTGTACCAAATTGAGATTAGGTATTGAATTTTTGAATATATCAGACTGAAATATATAATTTTTAGATATTTGATAGGTACAAACGATCTCAATTTATAAAGATTTCCAATAACTGGAGAAATTTTTTTTCTGACACTTTGGACGTGCTGTGACCATGAGAGAGATTTATCCACAAGCAGTCCTAGAAATTTCAAACATTCTGTGTGATGTATCACTGAGCCATTCAGAGAGAGAGGTGATAGATCGGAATCAGGTATCGTTTTTTTTTGAGATGTACATGAAAGGAGATTTTTCAAAATTAAGCGTTAATTTATGCATTTGCAACCATATTGAAATCAATTTGAGGTCATATTCCATATTCACTTTAATTTCTCGAATATTTTTTCCATAATAGAAGAGTGTGGTATCGTCGGCATATAGTTTCAAAGTACCTCGTAATTTCAATTCTGAAAGAGAATCAATGTATATGAGAAATAAAACAGGTCCAAGAACAGATCCCTGGGGTACACCACAAGAAATTTTTCTCTTTGAAGACATCGAGTTTTTTAAATGAACAAATTGTTCCCTACCAGTTAAATAATTTTGAAACCACTCGTGAATTTTCCCTCTGATTCCGAATCTAAATAATTTTTTAAGTAATATATCGTGATTGACAGTATCAAATGCCTTTCGCAAATCCAGTGACAAGAGCCCACACATATGGCCTGAATCCAATTTCATTTGAATATCAGTTACAAGGTCCATAGTTGCACACTCAGTATCACTGGACGTGCGAAAACCATATTGTCCATCATATAGGGGGTGTATTTTCATAAAATAATTCATTAATCTTCTTTGCATAACTTTTTCAATAATTTTTGATAATATTGAAAGGAGCGAGATAGGCCTATAATTATTCATTAAAGACTTGTTACAACTTTTATAGATCGGTAATACTTTAGCAATTTTGCATTTTTCAGGAAATACTCCAGTTTCGAAAGAAAGATTAACAAGTTTACTCATCAACGGAGCTAATTCTGATTTAACCATTTTGACAGCTTTCACACTGATTTCGTCAATTCCTGGGGCTTTTCTTAGTTGTAACTCGTGAATTATGTCTTCGATTTCTTGATCATCTGTCGGCTCTAAGAAGATTGATTTCGTGGTGAAATTTCCAAGGTAATCTTGATTGTCTGCATCGGGAATATTCAATGATAAATGAGGTCCTATGTTGACAAAATGCTCATTGAAATGTTCACATATTTCTTTCGAATTCGCTATTTCATTACCATTAATTATTAATTGAGTTATTTCATTCTTTCTTTCTTGTGTATTATTATACAGAAAAGTATTTATTGTTCTCCACATAAATTTTGGTGTTGTATTCGAAAATTGGTTCTTATAATAGTCTTCTTTTGACTTCCTAATGGATTTTTTAATGAGTCTGTTATATATGTTGTAGGACTCACTGAAGGTGATATCATCAGGGTACTTCTTTTTCTTATAGAAGTATTTGTCTCTAATCTTTATTAATTTCGCTATGTTATCGTTGAACCAAGGTTTGGTTTGTCTTTTGATATTGATTTGATACTTTGAAGAACAATTCTGAAATATTCCAACGATTTCATCATATAGTTCATCAGGACTATTGTGATTTTGTTGATAACGGTCCAGTTCACGTAATTTATCTTTCATGTTGTCAAAATCGTATATTAGGAATGTTTTTTTGTGATTTCTTCCTCCTCCGTTCGATGATTTCAATTCCATTTCGGTGACAATTAACTTGTGATCACTGATGGCACTGTTGATCAGAGATATGTAATTTTTTAGTTTGATTGTCAAGTATGATAAATCACTTTCAATTTTTTGAATGATATCAAATTCAATATTATGTTTCACATAGGTTCCAACACCTCCACCTCGCTGAAGTCTGCTAGCATACACAGATACGTAATTTTGAAAATTATAAAATGGTTCCTCTTCTTTTTGAAGCCAAGTTTCTGTTATCATAATAATATCTGGATTTATGGTTGCAATAATCAGTTCTAACTGATCAAATTTATTCTTAATTGATCTTGCATTCATATATAGAAATCTCAACTTGTCGTTTCCAGGGGTATTGAAATCCAGTAGAGATTCAAATTCTTTCACATTTATAACATTTTTAGAATTCATAATTGATTTCGGACTGCAATTTTTGTTCATAAAATTGATACACTTTGCACATTCTGTAGTCATTGGATGAGTGATTTACTGGGTATTTCGTTTCAAAGTTCAGATTGAAAAATATACAATTCGAACATTTACTTTCTGTCTCTGAATCGGGACAATTTTCCACTCTATGTTTTCCTGCACAATGGGGACAAGTTTGTTCATTTCTACATTTTCGATTAGTATGGTTGAATCTAAAACAGTTGTAACATTGGGTTACTACATTTGCATCATAAACTTGGCAATTTTGCCAAGCAATAAATAGTTTCCCATTATTTTGTTCAAAAATCTTATGGAACAATTTAGCACTCGTTTCCATGAACACTGTATAATTACTTTTGTTTTCTATGTACTCAATGTGGTTCACTTCAAACTTATCATCTTCTTCTATAATACTATTTTGATCCTTAATTAATCTTCTTTATCCATACCTTTTTCTAATTTCAAGCCATTAACTACTAATTTTGAATTTTTCTTTGTTTTAATTATAGTCTCGTATTCTTTCTTCATCTTGCATTCAATTTCTTTCTGCAATAACATAATTTCTTCTTTATTTCTACACTTTATTTCCATACTTCCATTTTTCATCCCTTTAACAGAGCTGACTACAATGTTCAGTTTCTTTGGATTGATATTCGCCTGTAGTTCTAATGTTGTTTTTATAGAAGGCTGGTTATTTTAAGGCCGTAGGATTAAAGTTTTATCAGAGGTTTTATTGATACAATTTCCTGCTTTTTTAACTATGGATGAGTATGATTCCTGGGGTTTTTGGTCATATAATTTCGAATTTATCATGTTCTTTAGGTTTTCACTAATTTTGTTCAAATGTTCCTCTATATTTTCATCATTGGACTTGATTTGATTGATTTTTTCATCTTGACTTCTTTTCAGAAGGACATTATTCTCTTCTAATACTCTTATAACTCTATCTTTTTCTTTTATTATTTCTTCTTTATCTTGAATGATCAACTTCAATAAAGTAATTTCTTTTTGCAGTTCTTCTGAAGGAATTTGTATTTCAGAAAAGTGTGAAACTCTTTCCTCTTTTCTATTATCTTGGGTGTAATTGATCTGAATGGTTTCGAAATTTTCAATGTTTTCGTCAATTTTGGAAATTCCAGCTGTTTTAATATCTTGACTGGATATTTTGAAATTTTTGAGAGCTTCTTGGAATTTGTTATCAGTAGGGTATTTAAGCGGCAAGTAAAAGCTTTCATCCTCAGAATCAACAGCAGCATTTTTTCTTTTAATGTAGGAGTTATCGTCAACTTTTCCTGGACTATAGCTGGAACTTTTAGTGGTTTGACGACTTTGACGTTTACTTTTCATTTTTAAATGTCATCGAGCTTATTGTCCTAGAATACGGACCAAGAACAGCAATATTGGCAATTTTTCAGCTATGTAGGCAAAGTCCAGCACTTTTGGAGTACACGAAACACTTTCAGACAGTTATTGGTATGGATTTTCAAACAAAGTTTCAGAAAATCTCAGCAATGACATAAATAGAGATGTTTGACAATGATGTTTGGATGTACCAATTAATTATATATCAATAACTGATAAACTAAAAGCTGCCAGTTTCACAATATTTTGAAATCAAAAACTCTACCTGATCTACTTAGAAAACTCACTTATAAAAATGACATCCACAATTCGATTATTCGTGAACTAAATCAATACGTTCAGCCACTCATTCATCAGAATATTATTCTGATGTATTATACATGTATTATATGTATATTCTTTGTTTTTTCTGGTGGGTAACAAATGGATTATTATTATTTTCAAGAATATGCTTCACCTCAAGAATCAATGTTTCAGTTTTTGCTTCAGTCAGCACAAGTTGATTGCCTCTAAACCAGTCCTTAGCATTTTTCATGGGGTAGTCAAGAGTCTATGGCCCTCACTTTCTTGAGATTTACTCCCATTGTGGACAAAATGGTAACTCCCATAGAATTTTCTGAAGCATTTGGCAGATCATTGATGTACATTATGAAAAGGGGAATGACCAAGGACTGACCCCTGAGGTACACCCCCTATAATACAAGGTGTAACTATATAAGTGTAAAACGTTTAATGAGGTGATTCCTCATCGAAAAAAGATAGGATCTTTCATATAAAAAAACTTTATTGGAGCATCCCTTGTTGAGATACAGCCCCTGAAAAGGGGTGCATAAAATTTGTATAACAATTTTTTTCACAAGACATATTGAACATTTACTATGATTTTCACATGTTATGTGTTTTGTTAATGATAAATTAGTTTTGTTTATCACCCTTTGATCATATAATGCAGGTACTAACAACAAAATAACAATAAATCCAGTTCGCATTTATGACGATGTATCTCTGTAGTTGTTCATAAAATAATTTTCTGCTGCGAACTGGTTTATTTTGGGCAAGAAACCCAGGAGACATTTTTTGTTCAGAATGAAACAGGCTGTCGGAAATCAATTTTTGAATGGTAAACAAATAATAAGACAAAAAGTTACATTGGAAATAAATTTTAGTGGTTGCGTTTTCCACCCCTTACAACCATGGGGTGAACCAAATATTTTACGGGCTGTCTTTTTAGTAGTACAAAACGTCAGGTTTATTTCAATATTGTAACTTTTTCAGTGCTTTTGAAAAAAATTGTTATACAAATATCATGTACCTACTTCCTTTGAGGGGCTGTATCTTAACAAGGGATGCTCCAATGAAGTTTCTTTATATGAAAGATCCTATCTTTTTTTCGATGAGGAATGTTTTACACTTATCCAGTAACACCCTGTATATTGACTGCAACTCAGCCACACCACTCGTAACCTGCCTGTGAGATAGGAATATATCAACTGAAGAATAACTCAGCGAATTCCTTTTGTAATGTTACTGGCAGTAAATATTCTTTTATAGGTCATCACAATTACAAGTGCGAAATTTCTTTCTAAAAACAAAGTTAGTGTCTGTTTACTTGCAAGCGTTTGAAGCTCATACGCGTTGCCAGCTGGTTCCGAAAACAAAAGCATCAATCGCAAGACAAATAAACGTGACGGAAATAAAGAAACCGTGCAAACAAATGCTCGCGCATTTCTGGTGAACTTCAACTGTCCGAATGTTTCGGAAACGAGTGGGCGATGTTTGGACAATTTTTGTAGCCCAGAGTAAATATCACGTCGACGGTGCTGTCAATTAGCTGCCGGTCGTTTTCCTATTTCTGTGAAGTGGATGGCATGAATGATGAATGGAATCAACAGCCATTAGCTTTTTGTGAGTGCTCGAATGTGGAGCTTGTCTTTCAACGAGATATTTGTCGTCAGTGATACTTGAAAATAAAAATCTTTCGAGAGGATTGATAGGTGTTCCGTAGTTTTCTGGGATTGTAACCGACCACAATCTAAAAAAATATGAATTAATATTGTAATCTATAAAAGTGTAGAAGGGCAGATTTTCAATCTACCCCGAAAAGTTGCTGCGTCTATTGAAAAACAGTTCTTTTTGGATAAACAAATCCAATTAGTCAGCAACTTCTCGTATATATCAAATTCACTTTTCGTTACCGTTTCGTTAGGAGAGGTAGCTATCCGCGATCCATATCAAGCGAACTCACAAATATGCATTCTTCACCAGACAGCATGATGAAAGCAGATTCCTTCAATTTTCGTTTCCTACAATTGCTCTCTTTCCTCATAATTTTAGTGTCCTTCCATTCTACTGTATGATCTCCATTGGCAATAAGAATGTGTTCTGATAATTCAGAAACACCTCTCTGTCTGTTCCTGATGTACATCTTGTGTTCACTCTTTCGCACTTTCAATGGTCGAGACGTTTTACCGATATATTTTTGACCGCACGATCGATGAATTTGATTGAATACAATTTTTTGTGTTATCCGTTATGGTATTTGGTTTGGTTTGTGTCAGTATTGACCGTAAAATATTTGTTGTTTTGAATGTTGAACATTATACCTGTTGCTGATCCGTTTTACCTTTTCAGTCAAACGAGGAACATAAGGTATAATATTTGATACAGCTTGAGTATTTTGTGTAAATTGAATGTCTTCATTGTGGACTGTGTTCGGATTTTCAATTTCTGTAAAAGTTTTTTCTATGAATTTTTCTGGATATCCATTTCCTTTCAATACTGATTTTATGAAGTTTATCTCATCATTGATTTTTTCTTGTGAGTTACATAGAATTTTTGTTCTATCATAAAGGCATTTTACTATACTTTTCTTGACACTTGTGTGTTAGTTCGAAGTATAGTGAAGATATCTGTTGGTATGTGTTTTCTTTCGATATACACTTGTATCTAGATAGCGTGTCAAGTTCTTAATCATTACATCTAGAAATGGAAGTTCATTGTTATTTTCTGTTTCTAATGTGAATTTTATTGTTGGTTCTTGTTTGTTAATATGTTCCAAAAATGTGTCCAGTTCATTTTGACCATGACTCCCTATAGGAAAAATATCATCAACATATCTCCATCACACCTTTGTACCATTTGGATAATTTTTTTTGAAAAAATCCTCAAAATACTCCATATAAATATTACTGAGAATTGGAGAAAGTGGTGAACCCATAGCCATACGAAATTCTTGATGATAAAAATCATTTTTGTATTGATAATACGTTTTTTCTGTACAAAGTGTTGAGATATTCGTGATCACATCTACATTCAATTTTGTTATATTGACCAATGTTCCATCATTCTCTAATTTTGATTTGACAATTTCTAAAGTTTTGTTCAAAGGAACATTGGTCGAGACTTTCTACAACGAAACCTACTAACATGTCTTCAGTTTGTATATCAATTTGATCTAACTTTTCAATTAGATGTGAAGTATTTTTCATGAAACTCTCTCACCATTACCTGATAGAGATTTCAGTATTTGGAGTATGTATCTTGCTAGTTTTCGGCATGGAGATTCAATGGAACTGACAATGGGTCTGAGAAGATTTTTTTGGTAAGCCATAAAAATGGGGTGGTATACTATAATGATTAATGAGTTGTGTGCGTTCTGTTTTTGAAAGTGTGTGTTTATAGGTCATTTGGTACGTTCTTCTTCTCCGGTGATTTGCAAAAAATTGATCTACATGCACGTGATCTGATTTCAGTCGATATTGCCGTTTTCGAAACTAAGCAGATTATCAAGAGAATGATTCCCATTTTTCCAAAAAAAAACTAAGGATAATAAATTCATCCACCAAAAAAATATGACTTTGAAACACTACTTGAAAATTATTTTCCACACAGTAGTAACCTCACTCGAATGCACTCACATCTGTCAGGAATCAACTACTTCCCTGGCTAAGAGCACGAAGGGCGTGAAATCATATCAGACAGGTGTTAGTCCATCAACCTAGTGGGTATATGACTTGAGAATGGCCTGAACGAAATATTCCTTCAGGTGATTTGATTTGTGTTATCAACTGTGCTCACCGACTATGAGAAATTGACCCATGAATACTGTGTTAAAGGCATATAGTCTACTGAAGATATTTGTTTGTCTTTGGTGTTATATTGATGCTATCCAAGCGATGTGGATAAATATTAAGAACATGCAATAAACGAAATTAAAATGAAAGTGAAAGACAGATTCAAATCACTTGTTTCTCACCTCATTTTTATTCGGCGCGCTAACACGAAACTCTCTTCAGATATTTCCTACGTGGAGACAAACAAATTCTGTGATGTATCCTTCAATATTTACCACATCTTAATTGGCAATTACTGCCACGTCCAACTAGTCCCTAGATGCCGTCTGAAAGCTCATCGGGAAGTGAACTTCATAACTTGTTTGATCTGTTGGTACGGTTCCTGAAGGATAGGGAGGGTTATGAATGGAAAAGATATGTGGTATGAAGTTTGAGTTGAAATTTCATGACCTTGATGGCCTTTGAGGTGGTTCTTTTTTTATGGTCGCACCAAAAAGCGTTCCATTTGCTACATACTCGATATAATTGGGAAAATTCAATTCATTATTGAATACAACCAAATACTTCATTTCTTTCACCTTTTGTATATTTCAATGAATCAATCAATCAAATCAATCAATCAATTTAGTTGCTTAGTATCATCACATCAGATTCAGTATCGTCAAAATAGGGTACAACACAAACACATTGAAAATGATTTAAAATTTAAATTTGAAATATTCCTCAATGTCATAAGGACAGAGTTCTACCAGAAGCCCTTTTATATCCTTCTTAAATGTATTTATTGGTAAATTCCTCACATATGGTGGTGAATGGTTGAAGAGCCTTATTGCCACAGAAAGGAAGATTTTATAAGTGATTGCCAGGCCATGCTGTGGCATAAGGAGATTGTCTCCATTTCTGGTAGCAATATTATTTTGTGTTTTGATGTAAGCAAGGCATTGGAAAATGTATAAAGCCGCAACGGTGAGGATGTTGAACTTTTTGAACAGGGGTCTACAGCTGTCAGTCCGTTTTATTTTTCCCAATATCCTAAGGGCCGTCTTTTGTAGCATGAATATTCTGTTTCAGTGAGTGGAGTGCCCCCAGAAAATCATTCCGTAAGATATCTTAGACTGAAATAGCCCCATGTATGCTGCTCTCGAGACATGACAAGGAGCATATTCATTGATTCTTCGAAGCAGGTACATAACACAAGACAGCTTAGAAGAAAGATTTGTGATATGATCGTCCCAATCAAGCTTTGAATCTAGTGTAATTCCTAGAAATTTCAGAGGTTTTTGGTTGTCCTTCAGCTTTTTCAGAGTGAAAGTGAGTGTTTCAGTTTTCTCCACAATAAGGCTTAGTTTATTAGCAGCAAAAAAATCATTTTTTCTATCGCGTTGTCGATCTCTTGTTTCGGGTAGTCATGGTCAAGATGACTCTCATAAAAAGTTATATCGTCAGTATATTGGATCGTATTGTACGGATGTATGTGGTATGGAAGTTCGTTAACATAAAGTATGAATAGTAGGGGACCCAAGATAGATCCCTGGGGTAACCCTGCTGTTACAGTCAATGTTGAAGATCTTACACTTTCGTTGTCAACTACCTGTAATCGTTCAGATAAATAAGACTTAATCAAATCAGCACCAAGGCCCTAATTCTATAACTGGGGAGTTTATCAAGTAAGATTGAGTGCGAAACTCAGTCGAAGGCCCTAGAGAGGTCTCAGAATACAGCTGTAACTGCTTCTCCCCTCTCGAAGGACTCCACCGCGGCTCGCACCAGTTCAGATATGGCATGTGATGTTGACAATTTTTTTCGAAATCCAAACTGGGATTGTGAGATCAAGTTGTTTGAGTCTAAAAATTTTATTATTCTATTATTCATTGCAATTTCAATGGGTTTTAATAGAATTGGTGTTATAGAAATGGGACGATAATTCTCTATGTCGTTTATGTTCCTCTTTTTGAACCGGGATATACTTTACTAAACTTTAGTCTTTTAGGAAAAACACCTGTCTCAGAGCATCTGTTGATTTTAGTTAGAGGGTCAACTAATCCGTTTACATCTATTGCGGTACTATTTGACAGACTCGCGATAATATCATTCACTTCTATACAGTCTACAGGCAAGAAGTAAATGCTTTTATGAAAGTGTATATTAGACGGGGTGAATTGTACAGGGCAACCTTGTTTATTTTCCAACTTCTTCAGTATGTTATGTTTCGTCCATTAATTTCAACTATATTTTCTGTACTGCTGTCAAATGTAATTTTCTCGTCTCAGTTATATTTTTTTTATTCATAGGTTTTCAAATAAAAAAATGAAGAATAATATTGGAATTCATATATGTGTAGAGGGGCAGACTTCTAGTCTATCCCGAAAAGTTGATTCGTTAATGTGCTTTAATTAAAAAACAATTCCATTTGAATTGCGAAATTGTTATTGTGAGAATTTATCCGTTGATTTGTCAGTTGGCATTTTCAAGAATGTTACTGCTCCTACTTGGTGCTAGCAACAGTTGCTAGTATGAATTCTTCAATTCCACAAAAAAAACATCACTTGTGACAATTCGCTGAAATCACTGATTTCTTAAATTTTTTTTATGATTAGATCGAAAGATCAGAGTTGTGACGTTTCTACTGTCCAACTATTTTGTTTTCTGTAATTGGTGGAATTTATATCCTACTTTGTCCGTTCAGTAAACTATGAAGAAACGAGCTTATTTACGAGTGGAAGTGGAAAAATAGCTATTTGTATAACAAGGGAGCAAAGTGATACTTTTCCTCCCGAGTATGAAGTTTACAGTAATTCAAGGGAGAAAATGGGACTTTACTCCCATGTTTTACGTATTATTTTACCGCCTCCCTTGAATAACAAGGCCTTTAAAAAATTCATGAAACTAACAAATAAAATTCAATAATAATAATAGTATTCATTTCCAAAAATAATAATAATAACAACAATGGTGAAAGCACAAATTTCCAAAAATTAATACAGAGAAATAGCTATCCAATGAAACAATAACACTGACGGTATGGCTCTATACTTCTATTATGGTGGAACCTTGTTCAGAAGAAAGAAACCACACATATCGCGTCATCCGATCAGATAACAATTTCTATTTTTGAATATATTTGTTCTTGTAAACATTATTACAGTATCACATTAAATCTATAACTAAAATTGAAACGGTCATGTACGGGGACAGATGTACACGTGTGTATGAACAAAACATAAATATCAAAGATTGAAGACTTTCACGGCCGGCAACTAATGAATTGTTAGGTGCTTCCGGGCTTCTGAGCCGTGGGCAAGTAGGCCTTAAAACCTGTTGCCCACGGCTCAGAAGCCCGGAAGCACCTAACAATTCAAAACATAAATAGTTACAAGAGGAATAGTACGAATTAGAATGTACACAAACAAAACAATATTTGATTGATATTAAACAATAACATCGGAATAACTTTGAAATTAAAAATTTCTTTTTTCGTGAAAGATTTTTGGTAGTAAGCCGTACGAGTAATAGTGTATTAGTCTCATAAAAACATTGGTGAGTAAGTAAGGGAAGGATATTCATCTATGATTTCGTCTTTCTAACAGATTTTTGACTTCGTCGATTGATATTGAGGCAGGTTCTCAAAGCTTTTTGGAATTTATATGTTGGTAGACATAAAATTTCTTGAGGAATTTCGGCATACACTACTGGACAGAGAAAAGTGAAGAATCTTTGGTTTTTAGCTGTATATACTTTCGGAATTTTAGAGGTTTTATAACGGAATTTTGTATTGTGCGTGTGATCGACAGAAAGGATTTGATTCTTATGTTTGAAATGAAATGTCAGAAGACTCTGTAGATACAATTGCTTACAGGTGAAGAACTGTGATTCTGCGAAAAGTTTTTCAGACGAGTAAGTGAAGTTCTTCCTGTAAATTATTTTAATGAGCCATTTTTGAGTGACTTCTAGAATTTTTAGGTAGTTGTCAGTAATTCCCCCCAAAACAATAATTCCATAATTGATATGGGGCTGCACGAGACTCAAGTAGAGTCTTCTAACCTGGGACAGACTGAAAATATTTCTAAAAAATCTAAATTTATTCATGAGTGACCTGATTTTTCTTACAACATGCTCGATATGTTTGTTCCATCTTAGGTTTTTATCCACTATAATTCCAAGATACTTGAGTTGGTCTCTCTTTTTTATTTCAAATTCTGTATCGAGTCTTTTTATCTTGAGTGTATCGAAGGTTGATGAATACTGATCAAAGTAACTAAAAGGAATACAATGAGGAATAAAGTATTAAAACTAAGGAGCAGGTAATACAGTGAAGCATGCTCTCGAATTTCACAAAATTGGGAGAACCTACAAAACGAGGAATTAAAATAAAAAAAGGTCTTGAAGCCGGACTCGAAACAAAACTCACATTTCCCATTGTACCTCTCATGAACAATGTCTGATGAAATCAGAGCTTTGCGCTACGAAGGCGTGCAGAAAATTTTTGCGGAATCAAGAATATACCTTATTGCTGTAGCAATATATAATATTTGACAAATAAGTTTATTTCATTGGTGACTTATCAAACGTCACTTTTACTTTACCTCCCTAGGGAGGATAAGTACGACTTTGTTTCCTACAGTGAGACCAGGAAATGTATACTTTGGATAGAGGTAGGCGGAAAAAAACTTTTTTCGCTTGTAATTTCTGCAAATTGATTGTCTTGTCGAACTGCCAAATAAACACTAATCCTCTAACGAAAGAAAGCACTCCTCACCCATCAGTCTATTGTACCTACTCTCGTTCCGGACTCAATCCCCGGAGAATTCTCTCACAAAAGATGCAAGGCCAGATTTCCCGAAAAGCTCTAATGCCTCCAATTCTTTTCAGCAGGATGCAGTCTACGCCGATGCTCAGGTCTCTGAGCTCGGACTCCCCCCACGAACGACGCTGGAAGCAGAGGTTCAGTCTGAGGGACAACAGGAGAAAAGAGACGGTGAGTGTTATTTCAATATACAGTGTGGTCCATTAAGTGAGCAACACATGGAAATGTTGAAAATACTCGTAGTCCTTTCGTGTATTAATCTGTGTGCGGTTGTTGAAATGGTCGACGTTTTGACTCTCACGCTGAAGTCTCCATCAAGAACTTGAATACATATCCATCAATACTGCATTTCAGCTAATCTTACCTATAGTCGGGCTGTTCAAAAGATATAATTCAAGGACGCGTGAACAGTGAATGTCTGCATAGCCACGCCTTCTAAACTGAAATAAATGAAGAACTGTTTACACTGTACTGTACTCATTTGTGCTTTGTATTTACGTGTGTTATGTTAATTAAATAATATGGATGGAAACACTCTTTCACCTCCAAGAAAAAGACAAAAAAAATACATTTAACTGTAGAGGAAAAAGGGTGTAATAATGAACACTTATAAAAAAGCATCCCAAGAGTTGATGGGAGAACGACGCGGTGACGTTTTTGTTGAGTGGTGTAAATCGGACTTGTATCATTGGGGAGAGAAACATTCAAAGAGTGCGTGCCGTTCACGTGATCATTCTATCTTTTCCGCGGCTACACTATAGCCCTGCGTTTGAGTAACTGCTATTCAATCATACTCCTCTCACAATTCCGTCCAACTATTGATAAATCAATTAAGATTTCATCGGTTGAACAACATGGTTTGATCAGCTTTCCCTCCGTTTTTCTTCCTTCCAAGGTGTGGTACTAAAGATGAATTTTTTTATTGATTGCACATTCGAAATTTCGTTACCGCCAGAAGCGAGTATATGTTCTAACACAAGATGTGTTCGGATTGGTTTCAAGTCGAACAATATAAAAGGTAGGTCAAAAATATTGAATTCATTCAAGAATAAGTACTTTTATCTCGAAAACTACAACGAAATGTAATTCAGAAGAGTTGTTTGGAGTTGAGAGTTATGCTCTAATCGGAAGTCATGGCCAAATGTTCGAATATCCATTATAGTTTTGTATATTTTGAACTATTTTCTGAAATATTCCTTCAGTACTCTCATTAAATCAGAAGTGTCACCATTACTCGAAATATTAATTAATATTTCTTTCGACTACGGTAAAATGCCAAATAAATTGAAAGTTGCTAAAGTGACACCTGTTTTCAAAAACGGAAAAAAAGATAATATCAGTAATTACAGGCCAATATCTGTTTCACCAGTCATATCCAAAATATTTGAAAGAGCAATGTATACTAGATTATTGAACTTCCTCGAATCTATCAACTTCTTCCACCCAAATCAATACGGCTTTCGGAGATCTAGTGATACAGAATGTGCAGCATTGGATATGATTTCTAATATCCAATTAGGATTAGATGAAAAAAATAAATGTGGACTTCTATCGCTAGATCTCTGTAAAGCCTTCGACACTGTTGATCATGAAATCTTGTTGACTGAATTATTCGATATAGGTATCAGAGGTAATACATTTTTATGGTTACAAAATTATTTAAATGATAGGAAACAATTTGTATCTTTGGAAAACTGTGAGAGTTCTTCGGAAAACATTGTTTGTGGAGTCCCACAAGGATCCATACTAGGACCTCTACTGTTTCTAATATATATTAATTCAATTTCAGAATTGAACATCACTGGAAAGTTGGTATTATTTGCTGATGATACAACTTTAATATATTTCAATAAAGATTTGCAAGTGATCCAATGTCAAATGGAAAATGATTTGAAACAAATATTTGTTTGGCTCAACGTTCATAAACTTACTTTAAATTTCGAAAAATCATCTTTCTTGTTCATTGATAAAAAACCAATTTTATCACAATCGAAATTTTTATTGCTTGGACAACAAAAAATTAACAGGTCATATAATATAAAATTCTTAGGTCTGAATATTGATGAAAATATTTCGTGGGATATTCATATTGATCTGATCCGAAAAAAAATATCACCAGTCATTGGAATTTTGTGCAAGATAAGGAACTATATACCTTTGAAATATCTAAAATTAATTTATTTTTCACTAATTTATTTACAATATTTAATCAGCATATGGGGTACTGCGTCGAATACCATTCTGAAACCACTGAAGTCTTTACAGAATAAAGCAATTAAATGCATTTTTCATTTACCTTATTTGGAACCAACAAGGAATATTTATAAACCAAATCGTCTCCTCGACATCGATTCTATTTATAAACTGAAAATATGTTCTATCTTGCATTCTATTGTGACTAATAAGAAACATTCTGACAAAATGGTTGAGGCTTTCGCGGCCGAGGTTATTAGTATAACTACTGCTCTTCGGGCTTGAAGGCCGTCGTATTTTGGAATTTCTTCCTGACGTTTCGCTAGCGCGAGTGGCCAGCTTCTTCAGAGGCTTATTCATCTCCTCTGAAGAAGCTGGCCACTCGCGCTAGCGAAACGTCAGGAAGAAATTCCAAAATACGACGGCCTTCAAGCCCGAAGAGCAGTAGTTATACTAAGAAACATTCTATTATGAAATTTTTTAAATCTAACAGTGTACATAACCACAAAACGAGGCAGTTCAATAATTTGTTAACAAAAAATCTCAAGACGGAATTTTCCAGAAAATCTATTTTCTATAAAGGTGTTATCACATATAATGGATTACCCACTAGATTAAAATATTTTTCTCAAATGAACAAATTCAAATTTGCTATGAAGCGTTATTTGTTAGAATAATTTTTATTGAAAAATTATTATTTTTTTTTTATCTTTTATTTTCGAGTAATAAACAATTCTGATTGAGCTTTTTAATGAATATATTATATAAATATTCCCTATTTATAAACTGTAGTTTCTTGGGAATAAATAACTGTTATTATTATTTAGTTTAAATTACAAATACATACTGTTGCGGATTGCTTTTGTTTCATTTCAAAAATTATATTTTCGCGAAACAGAACATCGATACGGCCCTCACAAGGAGTGCGACCTTGAACGTGAGTGTCGTGAACTCAAAAGGCAGTACGCCTGAGTGCCGGTTGATGACAGGTTGTCGCTAATGCTATAAATTATTTGCTAATGCTATCAATTTTTTTGCTATCAAACTGTGCCAAAATTCGCTTGCATTATTGCATTGTGTTTGTATGAACGTGTTCGACTGTTTTCTGTGCTGCTTTCCACAAGACCATCAAGAAAGGGCCCTTTCATCAAAGGAACCAAGGAAATCAAGGTGAGTCGTCGTTTCGATGTTTCTCGAATTGCTTGTTCTGATACGTCCGCTTTTCTCTCAAGAAAATTGAGTTTTCGTCCGCTACATTTTGGTCCTTCGAGCCGGATAACGAATCATATCAGAAGTTTTCAAATTTTTTGCTTTGGGAAACATAGAATTATTCTCAGAAACAGATAGTGAGCCCGTGATACCTGCTTCTTTCGCCAAGATTCGCGTGTGGTGAGGAGAGCGCATGTGTGACTTTTTTGATCTGCTTCACACCTCGCTTTATCTCACGTTATTCGCTGAATTTAACGTACCATTTGCTTCGTCACTAAACTCGTGAACTGTGCGCGCAATTGATCGACAGCGCAGCGACAGTACCGCATTCCTGTTTGTTTACATATTTTCAAATAACCCTTTTTCGCCTATTTTAAATTCTTTGCAGTCTTTCGAAAATGGATAAAGTAAGAAAGTACAAAACTTTACGCAAAACTTCTCTCAGTGATATATTTGTTTTGAGAACCCTTGCAGAACGTGCACAAAAAGACAAATCGGTTCAAACTTTGTTCAAGGTTCGCTACGCTGAACTCGAATCAGTGAGAGAAGAATTCATGCGATGTCATACTAATATAGTTACTGCTTTGCTTTCTGCTCCTGAGTTAGAGCAGGGAGAATCTAATGATTCCGATGTGATCCGAGAAAGTTTTCTTTCTGATTTTTATTTCATCAAATCCGTTTACGCCGATCTATTTGAAAACAGTCTTACCATTCCATCTGCTTCATTTAATAACTCCACAATACCTATTTCTGGTAATGCTCAGCCCAATGCTCGTTTAAGTAAAATTGAATTGAAAAAATTTCATGGTGACTATAAGTCTTTTCCGTCATACATTAATCATTTTGATGCACTCGTACATAACAATAATTCTCTATCAGTCATTGAAAAATTCAATTATTTGATCACTTCCTTAGAAGGCCAACCTTTATCCTCAATTATCTCGCTACCGCTTACAGATGCTAATTATTTCATTGCTTATGAGAACTTGAAACGCCGATATACGAACAAAAGGTTAACGGTTCAAGCTCATTGGGCCGAGATAGATAATACGACGAAAGTCGACCCTGAAAATCCTGTGGCACTTCGTAAGTTGTTGGATACATTTTCAGATAATCTTGAAGCTTTGAAAAATTTTGATCTACCTGTAGATGAATGGAGTTTCATTCTTGTTATGATGCTTCTGAAACGATTGGATAGTTCTATTATAACTGATTTCGAAAGGGAACATAAATCAAATGAAATTCCTTCTTATGATGAACTGATGAAATTTTTAAACAACCACTGTGACGTTTTAGATACTGTAGACTTCTCGATGCCGGGAAGTAAAAAAACGCTTTCGTCCAACACTTCGAAGCCACAGCCTTTTCGGAAACGTACGACTGCGATGTTTACAAATAAGTCGCCTGCTCGTTGCTGTATTTTTTGCCAGCAAAACCATTCTCTTTACACCTGTCAATCTTTCATTGCCATAGCACCACAAGAACGCTATAACTTTTGCAAAAGTAAACATTTATGTTTTAACTGTTTGAGTGCATCACATGACCTCAAATCATGCCGCTCTAGCTATACTTGTAGAAAATGTGCTTCGAAAAGTCACCACACTTTATTGCATTTAGAGAAATTGTCTCATAAGCTGAATACAAATTCTGCAAGTACTTCCGCTGAAACCTCCAGTTCCCCCCCCGCATACCGCTATTTCTGAAGGTGCACAAGAAGCTTCAGCCAACTCTTCAGTCGTTGCTTCCGGTATACTATCAAAATTTAATGTGATGTGGCGACTGAATTCCGCCCTGACATACTGTCGATGTTTATTTATTTAGTTTTAATTGATTTTCCTGTAATGAAAAAATGACAGTATGAATAAAGACATATTATTATTATTATTATTATTTTATTGGCCACTGCGTGCATCGGTGTCCTCGACGCTTCCGGAAATTATCAACCTATGAGATGTTTGCTGGTGCTGGTGCCCCTCATTTCAATGGGTTATGCGAAGCAGGTGTTAAATCAGTTAAAACACATTTAACCCGAGTAGTCGGACAACAGATCTTGACGTATGAAGAATTTTACACTGTTTTGACCTTAATCGAAGCCATCTTAAATTCGCGTCCTTTGACTCCCCTTAGCGCGGACGTTGAGGACATCAATGCGCTCACACCTTCTCATTTTTTGAATATGGAGCCGGTTACTGCATTACCTCTCCCAGATTACACTGAACTTCCCATCAATCGTCTTTCTCGGTGGCAGTTGATACAGCGGATGCATCAAGATTTTTGGAAGCGCTGGCAAAGAGAATATTTACATTCTCTTCAGCAGCGAGGTAAATGGTTGAATCCAAGTCCGAACCCAGAAATAGGTACCTTAGTTTTAATAAAAGCAGAAAACTTACCCCCCTGTCGCTGGACCCTTGGAAGAATCGCATCTCTCCATCTGGGAGATGATAAAGTAGCCCGGGTTGCCACGGTTAAAACAGCAAATGGTACGGTCAAACGTCCTTTGGTTAAATTATGCCCTCTCCCCATTGAATTATATTAACGTTACCTTGCTCATTATTTGTTTGTGATGTTCTTATATGAAATTCCCAATTAAAATTTTGCTTTACATTTTTTTTTCTTCCGATTTCTGAAAATGCAATTCTTGCATTTTCGCCGGGCAGAAATGTTGCGGATTGCTTTTGTTTCATTTCAAAAATTATATTTTCGCGAAACAGAACATCGATACGGCCCTCACAAGGAGTGCGACCTT
This sequence comes from Zygogramma bicolorata, assembly GCA_032362365.1. NCBI lineage: Eukaryota > Metazoa > Arthropoda > Insecta > Coleoptera > Chrysomelidae > Zygogramma > Zygogramma bicolorata. The sequence goes on along the minus strand of JAVJAQ010005100.1, from coordinate 97,985 downwards.
GAACGTGAGTGTCGTGAACTCAAAAGGCAGTACGCCTGAGTGCCGGTTGATGACAGGTTGTCGCTAATGCTATAAATTATTTGCTAATGCTATCAATTTTTTTGCTATCAAACTGTGCCAAAATTCGCTTGCATTATTGCATTGTGTTTGTATGAACGTGTTCGACTGTTTTCTGTGCTGCTTTCCACACGACCATCAAGAAAGGGCCCTTTCATCAAAGGAACCGAGGAAATCAAGGTGAGTCGTCGTTTCGATGTTTCTCGAATTGCTTGTTCTGATACGTCCGCTTTTCTCTCAAGAAAATTGAGTTTTCGTCCGCTACACATACAATACAATATATAAATACGATAAAATGGGTCAGATAAAACTTTTTCTGAATTGGAGCGTAGGTATATGAGGAACAATCGAAAGGAACCCGATGAATCCTCTTTCTGTAGTTCTGAGTGAATCAAGAAAAACCTCTAGTATGCAATCGCTGTTATATCTTCGAGTAATTTTTTGGCAAAATACGTATGAAGGTTGATCTTTGATAACTCGTGATTTTGATGAAATTAATTTTATAGAACTTTTAGAAAAAGAATAATTATTGAATTCATCGGCTTTTGCAAAAAACTCAAATTTCAGCGGTGTTTGCTCAAAATTTTCCTCAAAATGAAGGTTATTGAAACAGGAAGATTTATTTCTCAGTTTTTAAAATATCATTTTTCACACACTTAGTGGAACACACTTTATACTTTATACTATACAGTAAAATTGGACTCATTCATTCTTTTCGTGATTTGAATTAACACAAAAATGAATTGAATTCATGAATGGAAAATTTGGAAGAAAAAAATAATTATAGCTACGAGCTAGCTCGTGAATTGTTACTGTAATCAATTCACAATTCATTTTGATTAATTTTCGAGAAAAGAAACATTAATCGGCTTCCCCGCCAGACTTATGACCTTTATCGTTTGAAGGGCATTTTTTGTTTGAGAGTGGCCTTCGATGAGAACAATTCTTCCAAGCCAGTCTCCAATAGCTTCTCTGGGCCACCGTGCTGGGTAATCGCATGTTAAAACGTAAGGCCTCGTTGATCCAATGTTCGCACAAGTTTCGACTTTTGAAGGTTGACGTTCATCAGCTCGTTAACGGAAAAGAACAATTTTCTAACAATTTCAGAACAATTTCAGAACAATTTTAAGTAGGTTTCTGGACTGACACTAGTCAGGAAATAACTACTTCCCTGGTTAATACCACAAAGGACGTTGGAATATATCCGACCAGTGGTTTCTCACAGAGGAACTTTGCACTGGAACTGGTGCACTGGAACTGGTTGAATATAATCTAACGCTGTTCGTGATACTAGGTAGGGAAGTAGTTGTTTTCTGACAGGTGTCCATTGAGATAGGCTTGGACGTATTGTTCAGAAAATGATTTGATTTATCACCAGTCTTCAAAGTACAGTCACTGACTATGTCGAATATTTTTAATTTGGATATTTATAACTGTTCTTCACATGAAAGTGAACCAATTTAGATTTTTGAATTCCTTTGAGAAGTAAGTACCCAACAACCTGAAAAAATCGCTCCCAGATTGAAAAAGATGGACTTTATATTCTCTTTCCACTAATTGAAATGTTATGAATTTGCGGAGACTGGAGCTAGAGGGTAATTGAGAAAGACGACGTGATGTGATGCCATTTGCTCTTCCAGGGTATCGAGAAGCAACTGCAATTCAGGAAATGCTTTGTGAATTGTGAATCTGATTCGGCTTCGAAGCATTTTCGTGAATTGATTTCACGTCCATTATCAATCAGTGCATACGAAATGATAAAATGTGGGTGGCCTGCAAAATCCCCAAAGTAATAAAATGAAAAGTGAGTACTTATAACAAAAAATGTTTTATATCTGAGCATGACACGTGCTTACATTTTATACAGGGCTTTCGAAAAATAACTTTCCACCCCATCTTTTGAAATGTGTTACCACAGCACTCTGAAGAAGCTATTATATATTGGAAGTTCTGTAAATTGTCATGTAAAAATCATATATTATATACCACATTTAAGTCTCCATTTTGTCCATATTGTATATAACTGTATATTTAATATCGATACAATTACAATATAATAGACTATTATATTATATTTCACTTTTTTTGGATCATTTTTGTGGTTTCAGCACCTAGAGTAAATCAGAAAAACAGTCGTTTTCTCTCGTGGAATATTGAGATACATTTTTTCACTTTTCACTTGTTCCTCCATGAGTGGAATTCATTAATATTCGTGAAGGTGCTTTCAAAAACTCAAAACTGGCCTTTCTTATGAAATAAAAAAAATGATTTACGTTTGGACGATTTTACATGTTTTATTGGTCTAGCTAGGCTGATCATCATCCCTAGTTATACGTTCAGTAACGGTCCTGTGTAATTAGAAACTATTTCTCCTGAACTTTGTAGTTTTTGTTTGAGTCGGTAATCCTGGAACCTACCCCGTATAAACCCTGGACTCGACCTCGTTTCGACCACAACACGTGCACATCACATCCAATAGTTCGTTTCGGCAAACCGTTGCTGAATATAATGATTGGTGTACTTATATCCAAAGCAAAACCCAGTAATTCCAAGCGCTGTCTGTCTTAAACGCTCGCTATCATTAGCAATCATTTCCATAATGAGCAATATCCGGATTGGACGTGAATCATGATTACTTTGATTGATCTGTGCTTTGATCGGGGTAGTGAAGGTAAATTTTTAAACGAAAAAAAATTTTACATGTCGGATAATTCTTCTGTGAACTGTTGCACTTCAACATGGGCGTGGTTAGACTTTGAAGTATACTGTATCCCGATTGTTAGAGATTAATGAAATTTTTTATATGAATCGAAGTAACGCCTTGAATTTGTAATAACGGAAATCGAGAATTTTCACAGATCCCCTTTGTTAATAGGTACGTGTATATCATTTATTGGAATATGAGAGTTCATCCAGGAGAAAAGTCCTTCCTATTTTTCTAATAGGAGACTCAGAGTTACATGCCCTTCTGAAGGCTCAATTCATATATTATGAATAGCCTTATCCGAACTATTCTGGAAAATCGAGATTTTCCTATATTTATAAAATGCAAATACTTTTTGTGTTCCTACATAGTATAAAGATTGTTACGTATAACACCTATAGGAAAGAATATCGACCTATGAGGGCGCTGGTGGTGGTTAAACTATATCCACCATTTTGAAATAGTTACCTTGTTTACATTTGTGAAATAACGCGCCAAACTGAAATCCAGTCATCAGTTGCCCTCGCTAGACAAGATTTTGGTGTTTTTTTTGCTATATTTTCATTGTACGAAATTTTTCTCGGGAAGGTTATTATAACTGTGTTCATGATGCTTTGAATAGCCGCACAATACCATTCATTGAAGGTGAACATAGATGCATTGTGTTTTAAAATCTAATGATATTTGTTCCAGGACATTTTTTAGTTTTAGTGTAGTGTTAGTGAACCAAAGAGGCTTTTATTACATGGATGATGAAATGCGCCATAAACTTCGCCTAAAAATAGACAAACAGACTCACCAGGTAACAAGAAATCATCTCTCTTGGAATGCAAGTAACACACTGAAGCCGCTCTAGGTGGTGATTTATGCAGTTTCAGTTTAATTTTCCAAGCCTTGTACCTGTCTATTTTCTCTTTCAATCCTCTTTCCGTAATGTTTCCCACCAAAGATGTATTTCTCTTTGGAAACGTGTGGAAAGACAACTTTGGATTTCGGTTCCTAGAGTTGCGGCAACTTGGCACCCAACACTTTATACGGCTCACTGAGCGATCATTCAGTTTTTGATCACAATTATCTACTGGAAATACCAAAAAAACCTAATCAGAGCCCTGTCACTTTGAATGACAGTCGTCAATTGCTAAATAACAGACTTCAAACAAATTGCGGCAACATCAAGACTGTTGCCAACCAAATGCCAAAGAATGGAAGGTGCCAAATATGAAATTCAATATGAACTTTCTAATGCATTTCCATCAATGGATTGGCACTAGTGCACTGATTTCATGTCGTCATCGAAGACGTGCAATATTTTCTGAATTGTATTCAGTATAGACTGGCATGAAGTTTATGTTAGTTGAGCCAGAGTAGGTTTATTAACTATATAAGTCTTTTCAACATAATGGTGGAGTACGAGCAATCTTCTTGAATACTCCTCTGAAGCGATTTTATTTCTTGTGAAAGAGATTCGGACCATTCGATGTATTGGTTTGTCTAGGAGTCTTCTGTTATTTATTATCTGGGTGTTACTCCTCGTGTGTTTTTCTATATTCACTAATTCTGACCTCCAATGATCTTCTAGTTTCTCCAATGTAAGACTCACATGGTATTCGGCAAACGCAGTTCTTGGCGCGGTTTCTGCTTGATAATTGGATTGTGCTTTCTGGCTGGATTCAAGAATTGACGTTCTCTTTCGTTTAATTGATGCCCTTTAATGGTCATTAGGAGTGACAAGGAAGAGAAATTGATTATCTTGATGTTTCTAATTCAGGTAGGATTTTTCTCATTCGTGTGCATTGTGAATCAATCTCTGATCTACATTTCGAGTAGCTATATATATATATATATATATATACATATACTTCATTGTCTAAGAAAATTTATTCCTCGTTGACAAAAGCTTGTTAAAAAAATTGTTATGTATTGTACTTAAAAATATGATAAAAGCACAAATATTCACAAATACAATTTGAATAAAAGAGGTTCACATGTCAAGTAGATAGAATATAAAATAAGATTCAACATATATGCTTGACAGTTTGTTGAAAAAACAGTTTTGTATGGTGCTCATGGAAATTGAAAGACACAAAGACACACATTTTGTACATGATTCCACACGTCATAGAACTGAAATATAATATACCTTTTACAGTTTGAAGTGAGTTCTAACCTATATGTGTCAATATAAACAAAAAAAATCTTATTCATAGCAAAGTTCCATTGTAATATTCCCCAAGGTTGTAGTACGCTTTTGTTGTAAGAGCTTTTTTAACAAGACTTCTGAACCTTTTATAGCTCTTCTCCTTCCTAATTCCATAGGGTATGTGGTTATATAGCTTTTTACTCTCATAAATTACAGCGTACTTCGCCTGACTTGTTTTTGGTCGTTGTAGTTTATTTTCTGTTACCGAGTTTTGTAATTTACATGTTCCTGAATTCCAACCATATTTTGTTTTTTGTGAATCAGACAAACAGTTTCCAGAGAAATACATGAAAGAGTGAGAATTGTTTCTCACCATATCGCAAGTGGGACTCAATCAGAGAATGATATACCATCTTTTTAAGAATGAACTCAGTTCATTTGATACTATTCGACGTGCATAACATCCTTCTGCCAATTTCTTCGTTAAAGCTGAAATGTGTTGATAAAATTTTAATTCGATTTGATAGAGATCGAGTATGCCAACATCAAACTGACACCCTTGAATACGAGTTATTTGGATAATTACCTTCTATAATAAAAATTTCTACAACAAAATGAATGGATCATAGAAAACTGTACAAACTAAAAAGACAGAATAGGGAATATGCATTATTTTCTTTGTCGTATTTTACATCTTCATGACGTGATATGAATAGACTTGATTATATTCAAATTAATTGAAGTAAAATTTGAAACAGTGAATGAGTTTGAGCCGTTTAAATACCACCATTTAGCATGAACTTTGGATGATGTCAAATGACGTGGTCAGAGTTTGTTTGCTCTGAGCATTATGGTTTCGATTGGTATACATATCATGGAGGGAACCAAAGAACTTCTTCACTTGAGTACTACACAAACACTACCAGAAATTCATCCGATAAATAACAATGGTGTTAGATGATTGGTGATGGTGTTGATTTCTCGCAGATATATGTTTATATTAGTACCAAGTTCCGTTCACTTCCCAAAACAAAGCAGCATTTTTCTTCGCATTACGTTGGGATGGAAACAAAAAACGAACACGAACATCAAAAAAGTAAAAGATAATCGCGTCGGAAAATTGGATCAGAGTAATTGAAGTTTTTACGTAGATATTTTTAATCACAGGTGAAAATCGCCGGAATGAACGAGTTCCAGTGAACTCTTTGTAGCCCGTCGTTTTCATCAGCTATTAATTATCACCTGAATGCCATCAACTCGCAGCGATTTGTCGCTTTGAAAGTAGTCTTTTGACATCGTCGCCCGGTCATGTTCGTCAATTTCACTTCGTATTATTCCAGAACAAAGATCGCTATTGAAACAACGCCGTAACAGGTTCAGGTGTCGACAATAGAGAACAAGGCACGGTCAACATTTTGACGGACCGGTGACGAAGGGTTGTATTGATCTTTTTGATAGACAGATTTCAGGATGGGATACGATCAGTTTCCATCTTCAGTGTGGCGCATCAAGTGGGATACATTTTTTTGAGAGAATGTCAGATGATACTCCTTCAACAACCACATATAGGGACCAATCAGCCAAGAAACTTTTCAACAAAGTACACAATTGAGGAGGCAAACCATGAGACGGCAGTTAAGGAAGGAGAACCCGGTGCCAAACTCTATCAAACGCTTTTGAAATGTCGAATGCAAAAGCTAAAGTTTCATATTCATTGCTTCTGCCATAACTTTGGAAATGATAGAAAGCACTACAATTGGTGTATAATTCCAAGGTGAAGTTTTTCATATTTTGAAGGAACTGGCTGAACTTTGGCCGTGTTCCAGGACGTAGGAAAAAACCCAAGTTATACGGAAGGTTGAAGAATTCGCAAAGTACCGATGTCAGAACGGGGGCATTCATATCGCCATAGTAATCATTTTTACTGGTTTTTGTGTATGTGATACCCTAGACATAAGATTTGTCATTCTGGATTCACACCTGTATCTGTTTATAAACAAAATCAACAAATTTTCCAATCCATTTCAATCGGATTCAATTTTAGACGTGTTGGATGTGACAAATCGGTATATTGTAGCTGTCTAGCTCCTTCGCCAAAATGAAAATAGATCTATTAATTGGTGAATGTAAACCTGGTAGATAGTGGTCTGATACCTAGAGAACAACAAATAAAATTCATGTGAATTTTCAGGAACACCGGGTATATTCCTTAGAATCCATACAGATATTCTTTACAACCATTATCTCAATATACGGTAGTTGTTGCTCGCGAGAAAAATTTGACATAAGAAGGAAAATAGTATATTACTTTATGAGGCGGACAAGCATGACTTTTCTTGACGCGCCCGATATTACGCGCCTCACTTCGTTCGGCGCGTAATATCGGGCGCGTCAAGAAAAGCCGCTTCTCTGCCGAATAAAGTATACTATTTTTTCTTCAAACGTAACAATTTCCAACCATAAGTAGTACAATTCATACGCTATTTTTACTCGAAATTAACTGTGACAACTATCAAAGTCGTCTAGATGTTAGAAATTAAAATAATTAAGTCGTCGGTGGGATTTGCGTCTCCCTGGTTACAGTTGTTTGTTTTATGTTATTGAAGACAGCTTATTGTTGTTGCAACCGCAAGCGCAAATTTAGTGCGAGAATGGAAAACCTAAACGAAATTGAGTCCGCGGCTAATGATGCAGTAGCACGTTTGAGGCCCTCCAAGTCCGGAATAAAGTATCGGTTAGCGTACAAGCACTTCCAAGAGTGGTGCGATACAAGAGGAGTACGGCAAGTTACCGAAGACGTTTTACTGGCATATTTTAATATAATGGAAAATGAAAATAAATGGAAATCTTCTACAATGTGGTCACGATACTCTATGATAAAATCCGAGTTTGTTATTAGAAAAAATGGGGATATAAGCAAATTTTTAAAGTTACGTGCCTTTCTGAAAAAGACCAGCGAAGGATATACTGCAAAGAAGTCTAAAGTTTTCACTAAAGACGAGTTTGATAAATTTTTGTTTGAAGCACCAGATAAGTTGTATTTAGGATTAAAGGTAAAAAAAATATATTGCAAAGCATGTAGCATATACTCTACTGAATTATAAAAATATTTCAGATTGTTTTGTTAATTGGGGTTACCGGCGCCTGTCGATGCGACGAATTGGTAAAAATGAAGACTGTGGACATAGAGGATAAAGAAAATGTAATGATTATCAAAATCCCAGACACGACAAATTAGATCTTTTACGATAATTGGTCAAAACTACATTAAACTGTATAAAAAGTATGCATCAATGCGGCCTGAAAATTTCACAGAAAATCAATTTTTTATAAAGTACCAGAATGCAGTAGCCCAAAAAGTAGCTAGTTATTTAAATTTAAACGATGCAAGCGCATACACGGGTCACTGTTTACGACGAACTTCAGCAACACTTTTAATTGATGGAGGCGGAAATATAGAATGCCTCAAACATTCATGGGGGCTGGAAATTAAGCACGGTTGCCGAAGGATATATAGAGGATTCAATAAGAAATAAGAACGATAATGCTCAAAAAATTTTGAACCCTCATGATTCGCCAACATCGGGAATGATTGCTGAAAGTTGTGCTCGACCATCAGTATCATCAACAATTACCAATGCGTATCAAGAGTCGGGAACATTTCTGCACGGTTTCAATTTTGAAAATGCTTCATTAACTAATTGTACTTTTAATATTACTATAAATAAAAATGATGTTTAATTGTTGTTAATGACATTTGTATTGTTGCTTTGTGACATGTTTCATATTGTTGCCATGACAACATTTTTCCCTCCGCCGTAAAGAAATGGGAAAAAAACTGCTGCCGGCGGAGACATCAAACTTTGACAGGATCAAGTTAGATAAGTAATGTCATCATTATTTGACGTTTGAAGAAAAAAATGTTTACTGTCCATGTAATGTCGAATAAAACGCACATTCTCGAATTTCTTTCAGGAAAACAAATTGACGATATGCCTGGTTAGTTTTTCCTTCAGCAACTGATTGAAAACATGCCGCGACGACACTTGACATGTTTTTACTGGTAGTAGGGTTGTCGACACTAAGAATGTGAGTGTGGGTGTTGGTTTGACATTGGAACATTTCCATTTGCCTCAGACTTTTGTGAGTACTTTATAAATGTATATAATAAATTGTAAAAGATTTCCTAGATCGCTTTTTTTATGCAGATTCACTCGAAAGAGAAGCCCTGTAATGTTCAAAGAACACCGCGTGAATCAAGGGACAGGAGATGTGAATTAACATTCACTTTTGAATTCTTGAAGTTTTGTAAGCCTCAGAAAAGACCTCTACCGGCAAGGAGTTCCAAAGCTCAGCTGTTCTATTGAAAAAAGATCCGCGAGCAAGAGAGGGTCAACAGGTCTCCAAATTCACAACAAAGGGGTGGGAATTCTGTACTCGTCGAGTCATCCGTGTAGATATTGCCAAGGGTGGAACGATTGATAACATTTCAGAAGATATTATAACGGGAAATTGGATATCATTACTATTCTGGCTGCTATTATTTCTGACTGGTAATTCAAACAAGAAAAAAAGATGTGGTTTAAATCACATAGCGAGTAATTGTGGCATGTGCAATATGAGGATGGAGATAAACAGATTTTGTGCAATTTAGAGGAAAATTTGCCGTGATTCACTTTCAATCTTGTTACATTAACAGAACTTCGTCTATTTAGTATTAGATTTGACACTTGAGAAATTCGCAAAAGTATAATAGGGTATAGAAGTGCAGAATGATTTTGGGTTTCGGGAGTAAAGTTTTTTCATTGCATCTTCCATCTAAAAAAAAAATTGTTCTAAAATTGTTCGTTCCGTTAACCAGCTGACGAACGTCAACCCTCAAAAGTCGAAACTTGTGCGAGCAATGGATCAACGAGGCCTTACCTTTTAACGTGCGATTACTCATACGAATTTTTTTCTTTTCTATCGGTACTAAATTTCTGAAGGGTACGATTTCAGTATTCTGGGAAGTCACAGGAGCCGCTTTTTGCGAATATAATGTTCACGTTTATATAATGAAGTTCTGAAAGGTATTGTTTCATTTTACATGAATGCCAAAATCAAGACTTTCCAGGGCCTCAGACACAGATTGGCAATCTGACATTATGAGTGCATTGTGCGTAGCTTCATTAACAATGTACCATTTGGAAGCTTTCACGATGCCGAACGTTTCTGCAGAGAACAGTGAGCGAAAATCGTGGATTTTGAAGAAGTTACTATAATTGGTGTTGTGAATATAAAATGCGTAGCCAGGTCCTAGATTCCTTTTGGATCCATTTGTTTATATATGTAAGTAGTTGGGGCAACGACTAAGGTTGGATTCAGACAGATCCGAAATCCGATCGCACGACGATCACATAGCTTTCTGATTGGTCTAAATTTAAATTTAGACCAATCAGAAAGCTATCTGATCGTCGTGCGATCGGATTTCGGATCAATCTGAATCCAGACTGAGTATGAACCTTGAGTGAGTTCGATTGAAAGGAGATATTGTACTGAGGACGAATGACGATTGATTTGAAGATCAGGGTGTTAAAGCAAGGTTATTGATTGGATATTCTTTGAGGTTGTGATCCATATCTGTTCCGTCGAAAAAAGCATCTACTAGTAACGGACTTATTTTTGATTGCCTAAATTTCAAGGTCAGATTATGTCAAATGGCATGTTTTTTTTGTTAAGGTGTTTTCAAAAATAAAGGCAATTCGATTCAATTATTTCTGTCGGTGCTAGATAAGTCCATCTCAAATCAAGGACATTGAGAATATTTTTTACAGTATCATCTCTTGAAAATGATTGAAATCATTGAAAGACAAAAAACGATTTCCACTCACAATGGATTCTCAGAATCAAGAAACGGTTTTCGCTATGAAATACCTGCCTCGAACAGGATAAATAGGAAACTAGATATTTTTTTGATGAATATGGATTTTCATCAAGCATCATGAACTCATTCATTTTCCTCACAATGTGCGTCTTGGAAAATAAAAAAAGTGACCCCTGAGAAATCTTCTAGTGAATACCCCACTACAAATCTCAGCAGAGAGTGACGCAAAAAGGCAATCTCACTCATAGCAAAAACCGCACACTGAAGACAGACTGGTAAATGTATGCAAATTGCGAAGATGCAGAAATAAAGTAGCTCGCTTGAACTGAAAATGGGGTCGTTTCAGAGTTCACCTCGCTTTCATGTTGAGTATGCGTATGTTCTGCGGCGTTTCGTTTTATGTTTGCCTGATTGACGCTGTTAACCTACTGATTTTATTCCCGTGCTTTTTTAGTTCTCAAGAAATGAATCGAGGGCTAGGTTTCCTTCGAGTATCGATGCGTTTTGAAGGATATTTTTTTAATATAGTTCAATTATCGATAGATCAACACATTTATCTACACCCGTACTAAAATAATACACTTATCTTATAATGAGATCCATTATGATACAGATCTTCAACCAATAGAAACCCATAATTTTTTATCAATCATGTTGCTTCTTTCATATATATGCAGATTCACACGAACGGAAAGCCCTGTAATGTTCAGAAAACACCGCGCGAATCAAGGGACAGGAGATACAAACTATCATTTACTTTGAATTTGTGAAGTCTGTAATCCTCAGGAAAGACCTCTTTTGGCAAGGAGTTCCAGAGCTCAGCTGTTCTATTGAAAAAATATCCCTGAGCAAGGGTGGTTCAACAGGTTTTCAAATTCACAACAAAGGGGTAGGAAATCTGTACTCGTCGAGTCATCCGTGTTGACATTGGTACGGTTAAAATAGTCCGGGAGAAAGAGACATTTTTTTCTCCGATTATTATTCTTTTATATGTAGATTCACATGAAAGCCCTGTAATGTTCAAAGAACACCGAGTGAATCAAGGTACAGGAGATACGAATTAACATTCACTTTCACTTTCTGAAGTTTGTAAGCCTCAGGAAAAACTTCTTTTGGCAGGGAGTTCCAAAACTCAGATGTTCTATTGAAAAAATATCCGCGAGCAGGAGAGGTTCGACAGGTTTTCAAATACACAACAAAGGGGTGGGAATTCTGTACTCGTCGAGTTATCCGTGTAAATATTGCCAAGGATGAAACGATTGATAAAAATTCGGAAGAGCATCGACCGTGAAAGTATCTATAGAAGAGAGACAAGTCTCCGACCCTTCTACGATGTTACAATGGAGTGAGCGAGTCTGTGAGCGAAGAATCACCAACAAGACGAATTGCCTTCCTCTGAATAGAATCGAGAAGCCTCGATGAGTGTTTGGTGCCGAACTCCACACATGAGTACTATATTCCATGACAGGTCGTATCTGGGCCTTGTAGATCATTAGAAGCTAACGAGAAGTGCAGTATTTCAGTATTATCACTGATCGTAATTCCTAGCATCAAGATACTTAATTCTGTAGGAATAGTTACTCCTGACATCTGAATATCAGATGATGATAAATAAGCTTTTCTTGAGAAAAGACATGCCTGGATTTTCTTAGCATTGGATTCCACCAAGTTCGTGTCACCCCATTCTATTATTTTCACCAAGTCGTCGTTAATTGCATTGACTTGAATGTTTGTTTCTCGAATAGGGACTCTGGAAGAGAAACTGGTATGAAGAGTACTGTCTTCCGCAAAACTATGTATTGAACAAGATGTTTTCTCGAGCAAATCATTGATATGAAGCAGAAACAAAGTGGGCGCCGGAACTGAACCCCGTGGAACACCTGCATTTATTAGGAGACTATGATACTCCATCAATAACCACATACAGAGACCTTTCAGACAAGAAACTTCTTCAACAAAGCACACAACTGTGGAGGCAAACCGTAAGACTGCAGTTTGGAAAGGAGATCCAAACGCTTTTGAAATATCGAGTGTAACAGCTATGGTTTCTCCAAATTTCTCGATTGAATGCTGCCAAATATGAGAAACATAAGCCAATAAGCCACTGATTGTGTATTTGGCGATTGTCAAAATCAGAATGTACTATTTATAGAATATAGTTAAACTTCGATAATTGTATTATCAAATATATGATATCGACGATATTAAAGATTAATCATCGACACATATCGGAGAGAGCAGAAAATGCAGTACAGAATATTTCACCCCAAAAAAATCATTTCTCTTTGCTCAACAACTGAATTGTTAATAATACGAAATAATGTTATTTTTTTTCTGGTACTGATGACGCTCCCTCAGTGCTGTTGAGAATCATATTCGATCAAGTGATGTCGAAGACAAGTTGCATGAATGAAAAATAATATTAAAAATTCAATCGAACTACTCATGAAGAATATCTCAAAGAGAACATGTTTGGTAATATATTTTTAGAAAATTCGATAAGCTCTCTACAAGCGGATGCTCGAGACATCAAGCCCGATCCTGAACAAAGAGACACGTTCCTTTGAAGAAGAACGAAAAGCATCAAAAACAAATTACGCCATAAGACTTCGGCGCCTCGTGGAGCTCAAGTCCCCTTACCTCATAGACAACTTTCATAATTCCCTTTTCCTTCTCAAATTTCAATCGAGGAGGAATTTCGTCTAAAGAATTCTCAGACAGTTTAATCCATCAGTGAAAGACGAATGAAAATCCTGCAGGTAGAACTTTAATAAGCCAACGTTAATGCAATTCTTATCGGCGTCCGCCTAATTGGAAAATTCGTACAATAGTAGGATTAATTGTGAAAGACTCCTGGCCTCATGGAACATGGAGGAGATGTGCTCGTCATTAAGGGAGGAAAAGGGTTGGTGAAGCGGAAGTGCTGGGAACCGTTTCAGGAAGGCGAGTCTAACGAAAAGGTGGAAGTTCGGCGTACATTTCCCGAGTGTTGGAATTTTTCATTTTCTTTGAGGTTCTCGAAGGCCTTTTTGTACTTTCCTTGTATTGTGTTTGTGAAGTGGAACGTATTCACGTGCTTTATTTTCATTTGACTAGGTACGTTTCATTCTAAGGGGTATGCACTATGATCAACGATGAAAGAGTGGGAACTTTATGATAATTACTTTGTACGAATGGTATGAAGTAGATGTGTATGCCCCGAAGTCGACGATAATAATAATAATAAACGTCTTTATTATCATATCCATATACAAATACAAAAAAAATACAAGAAAATTCAAATCGGACATAACAAAAGGCGAAGTTCAGTTTTTGCAGTTAGGTGAGTAACTGCTAAAGTGTTCTTCCACTTAACCTTAAAAAAATCTCTGCGTGAACTAACGTAGACAACATACATAAAATGTCAGACTCGATACAATTACACGAGTAGAGAAGACCAGCGACGGGCAGTAGATAGCATTTAGAAGTACATGCAGAATCATCTAAAGCATACTTGAAGAGGAGGAGTGTGAATATGCGGATACAAAAACTGAATATAATGCATCAAATTCGTTATTGGGTTTGAAGTAAATATTTTGATTTTTTTTGAATAAGAACGGCAATTTTTTTTTGAAATTTCTAGGAATTGCGTTGTCCAGTTTAGTGATTTGATAGCTGAAGAAGTGCCTGAATAATTCGGTTCTGAAGACATGTGGTGTTAAGGAACCCCTGAATCTAATGTTGAGGTTATGTACGTCCGTTCGAAATGTCACTCCTCTATGAAGATAAGAAGGAACTCTGCACAGAACAATTTTATGATAAAGACATCCTGCATGCAGTTTTCTTCTATTTTCCATGTTGAGCCATCCAGTTTCTTTGAGTTTATGGGATATTTTATTTCGCCTTCTGATTCTATAAATCAGCCATAAGCAAGAATTTTGAACCTTCTGTCAGATTTGGCCCATATACGGTGTCGGCAAAATTCAGTTGTGGTAATACTAAGCTTTCGCATAATATTTTCTTCAATCCAGTTGGAATGCAATGCCTTGTACCATAAATAAGTTTTAGGGGGACATATGCTTTTTGTATGAGTAGGAACCAGCGAATTCTTCTCAAGATGTTCTCTCAGCTGCAATTCTATTGCTTTTGCTAAAATCTCCGATAATGTTGAAAGAATACTGATTCTTCGCAAATCTTCAAACTCGGAAGGATTACTTTTTTCGACAAGGGTTTAACAATTGCACTCTTCCACGAAGATAGGAAGACACTTTCAGACAGAAAAAATCTATTATATGGGTGATATAGATGTCTATATGAGGACAGCCTAATTTAATCATCTTCAGATTAATTTGATCGCAACTTCAGGGCATAAACACCTATTAATACCCGCGGTGCATGCAAGTTTTTATATCATACTAGTCCGATATCTCATTCACAATATGCATACAATTAATACTATATTACACACCGAGGTGTGTTCTTATGAACTGCAAATACCTACTGCGTTCTTACGTAGTATAAGTATTGTGACACATAACACCTATACATAATACTGCACTATTTGTAGGCCTCTTAGTAGTTAGTGAGCTTTGTTATCTTTAAGTACTTGACATACTGCAACACGAAAAAAATGAATGTAGATTATAAATATAATTTACTACATTTTATTCATTTTAGTTCTCGAACAGCCGTTAAGGAAAGCGAAGGGACATTATTATTTCACTCTTTTTCGAAATAACTACTCGAAGATGTCACCAACTCTTGGCAGCGATAGTTTTTGGCATTTTTACGGAAACGGATTACAATTATCTAATTTGAAGTACCGAAAAGACCTAAACACAGAACTGACTCTTTCGAATAACAATCGTCAATATTTAAAATAGACCTCAAACAAATTGTGGCAACATGGAGAGTGCTGCCAACCAAATGCCGAAGAATAACAGGCGCCAAATTTGAAATTCAATATAAAAGTTCCAATGCATTTCCATCAATGGATTGGTTATAGTGCGCTGATTTCATGTCGTCATCGATGACGAAGAAAAGTTCTTAAATTGTAGTTGTAAATATTAGGAATAAACCAAAAATCAAATTCAAAATTATTGGCTTGTAATATCTGCTATGGAAATGCAGTATTCATTAATAAAAAATTAATCTGCTAGGTGTCAGCTTGAGTCAAAATGCATGAAAATTTTCAAAATCATGACGAAATTGCAAAATAAAGAGAAAAAGCAACACTGAAGATGCTCGATCAAAAGACGTCTACGATGAATTATATGGCGGAAACAAGATGGATAGACACCCTGGTGTGTTGACTAATACCTAATAGATTGTAAGCAAATTTTCTAGACATTTTGCTTTCTTGATTTTGATCAATTTTAACTGAAGAGATGCCTTCGAGAGTTTGCCAGCAGAGGCGCATCTTACTTGATTACAATTTAATCTGTGATGCCATGATATCCATCTGCTCAACGGCCATTCGATTATTTATAGATTTATAGGTTATGTTTATTTCATGGTCTCATGTTTTGCATGCAATTTCTTGCTTTTCCTCGAAATGCTAGAAATTATGTAGTCATCACATTTTGACTGATTATTAGGTATTCCTTTCGCTTTCAATTTGATGAAAAATAAATCAAAAACTTAGTGATTGTGATGTGATTTTGAATCTTCCGAAACAGTAGTTGTGAGTGAAACTGGAAAGTATTGATATCTTATCTTTCTACTTTCCGAGGAACCGAAGATAGGTAAGTACTATTTTCTTCATAGTGTTAAAAAAATGCAATTTCAATATGATTACGAGCCGATGATATGAGGGATAAGTAATACGTACACGTTACACGAGCGTTTTATTTTGAGCTTTGTAAATCGGTTCATAATAAATCTAACTATCACTATAAAATCAAACAAATACAAGAACAGCAACCATAAACACTTGAAAAAGAATATAAACAAGAAAAACTTGAAAAGAAACAAGAACCAGGAACAACATTTTGAATATTGAAGGAACTTTCAAATGCATTCAAATTGAACTGTCAAACATTTTACAAAATAGATAGATAATTCTATTGGTGAACGAAAGATCCCGCAAGAGCTTATCCAATGAGACCGCCGGTATCGAAAATCACTCGTAAGCTGCCGCCCCAATGAAAATGTACCCTTGGAAAATCGCATTTGTATCACCACCTCGAAAAATGTAAGTTTACTCTTCGATTTCTCAGGTCGAGAGGAATTGGCTAAACAAAAGCATATCGGTCAACTCACCAGGGTTTTTATTCATCTTGGGCGGAAAACTATGCAAAACATATGAATGAAAAGGTATTGCTTGGATACTTTGGTGATCTCGCTGAAACAATTTCCCCAAATTATCTATGCTCCAAATATTCCGAGGTAAAAAATACGTTAATCATGAATGAGGATCTTAACATCGCTTATCACTTCAAGTTGAGTGAATATCTGGAGCAAGGGTCAAAAGGATACCAGCCAAAAAAGTCTGAAATGCTCTCGTGAAGACGTTTTGAAATTAATTCATGAGGCACCGAATGACACGTTTTTAATGAACAAAGTTTCTTTGAAATTTGGTGTGTTTGTGGCTGTCGTCGACAGAAACTTGCAAATAGGCTAGTTACCCACGTAGAATATAAAGAAGACATTTAATATAATGTAATTTCATTAATGAAGGTTCTTAATAATAAGTTATCTTCGTAAAGGCATAAAGTTCACTGTTATGTAGTTAGTAACTGAACGATGAATTAACGATGATTCAGTAGTATAACATGAGAAAAGTATGATGTCGAAGAGAAATACCTTGGAATATTAACAGGTTAGATTTATTCAGTGAGTGATTCTGAAGAATGCGACTTTGCCCAGATGTTTTTGAAGATCTCAATTTGGATCGAACATGCCTTTATTATGACACACGGCTTATTTTTATATATGAGTGGAACGACACACTTTTTTCTTTATGATTTCAAATTATTTTTCTCATCATCTGATTGTTTTCTTTACGTTCATACAGAATTGCACGAGTGCAATACAATTTTCATGACATTCATTTATTATTCTACGCTTCCATAAAAATATATCTTAACAACACACGCCAAAAACTTAACATTCACCAGCCTTTCTCACGCTTAGATTTTGCACAACATGTCATGCTCCTGAATATATAGGTGTGAAATTCTATAACAGTTTCGGTGATATATTGGACATAGAAAAAAAATAGTTGAAACTGTTCAAAAACCACAGTTTTCAAACAAAAGTTATAAAGATTTTCTGACAGTCATGCCACCTATGATATCAATCAATTCTCAAATTATGAATGGAACGTCAACTGACTCAAATTTCAATGCTAAATATAAACAATAACTGTTTCTCTCAATTTTACTAGTGTAACATCGTACATTTTCTGTGACTGTAATTTACTGTCACAATTTTTTTTAGTCTAAAAATTTTGTATCATGTAAGTTGTATGATCTCCATATCAATCGATCAGTCAATCATTCATTTATGTACGAAGCTCACACAAGTCGGTATCAATCATTATATGCCTGAAATCAAGTGTTCTGGGATTTTGTATACAATAGGTATGTATGAAGAAAATAATTTCAGAAAAAATTGCAGATTGAGTCGATGAGTTCATATTCAAACTTCGTAAGTTCATTTTGTGGCAATGCAAATCTTGAAAACTGTTAAGTATTCGTCTAGGGGTTGAAAAGCCTGTTTGTTTTTGAATTGAAAAGGTCTCATTTCGGAACTGACAACAAAATTTGATTATGAGAATTTTTTAGAGGTATAGTATTATCAGATACTCTTCTATATCATGTATCATAATTTTGATGTTCGAAAACTTTGTAATCTTAAATCTTTCGAATATGATGCTTTACAAAAAGACTGCCTCTCACAAGACGAAATAAAGACCTTCGTATACTTATAGGGAGTCTAAGTTCTTGTTCCAATCCAGAAGATTGCTTTCTTGACACCATCTGTACCTGATTTCCTTATTACCTATCATACACAAAAATTCACTTAAATACTTAATCCCGAATAGAGATCGTTCCGTAGAATGTTTCTGTTAGGGCAGGTGTTCAATGTTCAATGAATGCGCAGAACTACTTAGGGGTTATTTAAGAACTTTCAAGAAATTTCGTGAAGTTTTAAGAATTTGGCGAAGGGGCAAATATATTATTTGGTGGAGGCATCACTGTTGTATGCAAACAAGAGGAATATATCGATCTTCACAGTTGATGAAAATGTTTTTATTTGAAAAAAGCTATCGTCTAAGGAATTTTTTTTATTTGCCTAAATGTGGAAGACGATGTTCCTTGCTGAGTGGCATACGAAAAAAGTTGATTAAAATAATGAATTACCAATAATAGAATTGCAAAACACGGTGAAGCAATCAAAAATAGTAGGGTAGTCATCATCCGAAGACGATTGAGGATAATACCAGCGACCGAAACGTTGTTAGTACAATCAACCACTTTTTTTAAATTGATTCATATATTTCTTCATTTGAATCTGTTCTACTTTGAATTTGAGTCCCTTATTTCTCCATTCATTTGACAAGATTTTTTTTCCTTTTTTTTTCTTTCCGATTAACTTCTGACTTCAAAGGTTGAATTATTTATTTCATTATCCAACATCAATCCATACTCAATGAACAAGTAGGTATCAATATTTTCCTTTCCGTTTAACATAATGAAAGTAGTCTCTTTGAGGGTTATTTTCTTTTTCCATTCTATAATGTCATGAGTAAATTTGATGTCATTTTACTCGACCATGTGGGTACCAGTTGTTGATAATATGTGATCAACTTATTTAGACTCATCTAGTTCTCTTTTTCCCTAGTTGTTTTTATGGTCAGCTGTTCTTATTCTTGATGGCCTTGATGTTTTACTAGCGTAAACACTGCCACAATCCTAGGGGATACTAAAATAGTTATTTATGACATGAGTGCTGAAAGCGATATTTCATTTTGTGAGAAGTTTGGGACACGGTGCCAAAGACGGAGTGGTCCATCCCTTCAAACAAAATAAAATTACTTTTAGCAGGTATATCATTCCATACTTTTTCTACAAACACCATTGAAAGTCTAAATCAACGCATACCTATTTCACATTAATTCATTGATAATTGCTTCGAGATTATCAGTTTTGAATCCCATTTCATCTATTATGAAACGAGTTGCCAAGGTAATCAAAAACAGAATTTGTTGATTTGCCTTTGTTGACAACTAACGTCAATAAATCACGAATTATTCTTTCTCGTTTCTTCTTTTCTCGATGGAAAGTGATCCAGAAAATGAATTTCTACCGTCAGAAATTGAAGAAGCTGCCAATAAAGCTGCTTTTGAATTATTGCCTAGTAAGTCAAACAGTACGAGTTTTCATACGATCGTTTCTTGAATTGGTGTGATCAGAAAAATTTCAGTGGCAAGGAGGCCAATAAAACAATGTTTCTTGCATAATTTGAAGAAAAGTCCAAAATATGGAAATCGTCAACGCTTTGGTCGAATAACTCTATGTTGAAGTCGATGATGAACATAAATAATCATGACATAAGCAGATATTACAAGCTTGTGGCTTTGTTGAGGCGAAAGGGTGATGGATATCGAACGAAAAAGTAAATGAATCACTTTTAGCACTAGTGCTAAAAATGATTTACTTTCAACACCAGTGTCAGAAAATGGCATTTAAGACACTGACAGCATGCGTCAAAAATTATACTTTTACTGACGTGACTTGACGCTTCTTGCTCTTCATCACCAGGGGAGGAGAAATCCAAAATATGTGTTCCAGAATAGTTCTCACTCACTATCTTTCCGAAAATAGCTTAACATATCGCAAAGTCCAATCGAATCACGTATCACCTGAACTTCCTGTCATTCTTCTCCATCTCCTACGGGAATAACCGATAACGTTGTTACCTTCGAAGCATCTCGGCAACATTCCTCCTCATAAATTATGATCGCACCCGTCTGGCTTCTGGATATCCATCGAGTTTAACGTTGTTAAGAAACGTCTCGTGCAACGTGATCCATTCCCGGCTGTTATCTGAGAATTCCGCTCTCGAAATCACGAAAGGATAGCGTGTTAGACCACGTGAAACTTGCGCTCCGTCCGGAGATGTTCGTAATTGCTTGGTTTTACGAAATCGAGTCTCTATACCAGGGTTTCCCAATCTAGAAAAACATGATTGACAGAACAATTCAGGTTGAAATGAGAGATACATATTCTGAGGAGAAAACAACAGAACTTGGCGCTCCCCAAGGTGGTCTTCTGGGACCACTCCTTTTCTTTCTGTTTATGTATGATCTTCCATGTTGCATTGAGTATTTTTTTATATGGAGATTCACACGAGAGGGAAGCCCTGTAATGTTCAAAGAAAACTGCGTGAATCAAGGGACAGGAGATACGAATTAACATTAACTTTGAATTTTGAAAGTTTTTAGGCCTCAGGAAAAACCTCTCTTGACAAGAAATTCCAAAGCTCAGCTGTTCTATTGAAAAAAGATCTCTAGCAAGAAAGGTTCGACAGGTCTCCAAATTTACAACAGAGGGGTGATAATTCTGTACTAGTCGTGTCAACCGTGTAGATAATGCCAAGGGTGGAACGATTGATAACAATTCAGAAGAGCACCGACCCTGATAATATTTATAGAAAAGAAACAAGTCTCCGATCCTTCTACGATATTCCAAGGAAGTGAGCGAGTCTGTGAGTGAAGAATCACCATTAAGACGAATTGCCTTTCTCTGAATAGAATGGGGAAACCGCAATGAATGTTTTGGTGCCGAACTCCACACATGAGAACTGTATTCCAAGACAGGTCGTATCTAAGGCTTGTAGATAATCAGAAGCCGACGAGAAGTGAAGTATTTCTTCGCACAAAATAGAAATCCAAGTTTCTGGGAAGCTTCTTTAGTGATCGATCTCACATGGTTTTCCCATGAGAGATCATCACTGATCGTAATTCCTATCATCGAGATACTTGACTTTGTAGGAATAGTTAATCCTGACATCTGAATACTAGATGATGATAAAGAGATAGAGTATGGAATGAAATTCATATACGCAGATGATACCACCATCATTGTAACATTGGATGGTATGAAGGGCTTAGAACATAAATTATCACATGTAGTGATGCATTTCTCGGACTGGTGCTATAACAACCACCCGATAAACAATTTGAAGAAAGCTGTGTCTACAGAATTCATCAACAAATATAAAGAAATAGATAATATTAAACTTATTATTGAATAAACTACACTGACATCATCTACATCTACAAAATTTTCAGGAACACGACTGGACAGTAAATGAGATTTTAAAGAACACATAAACTTTTGATGTGCAAAATAAAACATACTTTGCTCTCATGCTTTTAAAAAACAATTTTGATCAAAATCATCTCCTCAACTTCTATTACTCATTCGCTCACTCGATACTGAATAGAAATATCACGATTTGTAGGCACCCTGTAGAAGTAGACCGTATTTTCATAATTCAGAAGAGTTTCTTAAGGCTGATTTTCAATGATCCTTGTAACGAGTCTTTCAAGGACCCTTTTCACAAATATGAAATTCTGACTTTGACCAACATCTATTTGTATAAAGCATCAACTTACGTTCATCAAAATTTATCTTCCTTTACTAAAACACATGGAGTACATAAGTATTCAACTCGATCGGGCCTCAACCCCCATTGAAACGATCCAAGCATATGGGGTATAAAAACTCCCTCGGTATGCAGCAGCCAATGCTTTCAATCAACTCCCAGAAAACCTTATAAGACTCCACGATCACAAAAGATACAAAAGAGAACTTGAGCAATGTATGCTTGATAAGTGTTATCTTTTTCCATGAATGAATTCAATAATGCTAGGCGTTAGATCTTATGGAAATTGTTGCATGTCTTTGTGTTTTTTGTTTACAGTATTCCAGCAAACTATCACGTTTCCATTATCTTGAGTGCTGACTTTTTACGTATACATATTTATCCCCAAGTTATTTCTCATGAATTATTTCACTTTCTCAGAATAACAAAAAGCGTAATGCAACGAAAATATTTTCTATACTGCATAGGCGCCGGAACTTCAAAATTACTATGGGGGCTCGGTCTATATATATATATATAGACCGAGCCCCCATAGTAATTTTGAAGTTATATATATATATATATATATATATATATATATATATATATATATATATATATATATATATATATATATATATATCACAATAAAATAGGTAAAATAAAGCCAGTGTATCATAACATATATTCAGGTGATGTTCACATACATACAAAAAACACAAAGTGAATACTAATCCAAAAGGACCCGAGTACAACATGTTTAAAATAATAAAAATAATTTCCAAACTCTCCGTTGAAGTATAGAAAAAACAAAAAAACTGATAATAACAGCCAGTTTCAAACCTCAAATGCCAAATGGCGAGTCTGAGTACTACAAAATTGTTGTTTAAAATTGTTAAAGAAACAAATATCCAATTTCTGCATAAACTATATAATATATATGTAACAAATAAGATTAAAATTATAATTTTACTCATGTCAGAAGGTCTGCCGTCTTGGGTTATTTTTTTAAATGAAAATATTTGCCATCTCGTGATTACTAACTTCTTTAAATGGGAGCTCTGTAGAAGTTCAAAATAGCACCATCGTTTAGTCTTTGCTGTGTCATCGTGGACCGTGAATACGTTTTTGATTTGATATATCAGATATCACATCTTTTTATTTTTATTACAATATATACGGTATACGTACGCACCTTTGTTAATAGTGACTACGGCTTTGAGTAACTGCGGCGGTTTTGTCACTGACACTGTTGCCAGCGTGATAATAAAAATCATTATAACCCGACACCAATGAGACCGATATACATAATTTGTTCTAACCGAAAAATTTTTTTGCTATGAGAGCAAACCAGAACTTCACTATGCCAATTCTCTATGGGGGCTCGAGCCCCCATTGCCCCCATGGTTCCGGCGCCCCTGCTATACTGAGTATGTTTCTGTTATTCGTTACTTGTACTACGTACCTTAGGAAACACATCCGCTGATAATGTCTTTTCGGGAGTAATTACACAAGAGCTTCAAAATTACCGATAATTTTCCATGAAAGCATGTTGTCTAAAAACTGCATGAGTTTATTTTCATATTTTGTCGAAAGCAGAATATGAAAATAACCGAATGCAGTTTTTTTACTGACAACATGCTTGAACGGAAAATTATCAGGTTCATTTTGATGCACGAGTGTAATTCGGTAGAATATTTCCGGAGTTGAAACAACGACGTTTAAAATTCAGTATTTATGCCTGTCAAGATGACAAATGTACATTGTAATAATCGTTACTATAGATACACGGACCGAGCGGGTATTTTTCGATACCTACCGGGTATTTACCAGGCCGAAAATGTCCCGCCAGGAATTTATCGCTGTAATTGATCAAAAATGTCCCGCTTCATATGGGATTTTCAACATACGATGGAAATATTCTCATGTATATGCATGCTGTTCACCTGAGAGATGAAAATAAATATTATCTTATTTCATGGGTCGCGATACACTGATCCAGACAACTATTGGAACCACAGCCCCATACAATGCTATCTGCTATTAATGATGAAGCTAAGTTATACCAATTCATACTCTTTTCACGTTTTTTATGTATAGAGATTCATAGGAGAGGGAAGCCCTGTAACGTGCGTAGAACACCGCGTGAAGCGTGGGATGGAAGAAACGAATGAACATTAATTTTTTAAGGGTGTAAGCCTCAGGAAAAACCTTCGGTGAGGGGTTCCAAAGTTCAGCTTTTCTATTGGAAAAAGATTCCTGAGCTAGAGAGGTTCGACAGGTCTCCAAATTCACAACAAAAGGGTGGGGATTTCGCACTCGTCGGGTCATCCGTGTTGATACTGTCAAGAGTTATAAGATTGACGACAATTCAGAAGAGCACCGACCGTGGAAATATCTATGGAAGAGAGACAAGTCTCCGACCCTTCTACGATGCTCCCACGAAGTAAGCGAGTCGGTGAGCAAAGGAACACCAACAAGACGGATTGCTTTTCTCTGAACAGAATCAAGGAGTTTCAAAGGATATTTCTTCAACGTCGTGATAATAATCCATCGGAGGATCGAAACAACAGAACACGGATTGAAACCCGACAAAACAGCTCATCAAACATTGGTTGGTCTTTAACGAGGCAAATACTTTACTAACTACATAAAAATATTTGTGTTATTTTAGAGTTCTGTTAAATATCGTTGCAACGAACAAGAAGTTGACGGTCACCTAAAAAAATACAAATCCATGTAAATTATACAAATTCACTTTAATTTGATAAGAAATACTCCAAACCGATTTGATTGTAGCTACTTCAAATACAAATTGAATCAAAATAGTAAAAATATTTATCATACAGGGGTATTTCAAAATTTTCCAAAAGAAAAAAAAAATCGAATAGCAGGCCATGACTTCGTATCTGAACATAACTTTTAATTCTAAGCAACTTGTCTCCTCAACATATTTCTATATTTTCTGAAATAAGGGTACTTTACTCTTGAACGATATTTATATTTTTTGGCCTATTCTGTATGGTGATTGTCATAAAGCCATTTCAGGTACACTTGGTATAGTTTTGGAACATGCACCAACTTTTGTCAAGAATAAAATTTTCTGAGAAATTGATAATAAAAAAGTTTCCCATTTGTTGCAGACTTAGTGGACCACACTGTATATATATATATATATATATATATATAAATAGTATATATAGGAACAATGTCGGACCTTACCACGTAATTACCCAGACACGATGAAAAATGCAGTCGGACCAACGAAGAAAGAGGGAGGGGCCCAGATCAAAGATACCATCAATGAACACCCCTATATATTGAGAAGAACTCGAATTAATTAGTCGAGTTCGGAGGTCGAAACTCTAGACATCACCTAGAAGATGACAAATGAGACTTTGCCGAAGTTTCAATTCAATAAACACTGTAAACAACAGAACAGATAATGAATATAATAAGAAGAAGTGCGTTCTTACCTGCGATGAATTTTCCATCACAACCGTCTCTTTGAAATTTGAAATCGTAAACTCGGCCATAGGAATACCTCATCATAACTTCTCTTTCATTTATTACTCAAGAGACCGTCCATCCTCGCAAGAAATCACTCATTTATATTTCAAACCTTAGAGTTGTGTTCATCCTGGCGACAAAGGACGGCGAAGGCAAATACGCGCAAAGTGAATGAAAATGAAAAGTCTTCGAGGATACTTTAAGTTTGTTGAAAGCTTTTTAACGCTTCAAACGGGAAGCTCTTCAATTATTTCGCCGTTCACAGAGGTGCAAATTCTTGAGGAGGAAGAAGGATGAGTCGCAGAGTTGAAGTGAGGTTGGCTTTGAATGGTCCAGGACGGGCCAATTTGTCCTGGTCCTGGACCATTCGAAACTAACCTCCATAATAATAACTCAAATTTAGAACTCACTTCTATTAGTCAAAATTCTAATCAACCCCCTTGTAACTTTTCATACATTAGCTCACCATATACTACTGAGATCACACCTGGACTTGCCAGAATTTTCAGTAGTATAGATAATATTGAAATAGCCAATAAAAGTGTTCTTACCATCAATTCCCTCTTCTTCAATGTTAAAGATAAAGTTCCAGAATTTTCCCACTCAAATGTGGTTTACTGTGTTCCTTGCAATAACTGTGACTCTGAGTATATCTGACAGACAGGAAGACTGTTGAAGGATCGCATTTCTTCACATAAAAGCGACAGCAGACTCCATCCTGAAAGGTGTGCTCTGAGTGAACATACTTCCAAGGAAGGACATGCAATGAATTGGAGTTCCACTAAAATTTTATCAATTGAAAGGAATGTTCTCAGAACTGGCTTTCACTTCCCAATCTTCAAACTGTTCAAATAAAAGGACCGATCTCAATCATTTGTGTGAAATTTATTCATAATTATTATTAATTGATGGAAATTTGAGGGTTCTCGAAGGCAATTCGAGTGACGTTACTTAATCAAAATATTTGATATATATTTTTCCACAAAATTGAATTCACTTTTCGAAATTTATTACTGTATTACATTTTTCCACCTCTTCTTTTGCAGCACCTGTAATTGTATTGGGGTCTCACTGGCACAAATTGTTTAATAATAATAATAATAATAATAATAATAAACGTTTTCATTGATAGATAAATACACATTACAAAATCAATACCATCACATAATAACAAATAATATCTATCTAAAGGCAGAGTTAGCTCTTGTTCGAACTCACGTAGAGTCAAACAAGTGCTATCTTCCACTCAACCTAAATTTCTTAATAAGAATTTTTCAGTGACATTTGACATTTTCGACAAATGACTTTGAGCGCCTTTGTAACTATAAAATTCCATGCCCTCCACATGGTGTTCGTCACTACTTCTTTTCATCAAAAAGGAAGAAAATAGTTTTTAACGTGTATAAGTGTTGTACTGATACGTATCATTGCATTTAGCGACCATCCTCACTAACAATGTAAGGAAAATTTTGTTTCATACTTTCACTCATCAGCATTATTTTGTAGCTCCCTGATGATGACAATAACCGATTGTCGAAATATTGGAAATATATTGTTATAAGAGTATACTGTCGCTTTTGCTGCTGTCCCAAACATAATTTCCCAAGTTTTGTTCTCAAGATTGAAACCTCAGCGTGAAGTCACATTTTTCTCTTGAAAATGGCTTCAAATTCAGGGCCAAAACGTCGAGAACAAAACTCCAAACGCGGTTCAACCCGAACTCAACAACAACATACAACTGACCGCGGAAACTTATCCGAACACACACACACACCCATATATATATATGCATATATATATATATATATATATATATATATATATATATATATATATATATATATATATATGTATATATAAATATATATATATATATATATATATATATATATATATATATATATCCTCTCTGCTCTACGAATTAACTGCTTGGAGAGAATAATAAAAACGGCTTCCAAGAACAAACCGAAACAGCAGAAAACCCCAGAAACACCGGTCATAACAACCAGACTACAATACATAAAAGGAACCACAGATAAAATCAGCAGAATTCTCCGCAAACACGACATAGCTACTTCGTTCATACCAGAACGCACAATTAGATCGATGCTCCGTAATCCGAAGGACCAGATACCACTGGAATCCCAGGGAGTTTACGAAGTACCATGTCGAGACTGCAACAAGTCCTACATCGGCCAGACCAACAGACGGATCAACGTACGCAAAGATGAACATGAGCTATCAGTGAAAGGAAAAGTCACCACATCTTCCATCTTCCAACACGTATTGGAGACAGGACGTCACATCAATTTCGGGAACACAAAAACACTTGCGAGCGATGAAAACTTCTATTCTTGAACAATCAGAGAGGCTACCGAAATTGAGAAACGACCGAGTGGTATGTACAAGAGAGATGACGCGCGAAGATTACCAAGAACGTGGAAATCCATCCTATCACTCAACAAAACCAAGCAGACCACACCACAAGAACAAGGTGACCCTACCACGTAATAGCCCAGGTATAATGACAAATGCGGTCGGACCAACGGAGAAAGTAGAAGGGGCCCAGATCAGGGATACCATCAATGAACACCCCTATATATTGAGAAGCAGAACTCGAATGAATTAGTTTTGAATGCATGTCCGAATTCACCCAACATTTGCTGGTTAATTCGGAAGAAACCGTATTACATGTGTTCTGTGAATGCGAAGCGATAGCAAGTTTTGAATTTAAACACTTCCTCCAGTCGTCTTATGAAATCACACAAGAAATCTCGCATATAATCAATCATTCAGGACATATATTGGGTGTCAAAGTATCAAATAAGTTATCAGCTATAATATCCCAAGGACATTGATAACTAATGAAATAATTTTATCACAGTTTTCGAAAGCACGTTATTTGGTAACATCCCGACGCCGAAGGCGGAGGGATGTTACCTAAAATAACGTGCTTGAGGAAGTTGTGATAAAATATTGAGTTATTTATCAATGTTCGAGGGATATTCGGTGAGAAAATTTTTTTGCAATTCGAACAAAATTATTTATTGAACACACAGTTATTAAAAGAACAATTCGTATAATGATATTCCGTTGATCTTGCTGTATTTGCCTCGGTTACTGCATAGGTGTTTCCACGCATACTATTGATTATTTGGTTATGATGTTCCTGATCAATATTCAAATAAGGTTTTATGGAATTTCCATTATTGTGCCCAGTAATTTTCAACAATTGCTGTTCTTGAACTCCACTCTTAGCTAGTTGACTGACTGCAGTTGCTCTATTAGAGTGAATGGTTATTTTCCTCTGTTTCGTATCCAAGCCAATTGCTTCAGCAGAAGATTTCGTCCATCCGTTGATTATATTTCTACCCAGAGGCATATTGTCATACCAGTTATCGCTTCCTGTCTTCCAGTGACGATTTGGCCTTAAAAATAGTCTATTTGTCTTGATATTTGTGCCTCGTTTTGAAAATAATTTAATGAATAATCTGACAGGACAAGCATTGTTATCACTATTTTGAACTAACCATTTGCTAGAGGCGCAGTTCTTTGAACCCCCTTCGCAGGTTTTACTGAAAATTGGATTATATTGTATCCTATTAGTTGGAGATCCATTGTTGTCCTTTTCGATATGAAAATAATCAACTAAGCAAGCAGCACCTTCACCACCTCTCCAAGCCAATTCCACCGCTGCTATGTGATAAAATTTGCGTAGGAGTCCTATAGGGGTATTTTCATCCCAAAAGTTTATAATTTTACTGATTTCATTTGAAGTTAATGGTACTGAGCTTGTTTTGCGTTTAGTGGGATCTGTTTGTAAATTTCTTCGTGCTGCGTCGCGTGCATTCCGCGCTTGTTTGAATGCAACACTCTTAAAGGGGTCTAGCATGATATTATACTCCTTGTAATACTTTTCTTGTAATAATTTGCTTGTTATACTCCATACGGTTTTAACAGTAGCCTCCTTAAACTCTGTGCTATCCTGTTTTCTCATATTAATCGCCCAATCCTTGAGTATTAATGCAAGCTCTTCGAGAGTACGATTTCCACCCAATTCATATTTTCTGGCGTCACAAAACTCCATAAATATTTTCCAAGTATATTTTTTACTATTGACAGTATTTTTTGGTGTATTTTCTTCAATGATTTTGTCAATTGCCGCATCATTTTGAACACCAAAGCGAGGAAGTGACATTTAGCAAAATCAATCAATACTGACTTCAATTGCTGGTATCTAGACGATGGTTCTATAGGCGGCGATGCAGAAGTAGTACTGAATGAATTTAAAAAAATCATCTCATCTTCGGAAGACATTGGCCTTGAATTGAATTTTGAAAAGTGTGAATTATACTTTCTTGATGAGTATTCCCAATCTGTTAGTGAAAAATTCAGTGCTTGTGCTCCTGGAATTGAAATTGTTAACAAAAAAAACTGGACTCTGCTTGGTGCACCCCTCTCAGAAGAAGCACTTTCAAGATGCATTGACGCCAAAACTGATTCTCTCACTCTGATGGCAACTCGTATTGAAAGTATTCCCTCCCATATCGCTTATGTTCTGCTGAAAAACTGTTTAGCGATCCCCAAATTGACCTATATTTTGAGGTGCACTCCAACTTGGCGCTGTCAGAAAGAAATTTCTAATTTCGATTCCACACTACGTGTCATTCTCGAGACAATAACCAATAATAATTTTCTTGATACAACATGGTTGCAGGCAACGCTTCCTGTGAATATGGGTGGTCTGGGCATTCGACAGGCATCCTCCCTTGCACTTCCAGCTTTTCTCTCTTCTTTCAATAGTGTCCAGCATATTTTCCGTTCGATCCTTCCTAATTCATTTTCCAATATTTATGATCCCTATTATATGGAGTGTGAGAATATGTGGTGTTCAGAAACAAAATCACCAATACCTGAATTTAGGAGCTCCCAGAAATCCTGGGATATTCCTCTTCTCAAAATTTCGTATAGCAAAATTTTTGATTCAGCTTCACCCTCTTCGACTGAAAAAGCTCGTCTTATGGCAATCAGTACGAAAGAATCTGGTGCATGGTTGAATGCACTCCCTGTTGCGTTTTTGGGGACTTTGTTAGATAACGAATCTTTTAGGATCTCAGTGGGACTCCGCTTGGGCTGTGCAATTTGTGTAAGTCATAAGTGCAAATGTGGCTTCATAGTCGACGAGAAGGGCACACATGGTCTGAGTTGTAAATTTAGCTCTGGTCGCTTCTCACGACACGCAGCAGTTAATGACCTGATCAAGAGAGCTCTATTAACATCCGAAATTCCCTCAGTTCTGGAACCCACCGGAATCTGCCGAGATGACGGAAAACGTCCTGACGGAATGACTCTTATTCCATGGAGTAAAGGAAAACCTCTCATATGGGATTTCACATGTGTGGATACTG
The DNA here is from genome assembly GCA_032362365.1 of Zygogramma bicolorata. Lineage (NCBI taxonomy): Eukaryota > Metazoa > Arthropoda > Insecta > Coleoptera > Chrysomelidae > Zygogramma > Zygogramma bicolorata. Next base: position 66,729 of record JAVJAQ010005100.1, on the reverse strand, counting down.
TTGCCCAATCTCATCTCAAATCAACATCATGTAATGTGGGTGGAGCTGCAGATTCTGCCGAAATGACAAAATTGCGAAAGTATTCCTCTCTAAAAGACCATTATATTTTCTATCCTGTAGCCATCGAAACTTTCGGTGCATTTGGACACTACGCTTCCGAGTTTATATGGAGTATAGGACAGAAACTCATCAAGATAACGGGTGATCCAAGAGCAAGAACATTCTTGATTCAACGAATAAGTATCGCTATTCAGAGAGGAAATGCCGCTTCTATACTTGGTACTATTACTACTTCACAACATTTTGACGAAATTTTTTCCCGACCTCTAAAACTTGCCGAAATCAATAGCGAAACTCGATTTGACAATACTAAATCCCAAATGACGAATATTTTGCCTCATCCTTCTACCACATCAGATGAGATTACATTTGGTGAATCCCAATTATCCAGTGGAGCGCAAGATCAATCGACCAGATGTTGTTCGGAAAAGTGTATCCCCAAAAATAGTTCCAACAACCTGTATTTATCGTCCACTCCAAAATTGACCGAATCTGCATCTCAATATAACCCGAAATCCAGCATTGTGAATTCCAGCTCTTCATCACATCATTTTAGCAATGAGAATAACAATGACAATTATTTCATTACCACCTCACATACCATCAAGAACACAGTCCCTAGTTTAGGTATCAAAGGGCTGAAGAATATAGGTAACACATGTTATATGAACAGTGTTATTCAGTGCTTGTCAAATACAAGATTTTTGTTGGATTTCTTCAAGAAAGACTTCATAGAAGATAAAAGTACTAGTTATTCTGGAAATTTAATCAACGCGTTCGCTGAGGTGATGAATGAACTATGGTCGGAAGATTTATCAGTTGGTGCAGTTGATACCACTTCCCTAAAATGTCATATCCAATTACTCACCCCATGTTTCAGTGGCTACGCTCAACAAGATGCGCATGAGTTTTTGAAATATTTATTGAAGAGTTTACATGAAAACGTAAATCGAAGAAAGGAAAAACCTGAATGTATTCGGATTGAAACCGATGAAAATTCAAGTGATGTTGATAACACTCGAATTTCTTGTTCAAGTGACAGCGAAAAAGCACAAGAATCATGGTCCAGGTATCTGCGCATGGACAACTCAATTATAGAAGACAACTTCGTCGGCCAATTAAAATCGAATTTAAACTGCACATATTGCGGGCACTGTTCAGTAACCTTCGACCCCTTTTGGGACCTATCGCTACCTATCCCACAGAGATCCGGTCAACTCAAATTATCTCAGTGCTTGGATTCTTTCACCAGAGAGGAGACGTTGGATGGAGACGAGAAGCCGACTTGTTCCAAGTGTAAAGAAAGGCGAAAATGTACGAAGTCATTGTCGATCTACAAGTTACCTCGGGTGTTGGTGATCCATCTCAAACGTTTTTCTCCAACGGAAATATTCACAGGAAAATTGAATGTCATCATCGATTTCCCGTTGGAAGGTTTAGACATGAGCAACTACGCGGCAGCCAATGTATCCCCTTGCCGTTACAACCTCTACGCGATCTCCAACCATAGCGGCACTACGTACAGCGGTCACTACACGGCCTTCTGTCGACACCCTTACGCCGGAACGTGGCACGAATACAACGATTCCCATGTGTCACCGATTTCCTCAAAATCTCTCGTAACTGGCGAGGCGTACGTTTTGTTTTACGAACAGGAGGGCACTTATGAACAAGGGGAAACGGAATTTTCCTCTTGACATTTTTTGATATTTTATTCTATTTCATTTATTTTTATTCATTTACCATTTTTTATTTCTTGTTATGAATTTCTTCGGAAATTACTGAAATGTCAAACAACTTTATTGTGTTGGTTGCTTAGCAATGTCATGACATAAGTGATAACTACCCGTGAAAACTATCCATGGGTAGTTATCAGTGTAATGATGGTTTCATTGGTTATTTCGACACACATGACTAGAAATAGACAAATTTGATAGGATAATTTTTTTAGCAAAAAATTTTCGATACAAATCTAATAATCGTAACAAAACCCAAACCATCAATATCTCAGTTGTTATAATGAATGTGGACATACGTATTGTTTTCAATTAATATCTGGCACAGTATTATCAGAAATATATTCATTTTTCTCTAACTTAATGTCAAGAACATATTATTGCCGATGTTAGAGTAAATTATCAAGAGGCGATAAAAGTCATCAATCAAGGCCCGAAATCCAATTTATCTCGTTACTGAAAAATTTCGTAAAATAAATATATCAAGTGCAACGCGGTCTAGTTCGAAATGATGTATGACCGTCCAATTCTTCATGTTTCCAATAAAGCCAGATAGTTCCATTAAAACTTCAGCCTCACTCATCTGAAAACTGATATCATCTGTCATTTTCTGACAGAATTATCTCGATGTATGTGAATCTCGAAATCGGTAGAATATGCAGAGAAGGTTGAAAGGAGGCAAATGAATGCGAGTTGTCCCTATTACTCTGGGAGATATTGAAGCTTGCTTAACTTGGTTTTTTCATTGAATGTATTGAAGTGGAAAAACAAGATTTGTAGTATTGTTTGATGTATAACATCCATGCCAAGGCCAAATCCAGTTATTTTCGTATGAACTGGATGTCTGGAGAATGGTAATGTCTCGGACTTCCATTGTCTATATTTTTTTAACTCTATTGAAACCTGTTGCTGAGAACAAAAGGATCAAAATACAAATCAAGTGAGAAAATCAAATCGAATTTTCAAGTCGATAATAAAATTAGGGATTGATTGATCAAAGAAAAATACTGTCGAACAAAAAAATCCAGAAATCGAATATGAAATATGAGTCGAAAAAAATTTTAAATAACGAACTAAATGAAATAATATTCATTGTGACGAGAAAATTGGGGCATCGAATCTGAAATACTAGTCAGAAAAAGTAAATGAAGAAACTGAATAGAATATTATGAAAAAAATGTTGAAACCAAGTTTCAAGTTGAGTGTATTCACGACGTTTCGATTGCTGGTATCCGCAATCCTCTTCGAGTGATGACTGACAATATTTCGACGTGTGGTCGGTTATAAAGCCCCGATTTCCCTATGGTGGGGGAAGGGGTGGTACTAACAAGGAGGCGAGCTGCTGCTACTACTAGAAGTGTGCTGATCGATCTTCAGCGGGAAATGGATGTATTGGCGCGAGATTCTCCCTCATCAAGCCGTAGTCGGTCCATGCCTTGGATAAGCGGCCTCCACACATTCCGGATCTCCACGCTGGCATGACTGAATGCGTCGTTGTTGAGGATGTAGGCGGATTCCTTGAATTTCCTTTTGAAACAGTGCTCCTCTTTGTGTATATGACCTCGGCTTCAGACCATTTAGTGCTGTGATGGTTTGTCCAAACATGCTCCGCTATTCCTGATTTCGTTGTTTCTCCTCGTTGTGTGTTTTTCTTGTGTTCGCCCATTCTCACTTCCAATGGTCTTTTGGTTTCTCCGAAGTAGGATTTGCCGCACTCGCATGGTATCCGGTAAACGCAGTTGTTGGTGTCGCTGTTTTTATTCAGTGGTGGAATTTTTGTGAGCTGGCTGCGTATTGTGTTCCCTGATCGAAAACAGACTCTGACATTGTATTTCCCTCCTATCCTCTTGATCCTCTCTGAAAGTCTTCTCACGTAGGGGATGGTGAAAATTTGCTGTTCCAGTATCTCCTTAGTGTTCCTTTGATTCGTCTGGGCCAATGTTTGATCCACCAGCTTCTTCGAGTAGCCATTCCTTTGAAGATTCTTCCTTATGTTGCTCATGGCATTTGTATCTAATCATTTTTTAACATTATTTCTTTCAATTCTTGTGTACAAAATTTATCCCTCGGACCTTTCGCCCGAATTTGAAAGTACACTTTTGTACACAGGGTGCTCTACTTTCTGGTGGCGGCGGCACAATGAAATGATTTTCTAAATATTATTCGGGGGGTCATTAAAATATGCCCAAGGGAATGAATACTTCACAGGATGTGTATTCCTCCATTTTAACATTTTTGAATGGGGGGGCATGTATGTCAAATTTTTCAGGTTATATTCAATGACAATTTCATTTGTTTTGAAGAGCATTGTCAGTGAAGATTGAATATTTCGATAATCCAGGAAGAATTTCAGCGCCTTTTTCACAGCAATTACTTCACATTATTCCTTGAAATGAAAAATGTCTTGATCCCATGGATACGATGAAAAAGGCCATGGATCTTAACTTGAAAACTTCCAGAATTAATATTCTTTGTTGATGACGATATGTTCTCGGAATATTGTCAGAAATTTTTTGTCTTCATGATTTGGAAAAATTGAGAATACATTTTTGTATTCAAAAATTCAAAGTTGGGAAAATAACAACTCGTGAAACTCTTCCTTCAGCTATTTTCAATGTCCTATTAAAAGTTGCAATGACAAGGAGCAAAATACAGTACGGTATAAGCCAATTAAAAAATTTCATTTTCAATTTCCAAATTGAAACCCTAATACATGGTCAATTACTTCCCGAAGTTGGCTGAAATGTTATTCGAAGAGAGGAGACAGTTAAAGATATATTGGTCCGTAATATGAAACAAATAATACAAAGTTGCCTGTGAGATTTTCACAAATTATTATATGTGAAAATCTCACAGGCAACTGTATATTACTTGTTCAATATGGATTTTCATCAAGTAACGGCCATTTCCATTCAGGTTTCGTAATATGAGCATGTCAGCTATAAGGTACGTCAAAAACTACAGAGAGCCCGAAGTACAAACTATACATAAAAAAAATATAACACTGAATACGATGGGGTGCTTTTTCAGAGATACGAGATGTTAAAAGCTTCTACAATATTGGAAAAACACCAAATCACATGGAGCGATTTCCAGACACAGCTCATTGGTTGGTTCTCATATATTCAACAAAATCAAACTTGGATTTCGAAATCAATAATTTATGTGTTTTATGAACGTATAACTTTCGCAGTATATAATGCCATGAATAGAACACGCCTACCATGGAATTAACAGCAAAATCTTGTATCGTTCATCCAAACTACCATTTTCCGCATAACATAAATCGAATTACGTGATTTACGAAGTATTACCAAGCAAGTCAAATGCGTTTTTAATAACGACCATGAACGATCCAAGTTATTTATGAAATCAAATATTTTTCAATACTCCAGGAAATATGGTCGAAAAACGGGCCACAATAGCACGAAACGCAAAAAACAGCTTTTTAGAGAAATCAATCCTGTGCGAGATTTTTTTGCTGGTTGCTGCCTCCTCGACTCCCAAGTAAGGTTTCTATATACTGGTGTTTTCACACCGTATAAAAGATTGTCAGCGAATCAGACGAGCGATTAGGCCTACTTGATCATGAATTGATGACGTAGACCGTAGTAATAACAAAGAATTCGCTAGGTATCGTCACTCTCGCAGTTGAGATGACAGTCATGGGCACGTTCTGTGTTGCCAAGTGGCTATGTCGTTGTGAATTCTGGTCTATGCGCTGGAAAAATTAGTTGATTGTTGATATTTTCACTTGAGCAATATAATATTGTGATCTAAATTCAAATGCTCGGTTTAGAAGTAGTATCACAGTTCAGCTGAATATTAATCACATTAATGCGTGTGAGCGAATAGGAGTGGGAATTCTGGTGAGTGGAATCATTATTATTTTTCATAATCTTCTGGGTTGAACTGAAAATATCTGAAACACATATCACTGCATTTATAGAATATTATCAGAACGCGTGCACACTCCAGAATGTTGTTGCCAGCAAACTTATCTTCTGTTTTTTTTTATGATCACTACGAAATCTTCAAATGGTTATTGAATATACTAGAACGTGAGATAATTCTTGGAGGTGGGTCTTGAAGAAGAAGTTTGTTTTCATCAAACGTCAGATTTATCTCGCGTTCTATTCTCTGTTCTAACCAAAAGTGATATGTATTGACAACAACGTGTTCCATGGATCGAGTGATCTCGAAAATTTTTAGGAATTGCAACCACCGCACCGTTAAGGCGTAATTTTGAACAATTACACCCTGTCTACAAGTTTGTCTGAAACAATATAGCAAAACTGAAAGCACCAGTATATAGTCATTTTTCTTCCAAGTTATTCGGATTTCAAAATAAGATCGCAGCGCCATATTCAAGAACAATCCAACAAATGAAGACCACTTTGACAACTATTGCTATTTAAGGTTAGGACTTTGAGGTTGTTTGAAAATTCCAAACCGTGAAATTCTGTAAGCGAGTACTACAGTTTTTAGTGTTTTTTCACCTTTCATGTGAACGTTAACCATAAAGTGTGCTTGACAAACATTGGAAATAAACTTAGTTATATTCCAAAATTTCAAAAAGATATCGCAGCGCCATTTTGATCAAGACTTCAACTAATAAGAATCGCTTTGACAATACTTCGACATTGTTTGAAACTTTTCACTAGAGGGCGTGTCGTTCATCTTGAAATCCCAATTCGTCATGTTGAGCGACAGGTCGCGCTACATAGCGGTCATTGCTAGAACTCGAGTAGACCCCGAAACCGATAGTCACGCCACACCGCGATCTTTGCTTGTACCAAAAGTTAACTGTGACTGACATGTCACGCTACGTAGCGGTGAAACTGAAGGAAACTCCTCAAGCACATATTCAAAATTGATATTTGTTGTGAAAACAAATATGAATTTTCCAATAAGTTTGGAGATTTATTCCATTGTGCCAGAGATGGGATTTGTCAATATATTGAAGTGGGGCTATTGTTGACTCCAAACATTTAATATAACATTGCAGGAGCGGAAAAAGAAATTTACTCATTTTTATATCTTAAATCGAGCCATTTATATAGACTTCCACATGAAATGATTACGTCAGTGAAACTTTTTCTCACGTTTTTTCTTAGTTTTATGGCTATGATCTGAAGAAAATTATTGCACAGTGATCAAGTAGAAAATGCAGTTTTATATTTGGATTATTTCCAAAACTTTCGATTAATTTATTACCAGGAAAATAATTAAATTCATCAAAATAGGTACTTTTAATTCTACATTGACTTTTAATTATTTTACACCGACGACGTATCCATTTTTTGTAGATGTTATCATTATGATTCGGTAATCTGTGAAAAACTAATCCACTTTCAGATCACCCTCTTCTACTATTGAAAACACCACATTTAAAATGGTTTTTACATTTTTTCTCTTCTAGCTGTTCCATAATGACAGTGATTTTTATTCACGTTCGAATTTGAAAACTGAAAACGCTCTCGCGGGATTTTCCTTAACTCAAGTGATGGGTACGGTACGGCGTTACCTGTCGAATTCGGGGTCTGTCCTAAGGCTTTTTGTCGCCAGATACCAGGTATGTAACGGTACGTATCAATTGCCTACCGACGCGTTTTCGCGACTATCGCTATGAACATTTTTGTCGCCGAGTGTACATCAACGGTACGTAAAATTAGATACCGTGGTAGCAGCTCGGTATCAACTGTCTGGTACTTTGACATTTAACGTCAAAAATTATTTTGAATTGTTGATGATTAAAGGCTTTTTGTCGCGAGATATCAGGTATTTCACGGTACGTACCGAAGCGGTATATGACTATCTCTCTCTTATCTCATTCTGTTTCCTTTCATACCAGACGGTCGCGAAAATGAAAATGGTATCTCACTCTGACAGCTTGTCGAGTTTTTTGAGATTGAGGTTATGTTACGGAGCTCTGCTCTAGTTGTTTTCATTATTATCGTTGATTGAATGAATGAGACAACACGCCCGAGTTTGAGTTTGATTGATCGGATTCCATTATTGCTCTTAAATTTCCCAAGATCATCAACAACAATTCAAAATAAATTTTGACGTTGAATGTCAAAGTACCAGACAGTTGATACAGAGCTGCTACCACGGTATCTAATTTTACGTACCGTTGATGTACACTCTGCAACAAAAATGTTCATAGCGATAGTCGCGAAGACGCGTCGGTAGGCAATTGGTACGTACCGTTACATACCTGGTATCTCGCGACAAAAAGCCTTAAGTTGATGATCTTGGGAAATTTAAAAGCAATAATGGAAACCGATCAATTGGTAGAAATCACAGTGAACTACAGAGGAGTGGATATCAAACTCAAACTAGGGCGTGGCGTGTTGTCTCATTATTCATTTGGAGGGATATCAATTCATTCAACAAGAAATCGTCAAAAAAATCCAACATAGCCACACAATCGTAAATGAGAACAGCCATTTTGAAATATTTCAATGAATACCTGTGAAAATCCAGATGAAAATATGTCATATTCTATCTCTGAGAATGATTCACTGCCAGTTTTTGATTAATTTTCAACGATAATAATGAAAACAACTAGAGCAGAGCTCCGTAACATAACCTCAATCTCAAAAAAATCGACAAGCTGTCAGAGTGAGATACCATTTCCATTTTCGCGACCGTCTAGTATGAAAGAAAACAGAATAAGATAAGAGAGAGATAGACATATACCGGTTCGGTACGTACCGTGACATACCTGGTATCTCGCGACAAAAAGCCTTAGCTAATTTGAACAATGACCGCTACGTCGCGCGACATGTCGTTGAACATGACGAATCGCTGATACAATTCACAAACTGCTGCACGTCATCATGAGCGTGTTCAAATTTTGAGGTACACTTGTCAGATTCCATAGAACATAGAATTTTGGATAGAAATCAAAGCTACATCTTGAACAAAGAGTACCCAACTACCAAGAAACGATTGCTTTGTCGGAACCTTTGATGTAGCTTGTACAAGATATTGAGAGGAAGTACGTCACAGTATTGATAGATATACCAATTGAAACACGGAGAAAAATAACACAGGTAGTGATTCAAATTTGTACAAAACTGCACTACACTAAGGAAAATATCATTGTTGATTAACATCCCTTTTCGTTATGATACCCAATATATTTCTGATGGACTGAATTTTTGACAAAATTTTACTATTGAATTTTGAAGGTGTAATTTTTATTCAAATTGACTAATATTCCATCAGGAAACTTTCACTTTGATACAGAATCTATTTTTTTTATTTATAGGATTTAAGTCTCAAAATTTTAACACGCAGTAAATGGATTCAGACGCAAATATCCTTTTGAAGTTATGAATTCATTGTTTTAATCAGTTTTCCTGAAACCACATCAGGAATGCTATTGATTTGATAGAAATGGCTACAATTATTAATTGGTAAACGACATATCAAATATAAAATCTGTCAATGGCATATTGACAGATTGAAATCTGTCATTGACAGTTCAAACCTCTCCTAATTGACAAATTTTTTTGCAACACTAGACCACATATTTCCTGGACTATTGACGAGCGTTTTCCTGTGAAGTGTTCGCGCTCAAAACAAAAAGTTTCATTTTATTATTTTTGTTGCGGATTGTTGGACGGCTTCGTTTCCATGCCAGAGTTTTCCATCATAATTTCGACGTCAGATAACGTGATTATTTCCCTAATTTCTAACGGAGAACTTTGCGGGTTTTTATCATCGCTGAGTTTTCGCCTGCGGTATTTCGCTGTGCTGTTTATCGCCCATTTGGCTGGAAAATTGTCTTCGCCATAGTGGAATGATCATTGTTTGTTGTTTTGTTGAAAGCGGTCTGAAGAGTTTTGAAGTTTTCACTTGAAAAACTTTTTCAAAGAACATCGTCTTTGGAATCTTACTGATTGACAGTCATTATATTGATCGATAAAAAAAATAGTATGAAATTCATTGGAAAGATGAAGAGGTTTTTTTCTTAAGATCAATATTGAAGGAAACTGGATATCCAGAAAATTCTATAGGGAATACATTGACTAATTGAAAACCATTACACACCCCATAGTTATGAAATACAACCTGCACGAACCACACATCGTGTAACAAACTTTATACCTTATGTGCCTTGACTATCTGAGAAGATAAAACAGATCGGCAACAGGTAAAACGTTAGAACAATATTCAAAACAACAAATACTTTACGTTCAATACTAACACCCACTAAATCAACTAACATAACATAAAACACAAATGATTGTATAACTACTTTTCTTCGGGCTTGAAGGCCGTCGTTCTTTGGAATTTCTTGCTAACGTTTTGCTAGCGCGAGTGGCCAGCTTCTTCAGTGACCCTCGGGATATATGGCAGATATGCATCTGGCAGAATTGGGCAACTCTTGGGGAAATATAACATAAAAACAGTTTTCAAGCCGACCAAGAAGATCCAACAAAGCCCCAGGTCGGCCAAAGATAAAAGAGACCCACTGTCAGCATCAGAGGTTTATCGCATACCGTGCACCTATGGGAAGGTCTACATCGGTACCACGAAAAGATCCATGGGAACAAGGCTCAGAGATCATGAAAGGAACTGCAGGCTGGGGCAAACCGACAAATCGGCGGTGGCGGAACACGCGCTGAGTGAGGGTGACCACAGGATTCTGTTTGAAAATGCTAAACTGATTGCCCCCTACCAGGATTACCACAGCCGACTGGTACGGGAGGCAATAGAGATCCAGAAACATGGGGACAATTTCAGCAGAAAAGAAGAAGCGTTGAGTCTAAACAGAATTTGGAATCCCGTTCTGAGGAAATCAAGAATAACTAATGAAATCACGGCAGGTAGTGCAGCAACTAATAATGATGATTATTCCCCGAACCTGACAGAAATAATTAAAACTCCAACTACCTGCATCAATATAAATACGCCTTAAGAAATCAAAACGTTTGCTCATCGGAAATGAGTAAGCTCCTGAAGAAGCTGGCCACTCGCGCTAGCGAAACGTTAGGAAGAAATTCCAAAGAACGACAGCCTTCAAGCCCGAAGAAAAGTAGTTATACTAATAACCTCGGCCGCGAAAGCCTTAACCATTTTGTCACAAATGATTGTGTTACTGAGGCAGCAACTTATCGGCATAGATTGAAAATCTGCCCTTCTACACTTGCATAGATTCCAACATTATTTCTTATTTTTTCAAATCATTGTAGATTGAGAATCTGTTATGAATATGGGGAGAACGCCAGAAAATGAAATAACTTTTGCGTTGAATAGGAATTGATATTTCTGAAACAATTTTTTATAACATACAATGCGATCATAAGAACTCCCTTCTCCCTTACATTTTGAACAAGAAAAAATAAAAAGGTCTAATGAAGTTCTCTTGAGAAGACATCATTTTCAGTACTTTCCATTCAAAAAAGATCCCAAGTTCATTAAGCATCTCGTATCACTGTACTGCTATTTTACTCTTCAACTGACTTTGTACTATTTCAACTTGACTTTGTACTCGTTATCTTTCAATTCTTGATACACCAATTTTTTTCATTCATTTTTGAATCTGATTTCATCAAAAAAGGTGTGAGTACAAATAATGCAAATGATTCATAAAAATATAAGGCTCACTATCACCTGAAGCACAGGCTTGTATTTTTTTTTTGTTTTTCTATGAAATGATGTGATATATGTGGAATTTTTCTTTATTTACCAATTTGAATAGCATTGGGATGAAATATATGTATAGATCTCTCGCAAGCTCCCAGTTCATCCTTTTTCGAGAAATATTACCTGAGCATCTCGGAAATTATATTAGAAAAAGTTGGCGATTATAAAAAATTCAGCCTTCAGAAGGGTTGTGAGTAAAAATATCAGTTTCCGAGCCTGCCACAAAAATTCTGCCCGATTGAAGCAGCAGTGAAGAAGTTTCATAAATATACGACAACGCCGTAGGCCACCCGGCCACCACCACAGATACATAGGAGTTGTGAAAAAAAAAACGCGATTTTGGTAAACCAAATTCTGACTTCATTGAAAAATATGCTAACCTCTGCAATTAGGTTGCAGAATGCAACGTTCAATATCAATATGAATAATAATTCATTCAATCAATCAATCAATCAGTTTATTATCATATAAGCCACTTACAAAGAAATGGATATGTTTCGTCAGTCTGTACAGATTGGAACCAGTACAATAAAAACGAGAAAGAATAAAAAATAGAAGTTAAAATTCAAATCAGTATAAAAATAAGGCGACATCTAAGTACGTTTAAAGTACATGACATAAATAACTAAAGTTTTAAGACCGGTCACATATGAAAGAGATGGCGAATGACAAGATATTCAGTTTGACAGGCAGTAGTCCGCGAATTCACGGGGATTGTAAAAGTAGTTCGTTTGTAGAACGCTTTTGAGATTTTTCTTGAATAATCTCGTAGATTCAGCAGATTTCAGTTGCATAGGTAGAATAACTATTGTATAAATGAATACCCGCACTGTCCGGTGATTTCTCAAAAAATGCATGGTTGTGCTTCTTGGCACATAATTTATGACTATTTCGCATATCGTAGGAATGTATATCAGAGTGTTTATTGTAGTTCTCTAGATTATTTTTTGTGTGTAGGAGTAGTTTTAAAATATATATTCCCACTAATGTGGGAATTTTCTTCGATTTGAAGGTGTCTCGGCAAGACTCTCTGTAGCCCAAGTTGAATATTACGCGAATAATTTTTTTTTGAATTACAAAACCACGATCTGTTTGAGTGGCTTGACCCCATGAAGTGATGTTGTACGATATTATGGAATGTATAGTTGCAAAATGATATAGCATCAGGGAACCCTCATCAAGAGTTTTTCTCAGAGTTAAAATTGCAAAGAAACATTTAATCAGCCAAGAACAGACTTGGTTGCTGTGATCAATCCAGCTCAAATCACCATTCACCCTTGTGCCAAGAAAACTCGTGCTTTCTGAATTGTATATAGATGTGTTATTCATTTCGAGGTTCATTTTTTCGTGCTTCTGACGAGGTCCTGAGAACTGCATACATACACACGGTTTTTTTCGGATTTATTATGAGATGGTCTCTCGTGCACCATGAAGATAATTCGGAGAGTACCATGTTTACTCTCAATTCTAGGTCATCTGTTGTTTTTGCAGATACAACAACCGTGATATCGTCAGCGTACATGAATAGTCCACCCTCCGAGATATAGGATGGCAGGTCATTCACGTATAGCAGAAAAAGTAGTGGACCCAAGATGCTTCCTTGCGGAGTTTCAAGATGAATATCAAATTTGTCAGAATAGCTATTTTCCACCTCAACAATGAGGCGTCTGTTTCTAACGTAGGATAAAATTCAGTCATTTATAGATCCTCGTATACCTAAGGAGTCAAGTTTTGTTGCTAAGAATTTCGGATCTAAGGTGTCAAATGCACGGGACAGAACGATGAAAATGTCGATCACAAGTTCGCCTATGTCTAGCTTGTCGTGGATAAATTGCATTAGTTCATTAGATGCGGTGTCAGTGGAGTGACCGCCACGAAAACCGTGCTGGCAGGGAGTCATTATTTTATATTTATTCAAATAGTTCGTGAGTATAATAAATACAGATTTTTCCATTATTTTTGAGAACGGTCTCAAAACAGCAATTGCTCGATAATTTTCAGTAAGTTGTGGATCACCTTTCTTGAATATTGGAACTGTTTTTGCTAGTTTCAATCTATCGGGAGGGCATGTCGACGAACGATGCAATTTCAGCATTAACGGGGGATATGTATAGACTAGTTGATCATGGGACTCCTGCGATATGTATTTTCCTGGATCTAGCCAAGGCCTTCGACACAGTGAATCACTCACAATTGCTCGAGGCCTTGGAGGATCTTGGTGTTCATGGTGTTCCTCTCACACTTTTTGCTGATTACCTTAAAGATAGGAAACAGATGGTAAAAATCAAGGATAACATAAGCAATGAGAGAGTGGTGAATTGTGGTGTACCTCAAGGCACTGTATTGGGTCCATTGCTATTCACCATATATATCAATGACTTACTGACCATGAAAACAAAAGGACAAGTGATAAGCTTCGCCGATGATACAGCTGTTTTATACTCCTCACATTCTTGGATCGATTTGAAAAATGAAATCGAAAATGATTTTTTACATATAATACATTGGTTTCGACATAAACTACTTACCATAAATTTCAACAAAACATTTTATCTGCCACTTTGCAGCTACAAGAACAGTTTGCCAAATTATGATGAGCTAACATTTGAGGAACAGCAACAAACTACTAAAATACGAAACGCCAATCAAACAAAATACTTAGGAATTATCATCGATTCACATCTAAGATGGAACTATCAAATCTCGAACGTAACCAAAACATTGAGGTGTCTGTTACCAAAATTCAAGTACTTGAAAAAAATTCTTGACGTTTCACAAATGAAAATAGTGTATTATTCCTTAGTGGAATCTCGCTTGCAGTATGCCATACTGAGCTGGGGAGGAGTTACAAATAATCACTTGAAACAATTAGACATACTACAAAAAAAATACTCAAAATAATATTTAACAAAAAAAAATACTTACCCCTCAAACTTGTTATTTACTACAGCGAGTGTAATGGATTTGAGGCAACTATACATGTACAATATGATCATCAACATGTATAAGAATAAATCATTGATACAAAGGACAGACAACACTTATTCTACACGAGCTATGAAAAAAAACATTGTACAGGTACCATTTTGTAATAAGTCCATAGGTCAGCATTGTTTCTTATTTCTATCCAGGAAAATATATAATCTCCTCCCAGACATGTACAAAACATACATAAGATCGATAAATTCCATTGGTTTGATAAAAAAATATTCAAAAATTATATTCTATCAATGGAAAGAGATTCGCTTAGTGTACTATTTAATTCAACATTATGAATCATACAATTATCTAATCTATATCCATCTAAAGTAATATAAATTTGTAAGACGCACTAGGAAAACAAATCCATACTCAACCTAATCGGTCCTAATGGGTTCCTTTCTGACTTGTTGTTTTACAAAAAAAAAAGATATATGTGTGCTTATGTGTATAACATATGTGCTTATGTATGTGTGTGTGTATACATGTGTATGAATTATTAGAGAATATTTGTATCAAACATTATACTGTTACTATAACACTATAACATAGTCACGAACAAGAGTATAACAGCTGTAAACTGTTATTACTCTTCTGTGGCTCACCTGTTTATTCTATATTTCATTGAATGAAATAAATTGTATCTCTTTTTTTATTGGAATAAACGTTATTATTATTATTATTATTATTATTGTATCTGTCGTCTAAACAAGCCTAGTCGGGTCCGTACTCCCCACTGCTCCGACCCAGTGGGCGAACGCGCTAGTAAAATTAACCAATGACCACTCCCCGCACCGCGGGGTAAGTGGTCACTGGCTCCGAGAATCGTGAGTCCTGAGCAGACGCAACGAACCGAGAATAACGGCCTTCTGCATGCGGCCGGCCAAGATCTCTGCCGCATTACGGCATGCCGGTATGATCTTGAGCTCCGAGAGTAGCGTTGGTCTGGAACCACCGAGAACACCTATAATCAGAACCACTAACTTGACAGAATAGTCTGGGTGGAGCCTGCGGAGTTCGTAAAGTAAATCCTGGTACTTTGTCCGTTTTTCCTCCTCTTTTCGGACGATATTCGTTTCGGCAGGGGCCGAAAACTCAATAACGAATATCGTCTTACTTCGGTGGTCGAAGAGGACTATATCAGGCTTATTGGCTTGTATTTGCCTGAGGGTGGGGAATGAAAAGTTCCAAAAAATTCGACACCTTTCATTCTCCACTACGGACTCAATATCCCCTGGAGCGTAAGGCAGCACCGGTGTCCTGTCTATTTCATACGAGTGCCGAAGAAAATAGTACAGCACTCGTAAGGCCGCGTTATGGCGATGGATATAGGCCGAGACCGCATAAACTGCACAAGATGACAGCAAATGCATCAAAGTCTCGGGCGCCTGTCGGCAGGCCCTGCATCTAGTATCAGGGACCTCTATACCCATCACGCGGCTCCGATAGACAAGGGTGTTGAAGACACCGTCTTGGCACGCCATGATGAACCCCTCAGTCTCCGACTTCAGCTCACCTGACCTGAGGAAGGCAAATGTCAGCTTAACAGACAAGCCATGGCCCTCGATGTTCTTAAAGAAGACTCCATGCATGGGCTTGTCTGTATGCAGCTGCAGCATTTTAGCATTCTCTGCAGCCTTGATGTGAGCTTTTCTCAGAGCGGGCTCCAACTCGGTGACAGAGAGTTGGTTTACCCGCTCGGTGTCGAAGACTATACCAAGTTCATCAGCAGCGCGCCTTGCTGCCTTGAATAAAAAGGCTCCGATTCCTGCATTTTCATGATCTCGGACCATGCAGTGTAGGGGATCCGAACTCCTGATGACTCTACAGGCTCCATCCAGTACCATTCTGTTGTGAAGACACTCCAAACTCAAAAGTCCACGGCCCCCTTGTTGTCGAAGGAGATATAACCGTGGAACGGACGATTTGGGATGCATGCTTCTGTGCATATGCATCATTTTGCGAGTCTTCACGTCAAGTTGCCGCAACTCTTCCTGAGTCCACTTGACTACTCCGAAGGAGTAGAGTAGAATCGGAATGGCAAGCATGTTGGTGGCAGAAACTTTGTTTTTGCCCGACAGCTCTGAGGACCAGATCTGCCGTAGTTTCTGCCTATACTTGCCACGGAGAGCATTTTTCACCGAGTCTACCTCTTGGGTGTGGCGTTGTTCCACACCCAAATAGGTGTATGTCTCTCCGGCATTCAAATGATGTAGAATGCTTCCGTCTACGAGTTGGGCATCCTCAGCGAAATCCTCGCATCGTCCTCTTTTGAGATGAACCAGTGCACATTTGTCAATCCCGAATTCCATACCGACAGCATGCGTGAACTCCTGCACCACCCTGAGGGACTGCTGTAGGTCCCTTTCTCCAGAAGCATAGAGCTTAAGGTCATCCATATAGAAAAGATGGGCGACCTTATGCCTCCGGTTTCCAGGGGTGCCGCAGTTATATCCCCGGGTTTTCCTGAGCGCAACGGATAATGGCATTAGTGAGATGCAGAAGAGAAGAGGGCTGAGGGAATCTCTATTATTATTATTATTATTATTATTATTATTATTATTATAATCGGGAAACTCTCCTGAGAGAATCGACTGGTTTATGATTTTTGTGAGATATGGAGTTATTTCTGCCACGCAACTTTTTACAAGTTTGATTGGAATTTCAACGACACTGGTGGATGGAGGTTTCATTTTTCAACCCGAGTATAATATTTTTCACATCGTATTCATCCAGAGCATTGAAAAACAAAGAGGGTCCTCGAGAAAATGCAGTTGTGGTACATCCTCTCCCAGTTGGGGTTAAAGTTTGGACCAGTTCAGTGACTGACGTTGCAAAAAAATGACCGAATTCATTCGCAACTAACTGAGGATCATTGATAATGTTATCATTTATTTTCAAAGTTATGTTTGTTTTCATACAATTTTGTTTATTCAATTTGTCGTTAACAGGTTCCCACTTTTTTTCATTTTTATTTTCTGCATTGTTCATCAAACTACTGAAGTGCATCTTTTTGTGATTTATTTAATTTTTTGAAAAGTTTTTCTTTTTAATCTGTATGTATTCTGGATATCCGGGTCGAGACTAACTTTACGTAACCAGTTAAGTTTTTTCAAAGATGATTCTTCAATTAATTGCTGCGGTAGTTTGAGCTTGTTTTTATCGATATTATTATTTAATCGATAAGATTGGAACCTTTAGTGTGAAAGTTAAAACTTTTCGAAGATATCAATTACCCAAACTGGTATTTTTACTGGAATTGAAATGATGAGTATCAATTTTTTTCTTCTGAAGATTCTAACCTTGCTATCGAAACGGGCGTCGAGTACAAAAATATCAGTTTGGTGTTAGAGTAATCGATCTCTAGAAAAAGTTTCAATGATTAAGTTGTTGATGTGTATTCAATAATGAATGTTTATTTATGTCAACTTCTGGGGTTTTTCAGCACGCTAGTAGAAAAAATTGTGTACCTAACACGTTCGCGAAGTGACTTTTCCGTAAAAGGATCTTTTGGAATAATTAATTTTATATCATGAGTAGTGCCCCACTATACATTTCTTAGTCATTCAGGTATCTTTCTTCTCAAAATATTTCATTTTAATTATTGGAATACTCTGTGGTACTGACCCAATATTGTATTATGTAAAGTAACAAAGGAACCTGCCACACCTAAACGTCAACGAATCATCGTGAAACAAACATCGATTTTTACCTTCCGCTCTACCTGCCTCATGCCTTTTTCATTTCTGCCCCGAAGCCGTTTTCCATATACAATGGAAAATCTAAAATCAATCATTTCCCACATAAAGAGTTGGCTGTCGCTGTTCACCTCCCACCTGCACTTGAATTCAATCTCCTATTCCCCCACCGTTCACTCTATTGTCACACCGAAAAGAAAATTGGAGAAAATGTGTTTTCGCACCTTTATTTCCAGACATGGTTGTGAATGGGGTCGTGTTGCAGATGATATATTCCGGAAAATAGAGGGTTTCGATTTGCACAAGCACACGAAGTGAATAGAGATTGATTTTTCCAAGAAAATGATCAGACAGGTGTAATTTTCAGTTGGCGCATTTTGGGGACAACGAGGGCTGATTGCCTCCATCTTGGAAAATTCATTTTTCCTTAATACCAATCAGATATTAAGGATGAGTTATATAAAATGAAATTTTTCATCTTATTTTTTTATTCTGATAAAAAATATTATTTTATCAAATCATCGTTTGAACAATTCGTTCAGGCCACTCTCAAACTACCTACACGGTAGGTTTTGGCTGGCACTTGTCAAAATACAACTACTCCCCTGTCTGATACCACGAAGGGCATTGAATTATATCCGACCGGTGCCGGTGCAGGTTTCTACACAGAACAAAATCCTGCATTTGCTCTTGGCGATAAAAATGGAGAAATTGATCGCCAAAAGCCAATAAGAATTTTCAAAAAAATGCTATGTGAAATCTTAGATCAATGACAGAATTTTTCAAAAATTTGCATAGAAGTGAAGTATTTGCGAATACGTTCTGAAAACGGAAACGGATTCAGTTTATCAAACGTAAACAAAGATGAATATTTTTATCTCATTTTTATTCAGATTGAATTTTCCTCTCCTGAGGAGTGCAAAAATATCAGTTTGGTGTTAGGGTAATTGATCTCAAGGAAAA
Source organism: Zygogramma bicolorata (assembly GCA_032362365.1). Lineage (NCBI taxonomy): Eukaryota > Metazoa > Arthropoda > Insecta > Coleoptera > Chrysomelidae > Zygogramma > Zygogramma bicolorata. The sequence continues at coordinate 47,630 of JAVJAQ010005100.1, read as the reverse complement.
GTTTCAACTTTTTTCAATCTCATCAGTATTATCAACTCTCTTGAAACTTGTTGCTAAGAACGAAAAGATAAAAATACAAATAAAATAAGGTAATCAAATACAAACAAAAGGTTGAAACGGGTTTTTTTGATCTAATATAAAATCAAAGGGTTGATTGACCAAAGAAAATAATGTTGTGACAAGAAATTCGAGATATCGAATGTGAAATATTACTCAAAAAATGTAAATGAAGGAAATAAGTGAAATAGTATGAATAAATGATGAAAAAAATTTTTCAAGTTGAGTGTACTCACGACGTTTCGATTGCTGGTATCCGCAATCGTCTTCACCCTACGGCAGTCTTTCTCAACCTTTCAGCATTCGCAACCCACTATTTCGAATTCATTTCAACCACGCCCCCCTTCCATGGGTGGTGTTATTGATATTCATGAAATATTAATAACTATTCACTATCCAGAACTCAAGTCATTCCTCTTTCAAATGATACTATTGCTCGCAGAATTGGTGATATATCCGAGGATATACAGCAACAACTTTGGACTGAGATGTGCAATAGACCATTCGCAATCCAACATCATGAAGCCACAGATAGCAACAAGGATGGCCATTTGACGGCGTATGTTCGATTTTGCGATAGAATTTCAGCAGTTAAAGAGCTGCAATTTTGCTATTTTGCAAACTGAAAAGAAATAGAGCAACAGCAGCTGAATTATTTGAAATATTTCATAGTTTTTTAAACGAAGCAAGTATTCAATGGAAATGCTGTGTTGGTATATTTACAGATGGTGCTCGAGCAATGTGTGATAAATTCCAAAGCTCACAAGCGCTTGTGAGACAGAAATTGTTACACTTCATTTTTATTTCACGAAAAGAATCTAGATATTTGTAATACCCGCCCGCTTGCTATCAGTCAAAATCTAATACTTGTTTTGCGAACTTATTCGAACTTATTGCCGTCTTCTAAAGAGTGTTCAATCGTTCCTTCACGAAACCCGAAAATGTCCAATAATAACTCCACTCGTCGTTATTTACCTATTTGACATCTATTTATCACTCATGACAGAATAACCTGGGAAATAAATCATTCATCAATTCTTGTACCTCTTCACCTAGAGTTTAGTTTTCAATCTATAAACAGCTGATTGTAGAATGGCGGTTCCGCTAACATAGTTGAAGGCATGATTATCTGTGAGCTGAAAACGCTCGGATGACCAGTCGTTTGATCGTGATAAGGGCTGTCAATAACGTTCTCTTCAAGCGTCTTAGTTGGTAGACACAACTCTGGGTGAAACATTTGATGTAACCACTTCGCAATCGTAATGCGCATGCTCCTGGTTATTGAAATGTTAAATTCTAAAGGTGTAAGGTGTAAATACTGTAAATGTGGTAAATTACCGCTTTCCACGAAAACGTTTTGTGCCGCTCTCGTGGTGAACCTAACTTATTCGATTGGAAAGTAAAATAATTGGAGAATGTGATGGAAAGATGGAAAGTTTCAAACACAATGTTGATAAATTCAAATATCTATTGTATTCCCCGCACTAGGAAGTGACGTTAAACTCATCCCTTCAAAAGGCAAGTTTTTTTTGAGGAAGTAAAAAAATAGAGAATTCGGCGTGCTCTGAGATGTTCAAGACGATCCTAATTCGATATTTGGCAGAATTTTGGCTATTTTCTAACTCTGTTGGGATTCAGTATCACTACTTTTATTCGGGTTTGAAGGCCGTCGTTTTTTGGAATTTCTTCCTGACGTTTCGCTGGCTCGAGTGGCTAGCTTCTTCAGAGGCTTATTCATCTTGAAATTCACTTTCAGTCATCACATTCAGTTCATTCACAATCCAGTCATCGGAGTGAATTTCAAGATGAATGAGCCTCTGAAGAAGCTAGCCACCCGAGCCAGCGAAACGTCAGGAAAAAATTCCAAAAAACGACGGCCTTCAAACCCGAATAAAAGTAGTGATACTGAAAACCTCGGCCGCGAAAGCCTCAACTATTTTGTCTGTTGGGATTATTTGGATGCTGGTTCGATTATATCCTTGGCTCTGTAGTTGGTGAGCAAAAAGTACTCCTCCAAAGAGGGATCATTTCTTAGGACTTCAGTCACTCCTTTTCTTGTTACTACTCAAGATAGCCCACACACCATCTAAGTTAAATTCTGAAGTATTTTGACGTTTGTTGAATGGTGCAGTTTCGATGAGGAATGAGTACTCGGATGGAGAAAATCTTCTGTGTGTATGCGATGCTACCAGGTGAAGATTCCTGTATACACCAGTGAATTCGGTTTTGCAAATTAAGAACTCCCTGACACCTTAAAGATACATGTTACTTCAAGCCAAATATCCGGTAAGAGATCTCAATTAGTTTTATGATACGCTGAAAGTAGAGAAGGCGACCAGGAATTGGAAGTCAGCATCCATAGCGCAATAAGTATATCCACAGGGCTCTGATAACGGATGAATTCGTTCGGTTTTGATCAGCATAGAATCATACTGATTATTTTTAAATGTGTATACTGATAATTGAAGCTCAGAAGAGCATGCAAACCAAGGTGATCAATAAGGTAAAAGTAGCTATTCGCTGATACATACTTTCTTTTTTCTCATTTGCTGATAAAGAGCGAAATACCACATTAAGTAGTAATATTAAATAAATATTAAATATATTTTAGTAATATTTAATTCGACATGATTCAACTTCATGTAATCAAAATTAGCGTTGTGTGTGAGGGATATTCCTGAAATTCATAATTGTTTCTATTCCATTAAATGTACCAGGCAACCAAGTGACTATAAAATATTTTATTTACCAGCCAACCTTACTCACCCCACCGCCCACTGAGCTAGTCAGTGTCTTATCTCCTACGGTAATCTGAGAGGGGCACTTTAAATACTTTTTTTTTGTAACGAAACTTTGTTCGACAAGCCAACTGATAGTCGATTGCCAAAACTTGCCAATTACAAAAAAAATCCATCTTATTTGTAAAATGATCTTGATTGTTTAATTTATAGTGTTAGAAAATGGCGCCCAACGAGTGTCTGGACACACTGCATGATTCATCGAGAGGCCCTTAACATTGTGTTAACGACAGTTGAAACTGCAGTTGATTCAATAAAAATGGGGGTTTTAATATCGAGACTTTTCGCTGCACTCTGTAGGGATATGGGCGCAGAACATACTGCGTTACTATTTTATTGTGAAACAATACGGTTATCACGTGGCAAAGCTGTTTCGAGATCAGTTATTCGTGATGAAATTGAGCTACTTGGTTGATATATGCGAGAAATAGAATATGTTCAATCGACAACTGCAAGGCAGAAATTTACATCCCTTGGATACGAGCCACTGATGTTTCATTTGTTGATGAATATAGTTATTGATTTTTGAGTACCTACATTCCGCGTTGGGTACTGCTATGTATCTACTCGTTCCTATCGTTCTGTACCCCATAATATGTTTATGTTTACGAGAAGTAATTCTTCAATAAAAATTTTTTGCTGTTACTTTTATTCAGCTAATGTTCCCCACTTTTTCGCGCCCCCCCTACAGGTTGAGAAACGCTGCCCTACGACATCGTGCTGAAACTTCGTCCTCGTGCGATATGTCCAAAATATCCCCACTTGTTGTACAAACTACTATTTTTCAAGATGACGGCGTTGATCGATATATTTTTCCATATTCTCTTATCACATTCCAATAGAACAAACGGTAATTTTTTTGGCCTCATTACCTGGAGCAAAATAGAACTGGACTCCACGGAGATCGTACAGTTTCGTTTGTTTTTTTTGTCGACGTATATAATGAAAGAATAATAAGTTCACGTGTCATGTTTGCTTTTCCACGCTTCCCTTGGAAACACCCCGAATGATTTTGTCTCGAGTCGAGTTCGGAGGTCGAAACTCAATCATTACCTAGAAGATGGCAAATGAGACTTTGCTGAAACGTTGTGACAATTATCCTTCAGAGGATCGAAACCACAGAACACGGAATGAAAGCCGAAAACACAATTCATCATATACATATGTATATATATATATATATATATATATATATATATATATATATATATATATATATATATATATATATATATATATATATATATATATATATATATATATATATATATATATATATATATATATATATATATATATATATATATATATATATATATATAATACAATTGTTGAAAGAATTTTCGTTAATATACCGTTCAGTGCATGAATTTTTGAACAAAAACAAGAAAAATACAGAGGTTTTAGTCTAGCGTCGGCGTGAATCTTATGTCATCACCTAGATGCTCCCGCGGAAACCTGAAAATTCCAATTAGAACTCATTATTTCTTATAGAAAGCAATTATCGAAAAAACAAGTTGACACCTTCTTGAAAGAATTTTCACGCTCTATAAGTTTGTTTCTATACATTTTATTGGAATTTTCAATCACTTACAAGTTATTGATGCAATACTGATTCCGGAAATTTTCAGCATTTTCCATAGGTGCTCGCGTTCAGAACTTTTTTTCTTGTACTCCTCTGAGACCCGCTGTGTACTAAAAATTATTCCTATTGGGTTTAGTGTTAGGTTAAAACTTGAAGCCCCTGATTATTGGACTATAACCAATGAACCCCTTAACGGATTGACCAACCAGAACATTGTTACGAAATCTCCTAGCGCCGGCTCTGTCGTTCGTTAACGCAGAATAATATTAGGGGTCGAATAGAGAACGTCATTTTTCCAGGAACTCTCGTCACGCGTGGAATTTTCGATCACCAAGATTCGACTCGAAGATTCTCCATAGGCGAGTTAGTTATTGAGATAGTTATTCGGATAGTTTTCTGAGTTTCTAGCTCAGTGGAGAGGCGGAGGGCTTTACAGAGTTTTTATCAGAGAGAGCTTTGATATTGCAGAAGTCGAAGTAGAGAATTGCCAGTACCGAGAGTTTTAGTTCAGAGAGTTGCTAAGTTATCGGATCAGTTTGAGTAATTTTATTGCATTGCAATGTGATAAAGTGATGTAATTGAAGTAGTGAAGTGTTGTTTGGAGTTTTAATCAATGAACCCAAGGAAAGATCGTAACAATATCAACTTCGTCAGCCTGTTGGTACTCGTAGAATTTATGTAAATATGATATTTTCCCTTTTTGAAATTAAACCTCACGTAATTTCTAGGACACGAAACATTTAACTTTCCCTTCTGACTACTACAGTGTAACCATGAAAAATATTCTGCATTCCAATATAGTTTCAGATGAAAAAAAAAATGCTGACTCACATTATATTTCTGAACGTTTTCTTGAATTAGTTGAGAACAGTGGCGGATCCACGGGGGGGGTTTCGGGTCCGGACCCCCCCCCCCATTGGGAAAATAAGAGATTATTTTTTCAATTTTTATCGGCTCCTAATTTCCAAATTTTGTTAGGGAACGAAAAAATGTCACATGAGCAAGACAAAAGAGTAAAATAGAATACATTTTTTCCTAAAAAAATAATTCTCAAGAATTAAAAATAGTACAAACAAGATCTGGATTTAATGTTACCCAAACAAACGAATAAACAAATTTCGCTTGAAATTTTTGGACTCACGGATTCTTTCCTTTTTTTTTTGGTTCAGTCGGTTCAGACGCTGGATCAAGCCGGGTAAAATATGAAAATAGAGTCCTCTTCATGTTGAGGTTCAAAATAAAATGCTTTTATTTTAACTATCAAATTACAATTTTTCTCGATGACACTTCAAAGAAAATTGACACTTGTCAGGCTCGTCGAAAAAAAGTTCGAGAAATTTCTGACAGTGCTGCCATTGGATCCTTTTTGGCGCAGTATTTGAAAAATTAGACTTGTTACATTTGTGATGAGTATTGTGTATGCCGGTAACGATTTGAATATACAATATACTATGTATGAGTAGAATATGCTGTTAATTAGGTTGAATCAACTCGATTCGATTTAAGTAAGTAAAGTTTCGAACCTACTTTACCCCCTGGCTACACCTTCAAATTTTGCTCATGTCAATCTCTCTCACCTTTTTTTTTGGATCTTGACTAGTTGTTGCTATACAGTAGCTCATAATTTTCTGTTATATATATATATATATATATATATATATATATATATATATATATATATATATATATATATATATATATGCGAAATTGGTATTCTGGGAGTTTATCCGTTGGTTAAACTCCCAGAATACCAATTTCGCACACTCAAGCATCCGTGAAAACCTTCACTGTAACATATATATATGTATATATATATATATATATATATATATATATATATATATACATTTTGAGTTATAGACCCCCCCTTGACCTGATCCTGGATCCGCCACTGGTTGAGAATCGGGTCATGTGAAATGGTTCAAGGTTGAGATATTCCTTCATTCCATCCCAGAAATGATTCAGAATTTCAGTTTCTATCCAATATTTTTGGATGCGAGGAGTTTTGGATTCTTTGCAGGAATATAACAGTTGAACTCCCAATGGTACAGCTTTGCTAAGTTTAGTCAACTGACTGTAATTTCCGTCTGCGAATGGAAACAAAAACCCGCAAGCTATATGTTATGTTTGAACATTTATTGAGTCGTGAATCGCAATATTTTATGGAAGGAAATGTTCAACACATTGAAGATGGGCAAAAGGGAGCGCCTTCAGATTCATGCCTCGGAATCCAGAGCAGGTCAATGGATTTTCATGAAAACTGTTGGATTGCATTGTTGAAAGCTGAAATGAAAAAGTTGGAAAACAAAAAATGTTCGATTTAGATTATATAAATTTTTAACAGCAATCAACTGAAAAATCAGAGGAACAAGAAAAAAAATGTTTCAAGGAAAGATTTATACCGAATAAATAATATTTACATAGTGATTTCAATTTTAATTCATTCATATTTCACAGAAAAAAATGAGTTACAGCAAAATCATTATTGTTGTAAACTCTATACAATGGCTTTCTTCAAAGTTCAATGTTATTTTTTGAATAGGTCAACTCAAAAATCTGAAAGAAGGGATGATGAAATTGATGCATGAATACTATATTTTGGAGTGAAATGGACGATGGAAAATTCCAAGATGGCGACTGTGCGTTATCTGGGAAAAATCAAATGGAGAGGGGGCTCTTGTGACACATCCTTTTGAAGCTGCTGACGAATTCTGTACAACCCTAGAATATTGAGTCAATATCTTCAACTACTACAAAATGGCGAAACATTTTATGATTGCCTGAATATGTCGACGTTCAACTTCATGAAATAGTAAAAGAAATATCGACGTTCATGTGTTCGAAAATATTCGGCGAGGAATATCGAATAGGCTGTTCTTATGTCGAGAAGTTCAAGGCAACCATTTCGAGCATTTTCTGAACTGAATTCAGTTTATTTCTTCAAATTTCGAAGTCAACGATGTATTCAGGCAAATAACAAATGTTCCGCCATTTTAAAATAGTAGTTGAAGATATTGACTCGAAAGTCAGGATTCGTCAGGAGCTTCAAAAGGATGTGTCACGAGACCCTCCATTCCATCTATTTCATTTCCCAGATGACGCACAGTCACCATCTTTAAATTTTCTTCTGTAAATTTCACTCCTAAATATAGTATGCATGCATCAATTTACATTACTTCTACTTTCAATTTTTTTAGTTGACACGTTCGAAACATAAAAGGGGAAGGACATTAAAGACAGCCACTATAATATAGTTCAGAATAATGTTTTTTTGCTATGTCTCATTTTTTTCAATAAGAATGAATCTATATTGAAGTTACTTTGCAAATATTATTCATTCTGTTATAATTTTTTTTCCTTGTCTGTCTCATTTCTTTAGTGTATTGTTGTTGAAATTTGTCATAATCAAGATCGCATGGTTTTTGTTTTTTACTTCTTTATTTGAGTAACAGTTTTTATGAAGATTCATTAACTTGCCGTGGATTCCGAAATTTTACAATTCTTACGCCTTTCGGTACTCCACTAGAACGAATATAGCCGGAATACAATTCCAATTCGAATGACAAGTTCCTTCGTTACGAGAATTCCCTTCGACTTGCGAACTGTTATTGCGGAAGTACAAAACTTCGCAGTCCTTAGAATAATTTTCACCGTCGTGAATTACGAACTGTCATGTTTTCGTTCGGAGTGGAATACAAAACTTTCAACTTTTCGTGAGTTCTTGTGCAATATACATAATTGACATCGTTACAGCATCTCCAGAATCACTGTTTATGTCACAATCACGAGTTGGTTGATTTGGTTCTGTTTGCATTCAATGGAAACCTAGCCCTGTTCGCAGTAATTCCAACTGCTCATCTGTTTCAGAAGAAAGGGTTTCAATAGTACATATACGGTATCTCGTTCACACACGTTACCCGCTCGATGCTCGTTTGTTTAGGACGGAATGGCCTCAATTTCTCGCACCCGAACCATTTTCTGTTTCCGTGTTGCTTCACCCACTCGGTCTACAGGAAACCAACACACACAAACCGATACCTTAACGCAAACTCCCTCCATCATCCAGCACAAACCAATTCCGTTATAAATTCCCTCATCCACAGATCTATCAACCTCACAGACCTTCATAACAAACCACAGGAACTAGCCCAACCCAAATCAGCCCTTCTTCAAAATGGATACACAGACCATCAAATTGCTATATTGATATTGATATTTTGATCATGTAATCATTGAAAGTTTTCTCTCGTCATTAGCTCTATACCGTGTGACACAGACTCATGGTACACCCCCGTTTTCTCCTTTGTTTTTCTAGGTATATTTCTGAAATTCGGAACATTGAATATGCTCACTGAACAGTATTTCCCTACATATCTGAAAGAAAAAAACAACTTTCAATTTTTCCGGAAATGACATCAACTTTCGATTCTTGAATGGGACACCCTGTATATTGTTACATGATCGGTTAGGGATGATCATGAGGAATCCAATGATACCAGGTTTTATGGTGTTATCTCCGATGACTACGGAGATATCGCCATTTATTTTATTCATAAGCTCAATGAGTGGGAGAGAGAATTGGATTGACCCGCCAGAAAAAGTTTCACACGTTATAACCAGATATCTGAAAAGAACCACCTACCTAACTCCTTAATCCTTATGGAGACACCTGATAGGTAATAACTAGTTCATGTATCTCTCTATTCCCATTACCAAATAAATGACACTCCCATCTTCATCAGATCTTCATAAGAAACAAATCAGAGAAAGTGAATAGACAACTTTGAAATCTAATGCTATAATCGCCACAATGGAGCTGACAAATTGAATTGAAATCCCGATATCGAAAATCTGAAGGGACACTTTTATCGTATTTTTTCATAGACAAGATCTGCATTCTTTCATGTTCGTTCCAGAGAGATGAAAATTTCCTCCACCGAAAATCAAATCTATCTTGCACAGCAATTTTCCATTCCCCATTCACTTCCCGAGATATTATCATACCGAAATCCCCCACATCAACACCCTGTTGCAGTATCAATTCGTCCCATCTGTTTGTCGCAAAGAACCCCCAGGCATTCCGGGAAACTCACGCTACGTCGCGGCGTCGTGCGAAACAACTGTTATCTTGGCTTTCGAACTCCGAATTCGCGTTCATTATCATAATTTTCACTGTCGTCAGCCGAGAACTCCCATGTTCCCCTCCCGATGAGTTCGTGTGCAATCTGCAATATCGCCATTGTCGTTGCAAGGTAATACCTGTGCTGCGAATCAAGTATGCCCTTTGTGAAACAGGAGTTGATCTATTCGAGCGATCTGATCACGTCTGATATTGTATTGTGTAGAATCGCACCATTTCCAAAGGGGATATAATGGACTGGTGCGTCCATTGGGGAGCATTAGGAAGTAATCATATGCTTGTAGGACTTGGATTGTAGCGCAAGTCCCGTGGAATAGACTACAAGCCCATGCCATGATTGTGGAGGGTCAAATGACCCTATATAAGGCATGCTCAGAACAATGTTATTGAATGAAAAAATCAATTCTTCTTTCCTAGTAGTCGTTTTGGGTATTTAACCTACCATAATCTGAATATATAAGAATTATTGGAATCTATACAAATGTAAAAAGATAGACTCCTAATCTATCCCGAAAAGTTGCTGTCTCAATCAAAAAATAATGAAATGGAAGACGTTCTACTAGTACGCACCTTCTCGTATAACTCAAAGTTGTTTATCAAAATATACAAGAACTGATATTCATCAAAATACCCATTCATATTACACATCAATCACGTATGCAAGAAACTAAATTCAGCATTCTATGCAATAAAGCAGATGAAAACATGTGTAGCCAAGGAGAGTTTATTGGACATTTATTATGCATTGGTATACTCACACATTTCTTTCAACATAATGTCATGGGGATGTGGTTAAGATTTTGGTAGAGTGTTTATAGCGCAGAAACGTATCGTGAGATTAATATTTGATATGGACTATCGTGATAGTTGCAAACCGATATTCATTAGAGAGAAATTCTTAACTGCTCCATCCATCTATATTTCGAAATGTCTGAAATACATTAGATGCAACTAGGAATCCTTCGATACCAATGCTTCTTCGCATGCTTATAACGCTCGACATGGTGGTCACCTGAAAGTAACAAAACACAAAACCACGAAATTCCAAAATTCTCCTCTCTACAGGGCATTGAGTTTCTACAACAAACTGCCAACGGCAATTAAAAATTATGAATGCGAGAGAATATTTTTTAAAAAAATTAGTATATTATGCAACGATCGTGTAATGATGGTTATTAATATATGAGCATAAACCGGGATACGAAACGAGCCGAAGGTGAGTTTCGTATGGTTTATGCGAGTGTATTAATAACCATTACATGAGAGTTGCATACGCTATTTTATCTACACCCAATAAATAATGAAGAACGGAAAATATTATATTATTAGGTATTTATATTGAACACAATAATAGTAGGTAATCAATCGTATTTCTTTGAAAAATTCTACAGAATTATAATTAATGGTATAACCACGGAAAATACAACAATGAGAAGAAAGAAAAATTAAAAAAAGTCTTTGTCGGGGTCTGGATTTGAACCCGGGACGTTTGAGATCATTGCCCGCGCCGCTGACCACTCGAGCATGAAAGCACATTCGACTTGAACGAAAATAACAACATATGTGTTGCATTTGTCAAATGAAAAATATAATCCTTTCGATTGTATTTTTTTCTTGTCTAAGACATCTGTGGAGGAGTCGCTGGTAATTCTTCTATATCACTGCTATAAGACATTTTCATTCGATTATCGAATATTGACTGAATTCTTCAAAAATTCAATACCTACTGATTTTGACTTGACAAACGTCAAAATGCAAAGCTTGCACATCATGCTAGATTGAAAAATAATGGGTTTCTATTGGTTGAAAATCTGTATCGTAATGAAAATCTGTATCGTAATGGATTTCATTATAAAACGGGTGGTGGGCATATAAGTGTATTATTAGAGTACGGGTGTAGATAAAAAATGTTTGCTGACTGAGAAAAGTTACTATTCCTATCAAGAATATTTGGATGATCCATTATTGTGAATTAGGTATTTTACTTTTAATATGTTACTTGTAGTGTGCTGTCATCTTACTTGCTTTGTAATAAAACTTCAATTCAATGATTTTATTTATATATGGTAGTGGTTCATTTGTACTCAGGTTATGATTTTATTTATACTGTTTATCCTTTCACTTTTGATTATGTTTCTTATGTGTGCTGCCGTCATATATTATTTCATTTTATTTATACATAAGATCGTTATCTATTTTATTGATACTCAATGATCCACAATAAGGTTTTATTGTATCATGTGATTTATGTATTGTATGACTTACCATATGTACACACTGTACCTAAATGGCTAATAAATTGATTTGATATTCATAAATGTCAAGAATTTAGGATATTGAAAAAACTAAAACGAAGCTATATTTGTGAAATAGTTTGGAAACCGGAGGCGGTTTTGGTTTCCGGAACTTTAACGATGAGTATTTCGATAAATATTAGTTCTTGTATTTTTTTGATTGGCAAATTTCAGTTATACAAGAAGTCGTTGACTAAAAGAACGTCTTCCATTAATAAGGAACCGTTTTTTAATTCACGCAACAACTTTCAAGAGTAGATTAGAAATCTGCCTTCTACTATGAAAGTTGCTGTTGTATTTCCATTGTTCAGAAACGGCAATCCTCTTAGTATTGTTTGAACATAATTTTTTTGTGGTGGATCAATATTTGTTCCGTAGTTTTTTGGGTTTGTAACATACCACAATCTGAAAGTGTGTGTTTGTATTTCAGTAATGTTCTGTATATTTTCTGTTCAATGGCTTTTGTTGGGTCTTGTCTGAGTTTATTGTTCACTCGTTTCGATGTTACAGATGTGTTTTGGTTGTGTATCTCATATATGTGGTGTTTTCGATCAATTGAATCATTTTGTTTTCATATTCATCTGTGTCCATGATAACTGCAGCATTTCCCTCATCAATGAACCTCCATTTCTTGATGTAATGATAAAGAAATCGACACGCCATGTAGATACAACTGTATATCGAAAGAAAACACATACCAACAGATATCTTCACTACACCTCAAACCACCACACCAGTGTCAAGAAAGGTACAGTAAAATGTCTTTTTGATAGAACAAAAATTGTATGTAACTCACAAGGAAAAATCGGTGATGAGATAAACTTCATGAAATCAGTATTGAAAGAAAATGGGTATCCAGAAAAATTCATTGAAAAAACTTTGACAGAGATTAAAAATCCGAACACAGTCCACAATGAAGACAAACAACCTACACAAAATACACAACCTGTATCAAACATTATACCTTATGTTCCTCGTTTGTCTGAGAAGATGAAACGGATCGGCAACAGGTATAATATTAGAACAACATTCAAAACACTAAATACTTTAAGATCAATACTCACACATATCAAACCGAATAACCCAACAGAAAACACAAAAAATTGTATTTATCAAATTCCTTGTTCGTGCGGTCAAAAATATATCGGTGAAACGTCTCGACCATTGGAAGTGCGAAAAAGTGAACACAAGATGTACATCAGGAACAGACAGATAGGTGGTTCTAAATTATCAGAACACATACTTACTGCCGATGGAGACCACAAAGTAGAATGGAACGACACTAAAATTATAACGAAAGAAAGCAATGGCAAGAAACGAAAATTAAAGGAATCTGCTTTCATCATGCTGTCTGGTGAAGAATGCATATCTATGAGTTCGCTTGATATGGATCGCGGATGGCTGCCCCTCTTGAAGGACAAAATGTTATGTCAGATTTGAAAATTGTCTTTACCAGGTATTTGCATTCAAAAAGGAATTTGCCTTGGAGTTTTGAGAACGGAAGCGGATTTAGTTTCCGAAATGTTAACGATATGTATTAGTTCTTATTATTTTTTTGATAGGCAAAATTTGAGTTATACGAGAAGTTGCTGACTAATTGGACTTGTTCTATCCAGAAAGAACTGGATAGGATAGACTGCGTCAATAGACGCAGCAAGTTTTCGGGGTAGATTGAAAATCTGCCCTTTTACACTTGTATAGATTCCAATATTGATGCCTATTTTTTCAGATTGTGGTAGGTTACAAACCCAAAAAACTACGGAGCAATCCTATTATAATTGATAACCATAGACAAATTTCCTTATCGTCCACTTTCTCAAAAATACTTGAGAGAGCTGCTCATAATATATTGATTGATTTTTAAGAGAAGTATCGGAAATTACTTCTTCTCAACATGTTTTTCGTAAGAAAAAATCTGTGAAAACAGCTATAAATCATCTTCCCAATTTTATGTATTCTGAACTTGACCAGGATAAATTTGTCGTCTCAGTAATATTTGATCTGTCCAAAGCATTCGACTGTATAGACTCAGCTATTGTGAATAATAAACTATCACTTGGGTATTGAAGGAAATATGTTGGATTGGATAATATAATCTTACTTGCAAAATCGATCGCTTCTCGTAAAGATAGGCAGTAACTTGTCTAACAGATACAATATTCCGTTAGGAGTTCCTCAGGGATCAGTATTAGGCACACTAATTCTTTTATTATTCATTAACGATTTGCATGGTTGTCATTTTCGCTGATGACACCATTGTTACTATATCAGGAAAGACCACTGAGGAACTGTTGGAAAAAGTTTACATCACTTTGGAAGAGATGGACATCTGGTGCAAAAAAACGACTTGTTTTAACTATTAAAAAAACGGAGTACATAAACTTTAATTCTAGATCTGAGCCGCAGAACCTGGTTATACCAAATGTACAATTTACATGTATCAAAAGGAAGTAATTCGTTTATGATTTATTTTTTACATTGGGGACGTGACAGTCAAAAACCAATTAATCAAATATCTCTCCTCTCCACTGAAATGAACTTATTATTATATTTCAATTGAATCCATTATCAAGGAAACTTGATGCGAAATTTATATAACTATGCATACACACACTGTTCCAATGTTTTTGACAACTTCTGCGGAGAACCCTCTTCACTTACTCGGAACGACAGCTATTCCGCATTTTCACCACAGCAAACTTCCAAACTTCCAACTCGTACTTAATTCCCACAGACAAGTGGGTAAACCGTGAGCTCCATATTTCCATTGCGATCAAACTTCGTTGATAACTTTGTGTGCAATATACATAATCGACATCGTCACAGCTTCGCCACACCGCCATGCATAAGTATTAGTTCTGGTTGAGGTGGCTATATGCTGGTGTTATCACTTCATATAAGAGATTGTCAGCAAATCAGACGACCGATCTGGCCTGGTGAAGATCAAGAATTGATGACGTAGACCGTAGTAATAACTCAAAAAATTCGTCAGGTATCGTTACGCTCGCAGTTGAGATGACAGTCATGTACACGTCCTGTGTTGCCAAGTGGCTATGTCGTTGCGAATTCTAGTCTATGTGTTGAAAAATTTAGTTGATTGTTGATATTTTTATTTGAGCAATATAATATTGTGATCTCAATCCAAAAGCTCGGTTTAGAAGTAGTATCACAATTCAGCCGAATATTATTCACGTTAATGCGTGTGAGCGAATAGGAGTGAGAATTGTGATCAAATTTCATGGATATGTGAAGTGAGAAAATGCCATTTTTCTGGTGAGTGGAATCATTATTATTTTTCATAACTTTCTGGGTTGAACTGAAAATATCTAAAACACATATCACTGCATTTATAGAATATACAGAACGCGTGCACATTCTAGATTGTTGTTGCCAGCAAACTTCTCTTGTGTTTTTTTTATGATCACTACGAAATTTTCGAATGGTTATTGAATATACTAGTACGTGAGATTATTCTTGGAGGTGGGTCATTGAAGATGAAGTTTGTTTTCACCAAACGTCAGATTGATCTCGCCTTCTATTCTCTGTTCTAACCAAAAGTGATCTGTATTGGCAACAACGTGTTCCATGGATCGAGGGATCTCAAAAATTTTTAGGAATTTCAACCACAAGCGCATCAAGCGCATTCTTAAGGCATAATTTTGAACAACTACACCCTGTCTACAGGTTTGCCTGAAACAATATCGCAACACAGAAAGCACCAGTATATAGCCATCTTAGTTGTGGTGCACTTCGCTGGCCAACAACATATTTGCCAAAATTACAGGTTAGATCATATGATTTTGCCTTCTATATGTTTAACGTATGATCTACTTTGAATAATCGATGTTTATTGCGCTTTCAATCGACAGTTGAGAGCCCTGAATCATATCAGAAAAGGGAGATTCTCTCAAGCACAAACGTACTCTACATTTTATTCCGTAGTTTTCTGTGTTTGTACCCTACCACATTGTGAAAAAATGAGAATTGATATTGGAATCTCGAAATATCTTGAAAATTTCTACAGAAAAAAAAATCATTCAAAAATGATTTTTATCAACAAGAATTTGGTATGGATATGGGTTCACCACTTTCTCCAATTCTTAGTAATATTTATGTGGAGTATTTTGAGGATTCTCTCTGAGAAAGTTATCCAAATGGTCCAAAGGTGTGGTGGAGATATTTTGATGATATTTTTGCTATATGGAGTCTTGGTCAAAATGAACTTGACACATTTTTGAAACATATTAACAAACAAGAACCAACAATAAAGTTCACATAAGAAACAGAAAATGACAATGAAATTCCATTTCTAGGTGTGACGATAAAAAAATCGAGACGTAATGTTGACACAAGTGTACATCAAAAGAAAATACATATCAACAGATATCTCCACTACACCTCAAACCACCACACAAGTGACAAGAAAGGTATAGTAAAATGTCTTTATGATAGAACAAAAATTGTATGTAACTCACAAGAATCGATGAAGAGATAAACTGCATGAAATCAATATTGAAAGAAAATGGATATCCAGAGAAATTCATAGAAAAAACTTTGACAGAATTTGAAAAACCGAACACAATCCACAATGAAGAAATACAAAAGATAAAACGGATCGGCAACAGGTTTAATGTTAGAACAACAACCATACCAAACCGAATAACACAACGGAAAACAAAAAAAATTGTATTTATCAAATTCCTTGTTCGTGCGATCAAAAATATATCGGTGAAACGTCTCGACCATTGGAAGTGCGAAAGGGTGAACACAAGATGTACATCAGGAAGAGACAGATAGGTGGTTCTAAATAATCAGAACACATTCTTGCGGCCGATGGAGATCACGCAGTAGAATAGAAAGACACTAAAATTATGACGAAAGAGAGCAATGGCAGGAAACGAAAATTAAAGGAATCTGCTTTCATCATGCTGTCTGGTGAAGGATGCATATCTATGAGTTCGCTTGATATGGATCGCGGATGGCTAACCCTCCTGAAGAACAAAATGTTATGTCAAATTTGAAATATTTGTCAAATGTCAATTGCGAAGATTGCCTACACGAGATATTTGCATTTACGAAGCCTTGAAATTATTCAAAATTCACCTCTTTGAGTTTGGCCACGTACTCAAATAACACAATGTATATACATAATCTACTTCGTCACAGCTTTGCCACACCAGCATACATAGGTAATGGTTGCGGTGCATTTTGCTGGCTTCTATTATTTGCCGAAACTAAACACATTAGACATCCCCTTTGGGAGATTCAAGCTATAATCCAATTTGAACAATCGATGTATATCGCGCTTTCTGCCGACAGTTGAGAGTCCTGAATCCCATTAGAGAAGGGGATTTTCTCGAGCAAGAACGTTTTCTACTTCCAATGGCTTGAACAGATTCGATTACTGTTCCATGAATTTTCTTAAATGGAATATCACCTTTAAGGAGGAAGGTCTTTTGCTCTAGCAGTAATTGGCATCGTTTGTTACTATTTAAGTATAGAATTGACTTCTTTATACTATTCAAGCATATTGAGATATTCATTTGGTAATTAATAGCTGAACTATCAGCAAAAGATCTGTTGAAACGCTTATCAACTTCGTCATATCGTCTGTGCTCTGTCATCGCTGTGGCTATGGATGCTAAAAAATCTGAAAATAGGTCTAGTTCATCCAACGACCAGCCTACCTCGCTCCAATAAGACATTTCATTTATCGCCATTTGTCAACAACCTCTGGAGCAGACCACTCGTGTCAAATTTTTTGCATTATTTCATTTTCGTTATGTACCATTCAAACAAGTATTGAAAGTAACCAAGAACTTGGATATTTTTGTGATAATAATGAAGTTTGCGGAATGTTTTTTCTGGCATTCTCCTCCGAATCAAAGTTACCAATTATCATTTTGAAAATAGCTGGTTTGTTTGTCAAAAGGATGAATGCCACCAAAATTTCAATCAAAACTCATTACAAACTTGTCACAGGTTGAATTTTTGGAATTGTTCGGAGTCTGTAGTGAAAGTGTTCCAAAATTTATTTATTTTTCCTCCTGGAGAGATCAAAAGATGATTTTCTCTGAGCGAAACAACATCTTGTCTGGGCTTGAATGAATATAACCCTGGTATATTTTTTTCATAAATATCTCTCTGATTTGCTTTATCGTGTGTATATTTCCCATGTATGCTATCAATTTGCTTCAATTTCCAGAAGCTTGGTATACAAATTGAGCAGGAAAAAGTGATTCCTATGTAATTCAGTACCTGTTGTGCCAAAAAGGCAGGGGGAGCTGTTCTAGATTGAATCTTTCTTCCTTCTTGTGAATTAATCAAACTACATTGGATGATATTCACGTATCTATCAACAGAGAGTATTTGTTCCTTTTTTTTTATTTTACTTCGTCCATAAAAGTTGTGATTCATATTTTCAACTATCATGTCAGTACTGGTATAATGTTTGGTAAAATTCATCGTTAACGCCCAAGATGATATTCAATTGCGTCTCCATAGAACTCACACCAAATTATGCCTCCATTTGAGTGCAAATAATATCGATTGAAGTAATTGATCTCTGCAAAAAGTTTTGACTTCAACATCAAAGGTTTCGATCACATCGTTCATTTATAAACCCAAATTTTGAAATTTCAGTTTCAATTGAAAAATTCCATTGGAATGAATGTAAAAATTCCATGAAATCAATGAATTTGAAATATTCGTTTTCATTTCATTTGAACTTGATGTTCTAATTCTGATACTGTAGAGAGACGTCTTCGACTTCAGTCTCTGTGGATAATTTAAAAAAAAAATACCTAGTCACGACGTGATATGTCATATTCTACATTTTGTTCGTGCGGTAGATCGGAATATCCCCCTCTTAAATTCGCTCCATATCAAAACGATATATTGAGATATATACACATTCAAACTGCATTTCTCTCTTTCATTTCTAAAGTTGGAAGAAGCAATCAATATGGAGCTTATGAATCAAAGAGTAGATTCGTAATGTTAGCTCGACGTTTCGAAAGCGTTTGATCAAGTATGGGATCGGGGTTTCTTTTCTGTTCTAGTCTGGTAGGTCTCTCCATGTGGTTGTTGATGGAGTATCGTCTGTGATTCTCTTAATAAATGCAGGTGTTACACTTTTTTCAGCGTCCTATCAATGATTCTCTTCATACTAGTTAATCTTCCAGAGTCCCCATACCAGCATGAGAAACAAAAATTCAAAGAGGCATTACCGTCAATATTATTGATGATGTTGAAATGGGATAACATCAACCTAGTGGAATGTAATGATGGGAAAACCCAGGCATTTCTGTCCTCTATCTTTATTTCATATTCAGATGTCAGGGGTTACTATTCCTCATTCAAGTATCTTGATGCTAGCAATTGCACTCTCATGTAAAAACTATGTAATATCGATTGCTAAAGGTGCCTCCCAGATGCTTGGATTTCCATTTATTACGAAAAAAGATTTCACTTCTCGTCAGCCTCTTATGATCTACCAGGCGCAGATACGGCCTCACTCAGAATATGGTTCTCATAAATGGAACTCGGCACCAAAACCGTCATTGAAACTTCTTGATTCTGTTCAGAGAAAGGCAATCCGTATTGTTGGTGATTCTTTGCCCACGGTCTCACTGAATTCGTTGAAGCATCGTAAAAGGGCCGAAAACTAGTTGCTGACTCATAGGACGTATTCCATTCAGAAGAAACTGTTCTTGAATAACGCACTAACTTTTTCAGGTAGGTTAGAAATCTGCCTTCCCACACTTGTATAGTTTTCAATATTAATTCTTGATTTTTTCAGATCGTAGCTGGTTACTAACCCAAGAAAATACGAAGAAAACCGTAGTGGTTAGGTTCAGTATCAATTCTTATATCCTGAAGATGTTAGTTAGCGAAGTACGCGTCGAGTGCGTTTGATATCAATTTTACGAAAAATTTCCACTCCTGCAGCATAGACAAAATGGTTAAGGCTTTCGCGGCCGAGGTTATTAGTATAACTACTTCTCTTCGGGCTTGAAGGCCGTCGTTCTTCGGAATTTCTTCCTGACGATTCGCTACCGCGAGTGGCCAGCTTCTTCAGAGGCTCATTCATCTCCGATGACTAAACAGTTCGATTTCTCAAGGCGTATTTATATTGATGCAGGTAGTCTGGAGTGTTAATTACTTCTGTCGGGTTCGGGGAATAATCATCATTATTAGTTGCCGCACTACCTGCTGTGATTTCATTAGTTATTCTTGTTTTCTTCAGAATCGGATTCCAAATTCTGTTTAGAGTCAACGCTTCTTCCTCTCTGTTAAAATTGTCCGCATGTTTTTGGATCTCTATTGCCTCCCGCACCGGTCGGCTATGGTAACCCTGGTTGGGGGCAATCAGTGTTGCATTTTCGAACAGAATCTTGTGGTCGCCCTCACTCAATGTGTGTTCCGCCACCGCCGATTTGTCGGTTTGCCCCAGCCTGCAGTTCCTTTGATGCTCTTTGAGCCTTGTACCCATGGATCTTTTCGTGGTACCGATGTAAACCTTCCCACAGGTGCACGGAATGCGATAAACCCCTGCCGCTGACAGTGGGTCTCTTTTGTCTTTAGCCGACCTGAGGCTTTGCTGGATCTTATTGGTCGGCTTGAAAACTGTTTTTATGTTATATTTATGTTTTTATGTTATATTTATGTTATATAAACAGTTTTCAAGCCGACCAAGAAGATCCAGCAAAGCCTCAGGTCGGGTAAAGACAAAAGAGACCCACTGTCAGCGGCAGGGGTTTATCGCATTCCGTGCACCTGTGGGAAGGTTTACATCGGTACCACGAAAAGATCCATGGGTACAAGGCTCAAAGAGTATCAAAGGAACTGCAGGCTGGGGCAAACCGACAAATCGGCGGTGGCGGAACACACATTGAGTGAGGGCGACCACAAGATTCTGTTCGAAAATGCAACACTGATTGCCCCCAACCAGGGTTACCATAGCCGACTGGTGCGGGAGGCACTAGAGATCCAAAAACATGCGGACAATTTTAACAGAAAGGAAGAAGCGTTGACTCTAAACAGAATTTGGAATCCGATTCTGAAGAAAACAAGAATAACTAATGAAATCACAGCAGGTAGTGCGGCAACTAATAATGATGATTATTCCCCGAACCCGACAGAAGTAATTAACACTCCAGACTACCTGCATCAATATAAATACGCCTTGAGAAATCGAACTGTTTAGTCATCGGAGATGAATAAGCCGCTGAAGAAGCTGGCCACTCGCGCTAGCGAAACGTCAAGAAGAAATTCCGAAGAACGACGGCCTTCAAGCCCGAAGAGAAGTAGTTATACTTTGCAGCAAAGATTACAACATGACCAATCATATCAACGGTTAACCTTTCATCCAAAACCCCCCTAGGATACGCCAAGAAAAGGACTACTAGAAAACCTTTTTTTTCGCCTCCCTCTTTACACTTTTCTGGCCTCATTGTACTGAGCAAAGTCGTACTTTTTCCCCTAGGGTGGAAGAGTAAAAGTGACGTTTGATACGTCATCAATGAAATTACTTCTACGGCATTGACGACCTAAACTATATTCTATTATACAGGTATACATTTCACTGTTCATTCATAGAACACCCTACAGCAATACGCTATATTCCTGATTCTGCAAAAGTCTCCTAAAGGTACCCCTTCACGTACAGTCGTGGCCTGCGCGGCAGGACTGACGGCTAGGCCTGCGCTCCTGGACTGATGGTATGCCAAGGGCCTACACGTTCAGTCCAAAACTGTCAGTTAATGTTGAGAAGTGGTGGCATCAACGTGAAAATTCATTGCTCACTGAGAGAAACCGAATGCGCTTTGAAATAATGAGCTTGCACAAGAGAAAAGCGATTGCCTTGTTACTGTTAGCAGAAGCCGACAAAACAGAACATGTAACTGGAAGGGCAAAAAAGAGTTATTGGTCGAAACCGTGGTATTTGCGGAGGGGCGAATTTTCTCATATCAGCTTCTTGAAAAAAATAAATGAAACAAATCCTGAAGATTATAAAAACTATTTTAGAATGAACTATGAGACTTTTAATGATTTGTTAAGTTTACTGAAAGACTATATAGTGAAGCAAAATACAGTGATGCGCGATGCCATATCCTCCGAGGCAAGACTAGGAGCCACGTTGCGGTATTTAGCTACAGGAAGATCGTATGGAGATCTGAAATTTTGTACCAGAATATTCCGATAAACCCTTAGAATGTTACGAAATCAATTGACTGAGGAGGTGTCATCTCAAATCAACAATAATTATAATTATTATACAATATAATGTATTGCATTTAAAATATACTTCGGAAGGCACTACCTACTGAGCTGCTATGGACGAAACTGATAGTGTTTACGCACGTCTCGCTTTCGTCTACTTAAATTACTATAGTCGCACTCTTGCTAATCGGCAACTGACAACTGAAGCGCACCTACATGCTCCGGTCTTGCCTGTACCGCGTTTCAGGCCTCGCCGAAATATTTGTTCGATTTGATTTCTTCAGTCCGCGCCGGGACTGAGACAGGCGGGAACTATTGCATCCCTTCACGTTCAGTTTCGGCCTGAACTGATGGACTGACAGTCCAAAACTGACGGAAAACTGTACGTGAAGGGGTACCTTTACTGAAATTGTACAGTCCGAAGGGCCTAGTTCTTCAAGGCGTACGCCCATTGAGATTATAGTTTTTAGTCGTTGGTTCGAGCCCCACCGATACCGTTTTTTTTTTTTCTACTTTTTTTAATTTGACATTTCTAATTTCATTAGTATCGTTCAATATTGAATCCAATAAAGTTTCTTTCCTTTGAGTTTTTCATGAATTTCGAAAAATCCTCTATATCTGCAATTGATTATCAATATGACACTTGGAAATGAGTTTTGAAATATTTTCCTGGTCGAAAAAAAAAGAGCTGTATAACTCCAATTGATATTGGCCACATCGCCTTCGGACTTTTAGGCACTCGCCTTCGGCATCGTGTTCAAACTTCGTCCTCGTACGGTATGGCCACCATATCCACTCTTATTGTACTAACTACTATTTCCTCTAAATCTACGAACTCTGTGTAGGTACAAGTTATATTTTCAACAACTGCAATACAAGGGCAGTTTTGAGAGACAGGATACACTGCAGAACAAAGCATCGTTTCACCCCAGCTAACCAATGTTCTTTGAACAGTTCAGAAATGGTGACCAATTCGTTTCATTATTGTATTTCCCAAATGGCATGTTAGAATTTCTATCATCCCTTTCTCATTGGACCCCAATTTCGTTGTGTTTGATACAAACGCCCCCTCTCGGGAATTCCAACGTAGATCTAAAAGGAGGATTAGTGCACGTTAGAGGTGGAAAATTTCGTGAGAGCATTCCTGACTGATTAGATGAGGGTCCCTGGAAACTTTTTTGTCTGCGGGGTTCAAAGGAATCCCTTCTTCTTGCACTCATTCGACTGTCTGAGAAGCTGAAAACCGTGAGTCTGGTGGAAGGACTGAAAGCCCTACTATCTCTCATCCAGTGTTGTCCATTAGGGTAATAAGGATGAACGTAATGGATGGTAATGTCTGTCTTTAAGTTCCCTGAAATAATGCTCTTACCGACAGATATTTGTCTTGGTTAGCTCATAAAGGGGGTTGCGATCCGTGACTTTATCATCTTCGAATAATGAAAAATGGAATAGACGAGTCTGATATGGAACTGTTTCGATATATAGGACGTTGAGAATGAAATCGATCTTCTAGTCGGTCTATTAGATTTCTGTCGCGTTCATCGTGGCTATGTTCTGGAAGGGTGACCAGTTTACTTGACAGACTTCCACTTCTCATCCTAGCTTGTATTTGAAATCACACGTCGAAAGGTAAGACCTCGTTAATCCCCAGCAAAGATACGACTTTCTGAGAGTTGACGCCTGTAAACAAGTTTGTTGAATAGCCTTTAGATGTGTGAGTCTTATTTCATGCAGCACAATCTAAAGAAAAAAAATCAATATTGGAATCAATGCAAGTGTAGAAGGATAGATTTTGTAATATAAATTGATTGACTGATTAAGTGTTTTATATATACATTTTTAATACTATTTTATATCTACATTTGTATTTCTTGGACTTTGTCAATAAGATGCAAATCTTCAGACAATAAAGTATATTTTGATTTGATTTGATTTGATTGATGAAAAAGCCTTTTTTCCTGAAACCCCCCCATTACGGTTCTTTACCCCACAGGTGGAAGGTAGAAAGGCGATTTGCTAATAATATTCAGGACAGATACGAAAGAATCATAAACAAAAACAAATGACGTTTTTCTCCAATTTGTTACTACCTGGTGCAGAAAAAATTAGGAACTGCTTTCAAAAAATTTGAAAATTGACATTATGCTTCCAAGAAAACTGTGAATTCCTGATTACAGCTTTGATAGTGGTCTCAGATGAATTAGACATTTGTGGTTGTCTTGGTGAAAAGGAAATAAAATCTGTTTATGACTCGTAGTTGAACTGATTCACGCAGTGTTCTTTGAACATTACATGGCATTCCTTTCGTGTGAATCTGCATATAACAAAAATCTTGTACTGGCTCAGACCCTGACAGTTACAATCTTTCTTGCTTACAAAGGTATACTGAGTACGATATTTCATTTGGATTATCGAGACACCCATAGAAACGAATTTGAAAATGAAAGACGCCTGACATCTATTGGCATCCACCCATATGAACTAAAGTCATGCTTATATTCAAAAAAGTTGTCTTCTGCTCAACTCTGATCTCCATGGTTAATCAACATGCAGAAGAAACAAGTATACAGATTAGAATCTATAACACTCCACATACAATAGATATTCTGGAAATTCAGGTACCACATTTTTCAATATCCTACCGGCAGAGATCAGGAATCATCCAAACCTGTTCAATGCTACATAAAAAATTATGAATTCTTGTCAGCGTTCCTATGACACAAACTATGTGTAATTGTTATGAGTTCTATTTTATTGTTGTTATCAATTCATTTTATATTTCATTCTTTGATTGTATATATATATATATATATATATATATATATATATATATATACAGGGTGTCCCAAACTCAATGGCCTATTAGACATTTCTGGAAAACGGGACATAGGATTATTTTGAAAATTTGAATTTCTGGGTAATTAGTTCTGTTCTATCGATCTAAAATATTTTCAGCGCTGCGACGTTGCCGCTTATATTGAAAAGTAGCAACAACTTTGATATTTACTATATATTATTGCCTTTCTCGCTTTGTTATTGCTTTCCAATTATTTTTGTATAATACTTCCCTATACCTATCTTTAGTGGTTTTCGAGAAATTCATTGATTTCCTTATTTTTTGTGTGAAACGTAGCTTTAATTAAATGCTTATTATTGCGGTATTTGGATTCGAAGACAGCTGAAATTTTGAATGTAGTTTGACAATGCCCTGTGTATAAGTTGTGTCTGAGGAAATTTTTTCTCCATTATACAGGGTCGTTCAAAATTTGTGAATTCACCGACACATACAAAAGTGGTGAAAAGTGCATTTTTTCAAACGGAACATCCTGTATATTATAGAAAATCCTGAAAGACAATTGAAGTTCCTTTCAAATGATGTGTCATGTTCCTATACCTAAATAGTCAGGTTTCCGAAATAAATGCAAGTTTCTATAAAAATTGTATTATTTTGACATATTTTGTATTAGGTAGCTATGAAATGTCATTTAACATGTCATTATGAAAATTCGACAATTCATGCATCAATAATGAAACGTCATTAACTTAAATTTGATTAGAAAAGAATCAAAATGGAAGGCAAAAACAATTCAAATGAAGTTTTGATGAAATTGATTATTCTTCATGGCCAAACAAACTTTAAGTTAGACAAGCAGTGATTTTCATAGTGTTTCTGTCAGAAGAAAGTTTCGAAAATGGATTATAATGCATATTCAATTGTAGATATTTCAAATTTGTTTTATATTCACGGTGAGTGCCAAAGAATTGTTTCGAGAACATGTATCAGAAAATTCAATGAATTTATCCAAATTTACCGCATATGAATAGATGAAAATTCAGAAGAATTGAACGGAATTATGCTGTGTTTGGGAATATTGAAGCACCAAGAAATCAAATCATGCCGATAACTGGAGACGAAGTAAATGAAACAGAACATTTTGCATGTTCGTGCTATAATTTGATCACATTGACCATGAAGAATAAACAATTTCCATTTGTATTCTTTTCTAATCAAATTTAGGTTATTGAAAGCGCAAACATTTTATTATTGATGCATTAATTGTCGAATTTTTATAATGACATGTTCCATGACATTTCATAGCCACCTAATACAAATTATGTCGAAATAATACAATTTTTATATAAACTTGTATATATTTCGGAAACCTGACTATTTAGGTATAGGAACATGACACATCATTTGAAAGGAACTTCAATTGGCTTTCAGGATTTTCGATGATATACAGGATGTTCCATTTGAAAAAATGCACTTTTCACCACTTTTGTATGTATCGGTAAAATCACAAATTTTGAATGACCCGGTATAATGGAGAAAAAATTTCCTTAGACACAACTAATACACAGGGCATTGTCAAACTACATTCAAAATTTAAGCTGTCTTCGAATCCATATACCACAGTAATAAGCATTTGATCAAAGCTACGTTTCGCACAAAAAATAAGGAAATCAATGAATTTCTCGAAAACCACTAAAGATAGGTAT
Source organism: Zygogramma bicolorata (assembly GCA_032362365.1). Taxonomy (NCBI): domain Eukaryota; kingdom Metazoa; phylum Arthropoda; class Insecta; order Coleoptera; family Chrysomelidae; genus Zygogramma; species Zygogramma bicolorata. The sequence continues at coordinate 21,032 of JAVJAQ010005100.1, read as the reverse complement.
AGGGAAGTATTATACAAAAATAATCGGAAAGCAATAACAAAGCGAGAAAGGCCATAATATATAGGGTGTCCCATTTGAAATATCAAAGTTGTTGCTACCTTTCAATATAAGCGTCAGCGTCGCAGCGCTGAAAATATTTTAGATCGATAGAACAGAACTAATTACCCAAGAATTCAAATTTTCAAAATAATCCTATGTCCCGTTTTCTAGAAATGTCTAATAGGCCATTGAGTTTGGGACACCCTGTATATATATATATATATATATATATATATGTTTTTGTTGTTGTTGTGTTCGGGTTGAACCGCGTCTGGAGTTTTGTTCTCGACATTTCGGCTCCGATTTTGGAGCCATTTTCAAGAGGTAAATGTGACTTCACGCTGAGGTCTCAATCTGCCTACTCCTCAGGTGTTGTCACAGGGGGCAAGGGTTTGTGACTTGACGCCGGGGCCTCAATCTGCCTACTCCCCAGGTCTCGTCACGAGTTCTTTCTAAGGTTTCAATCTGCCTACTCCTACACTGTCGGATGTCTTGGTGGGGACTGGGCATCTGGAAATTAGGGGATTCCATGCAGTTGGAAGTCTCTGACCGTCGTCACGTTTATTTGAGCAGGAAGGTCGCTTCTCGATTTCGATGGCCTCGCGAATTATACGAGCTTGTAGTGTTTTTGCTGAGAGGATTGAAGTTGCATGGTTGAAGATCTTATCAACAAACCTTCTCCTTGACTAATGCAATTACGTGTACGACGATTTCTGTTCATATGAACTTTGAATGGTGACCCCTGTATCGTGTATACTATTTGTCTTCACTTCTCAATCCAATCTTCAATTTGCTTATGATCAACAGCAAAACTTATTACTTGAGTGAACAGAAGAGCAATTGAAAATCGCAAAACAAGTGACAATCGACTGAAAAATGTTTCATTTCCGTTGATAAATCGATAGGAAAATATACGCCATTACTAATCCACAAATGTTCGATTGCAGGACTCCGCAACCGGCCGCAAAGGCTGCACCAGGAAATGGACGAGCCTGAAGCAGAACCCCAAGTTCGGCGTGGAGCTGCTCAGCGAGACGGGCACGAGCACGTCGCTGTCGACGCCTTCTTCGACGGCCAACACGAGCCCCCTGCCGGCCGGCGGCGGAGAGGGCGCCAGGAAGAGCAACTGGCAGGTCATCGAGCACTTCGGGTCGAAGGAGAAGGGCAGCTTGTCGTCCAGTCTGATCGCGGTGAGTTATTCGCGGAGTTCCCCATGGGTCTGTCCCGGGGTCACTTCTATTCGTTATTTACGTTAATGGCTTCCTCACTAGATGCTGAAGTGAATGTATCACGGAAGTTGGAATATAGAAAATTGTTGCAAGTTTTTCGGGCTTGAGGGACGTGTCCTGGAATTTTGAGTTCCGGAGCTTTCGGCTACATCTGCGGCAGCCATCTCCAGCGGCGTGGACATGGCCCTCGAGTCCCAATAACTTGCGATGCATCAACACCGGCCGTGAAAACCTACATTCTTTCAATAGAAAATAGTTTTTTCGGAGATTATTCCGTGTGTAAAATGTTAAACTGTCCGACGTTTCCTTACCTAAACTGAAATTATCATCAAGAACTTATAGAAACATATCTCAATACAGCAATCTACCTAATCAACCCTCCTACGAATCGTCCAGTCAAACAACAAAATATTTGTTTTCCTCTCAACAGGAGTCGTGTATAGCACAGTTCCAGGCAGTTGTACATACATGTCGTGATAGTCGACTGGCTCAAAACTGTCCACTTCATAGATGCGCAACTGCTTTGAACTGTTGTTGATACGATTCCCGTCTGTCGGAAGGAAAACAAGGAAAACAAACTTGGATCAACTCCAGGCCATTCCGCCTTCAAGTTGGTGTATATACAATTCCAGTTTCCATAAAAACATTTGTATTAATGATAGGTTCTCGGGCAACCGTGCTAGGTAATCGCTAGGCAAAAGGTAAGTCCTCGTTGTTGTTGTTCGACTTCTGAGGGTTCGTCAGCTGGTTAACGGAAACGAACAATTTTGGAACAATTTTTGTTTAGATAGCTGTGTTTGCGTCTGTATACTAAACAAATCAATGAAATGATATCGGCATTCAGAAAGATAAGAATACAAGAAAAATAAGCGTCGTCAAGCGGGATTCGAACCCACAATCTTCCATTCACTAGATGGATGCTCTAAGCATTGAGCCACCGAAGATACTGAGTTTTCCATGGTATATGGAGTCATTCCTCTCAAATTCTATCGTTAGTTGTTATTATTCGATTGAAAACCTTTGCCGGGTTTCGACTGACGGAGATTTTAGCTGAGAATCATTTCAATAATTTTTCAATTATACAGGCATAAAAACATATATCGTCTTCATTTCCGGCTTGAAATCATCTAATTGGTATCTACACCTGATACCCTACTGAAGTCGACATATTAGACGATGCTTTGGTTTAAAGGTACAATTTGGTACTCAAACCACTTGATAATGAACGAATATCTTTCGAATAGAACCCCTTCAATTATTTTCGTAGAAACAAAATCATTACATCATTGTTCATATTGCGATAAACTCATGTTGGACATTCATAACTAACAAGTTGTTTTTTTAAACTTGCTTCATAACCGCACTTTTTGTTTGTATACAAAAATGGTCTTCAGAAGACGCATAATGAATTTTTTTAGCCACGACTGTTGTATAATGTCAGTAGAATTTCAAGCAGCTTCTGGTGTGCCTCAAGGATCCAATCTGGGACCACTGTTGTTTTCAATTTTCATTGATGATCTATCTCATTTGTTGAAATGCAATCATCTTCTTTTTGCTGACGACCTTAAGATCTACAGTCGTATAAATAATTTGAACGACTGCCATAACTTGCAGATTGGACTTGATTTGGCAACCGAATGGTGTTCTAAACACCGTATATATGTCATTATTGCAAAATGCCAAGTTTTATCGTTCACCAGAAAACAAACTGTTTTACAATTTGATTACAACATAAATAATAATGTCCTAGAAAGATGCCTCTCTAAAAAGGATTTGGGAGTTTTATTCGATTCAAAACTAAGTTTTATGGATCATATCTCAAAGACAATCTCGTCGGCCCTCAAAACATTGGGGTACTGTATGAGGAACTGGTCCAATTTTGCAAATACCAATACACTCATCATCCTGTTTAATACGTTCGTAAGAGGCAAATTGGAGTATGCTGGCTTAATTTGGTCTCCTTTTTACCAGTACACCAAAATAATGATAGAATCTGTCCAGAGGAAATTTCTGAAATATTTATTCTTCAAGTGCAATGGCATATATCCTGAACGCGGACTTGAGTATAATGTTTTGCTTGAAATTTTTTCATTCGACTCTCTTGAAATACGTAGAAATCTGTCGGCAATAACATTCCCCTTTAAAGTCTTGCACAACAAAATTGATTGTCCAGACATTCTAGCTCAAATTTTCTTTAGAGTACCTCGTCTTCAGTCACGTAAAGAAATTACGTTTTACACTCCTACACCAAGAACCAATCTACTCATTGGATCACCAATTTTCCATATAGAGTAAGATCCCAGAGCAATCAGACATAACTTATTTTCACACGGATGAAACCTGAAGTTTTCAGTAGCGTCTCGTGTGCCTTGAATACCTACGCGCTTTGTGGAACTTGCCGAGTGACACCTGGGCAGGTACCAGGTGAGAAAGGTAACTAAAAATAAGAATTATTTTACTTAAATTCACATGGCTGATTTTTATATATGTCATGTAGAATATTATTTTAAAGTAATATCATAAGTGTCAGACACTTTTGATGGACCAGAGCTTTTATCAGACGCTTTTAAGCTACCCAAAAAATAAATGAACTTTACTTATTTTTACATGTCTGATTTTTTAATATGTTATTGAAGTATTTATTTAAAAGTTATATTCAATCAGTAAGACAAATTAGAGTGACCAAACATCCCCTAAGACAAAAATTATTCAGCCAGAAGTATGAGGGCGAGAGTACTATGCATGCGCTTCAGAGTGAATGAGACGTCCATAATAACTCGGTTTCCCTTCTCAAACTCACCATCTGTTTCAATCTACTGTGTATGTGCTGTTTGTGTGTAATATAACTTATAGTATACAGTATAGTCAGTGTTGTTTTTTAAGGCACAATTGTGCCAAAAGGGGCACTATGGTAAGCACTTTGAGAAATTGGTCGAAAACGGGCACAATTTTAAGATTCCGTATTTTCGTGGTTCCGTGGTCATTTTCACTTGTCTAAATTCTCACTTTTCATTTCATTTTCCTCAACAATCCTGTTTCCTGTTAGTATGAAATTTAAAAATTATGATTTCTATGCAATATATACATGATTTCTCAACGTTCAGATTGGTAAACATTAAAAAATGGAGCTTCATGTAGTATTTGATATGCAATTGATGGAATTCCGCAGGTTTCTGGGGCCAAAATTGCCTCCTTTGGGGCTTTGGACAAACCGTCTACTTTTTGCGAGGACAAACGCTAAATCGAATGTGACTCAAGTGTCAATTTTTCATATTTATAATATATTATTGAATATATTTATATTTTTACGATGCAGAAAAACTCAAAGTCGTCTCCACAATTTAATATTTGAAAGGTGTTCAGTACGGTGATTCAGTACATGTTTCGAACCTACATAGGTTCATCATCAGCTGAATTTACATTGAATTCTACAATAAAGGAAGAGTAATATAATATTAGTTGATAAATGAAGTATAAAATTTACTTACATGGAGATGAAAAAAATAGCGAATTCACATGGTGAAGTTCAAAAGGACATAAAAAATTTGGTTGGGTTAGGTTATTTTTCTAATATTGCATATTGGGCATAAGGGCTCCAAGCCCCCCAATCTTTAATGTATTTATGGTGTTAGGGATGTCCCAAATTACCCTAATATCAAATTAATCATAATTGTCACTACCAAATTTTTTATGTCCGTTTGAACTTCACCATGTGAATTTGCTATTTTTTTCATCTCCATGTAAGTAAATTTTATACTCCATTCATCAACTAATATTATATTACTCTTCCTTTATTGTAGAATTCAATGTAAATTCAGCTGATGATGAACCTATGTAGGTTCGAAACATGTACTGAATCACCGTACTGAACACCTTTCAAATATTAAATTGTGGAGACGACTTTGAGTTTTTCTGCATCGTAAAAATATAGATATATTCAATAATATATTATAGATATGGAAAATTGCCACTTGAGTCACATTCGAGTTAGCGTTTGTCCTCGCAAAAAGTAGACGGTTTGTCCAAAGCCCCAAAGGAGGCAATTTTGGCCCCAGAAACCTGCGGAATTCCATCAATTGCATATCAAATACTACATGAAGCTCCATTTTTTAATGTTTACCAATCTGAACGTTGAGAAATCATGTATATATTGCATAGAAATCATAATTTTTAAATTTCATACTAACAGGAAACAGGATTGTTGAGGAAAATGAAATGAAAAGTGAGAATTTAGACAAGTGAAAATGACCACGGAACCACGAAAATACGGAATCTTAAAATTGTGCCCGTTTTCGACCAATTTCTCAAAGTGCTTACCATAGTGCCCCTTTTGGCACAATTGTGCCTTAAAAAACAACACTGACTATACTGTATACTATAAGTTATATTACACACAAACAGCACATACACAGTAGATTGAAACAGATGGTGAGTTTGAGAAGGGAAACCGAGTTATTATGGACGTCTCATTCACTCTGAAGCGCATGCATAGTACTCTCGCCCTCATACTTCTGGCTGAATAATTTTTGTCTTAGGGGATGTTTGGTCACTCTAATTTGTCTTAATGATTGAATATAACTTTTAAATAAATACTTCAATAACATACTAAAAAATCAGACATGTAAAAATAAGTAAAGTGCATTTATTTTTTGGGTAGCTTAAAAGCGTCTGATAAAAGCTCTGGTCCATCAAAAGTGTCTGACACTTATGATATTACTTTAAAATAATATTCTACATGACATATATAAAAATCAGCCATGTGAATTTAAGTAAAATAATTCTTATTTTAAGTTACCTTTCTCACCTGGTACCTGCCCAGGTGTCACTCGGCAAGTTCCACAAAGCGCGTAGGTATTCAAGGCACACAAGACGCTACTGAAAACTTCAGGTTTCATCCGTGTGAAAATAAGTTATGTCTGATTGCTCTGGGATCTTGGACTAATATGTGTGGTTTGGTGAACGGAATGAGCTTACAGTGCGACATTCATCATGACTCACTAAATAGTATATTGGAATGTTATCGAAGGAATACGGTCTTGCTCTGAGATTAGCAAGGGCCACGGGATTGTCGCACATAGTCAATATGCTGTATGTATGTGTATAAATGCCATTTCTAAGTTTCTGCTTTCTCTTGAATTTCATTATTTATTAATTAATTTTATGTCGGTACTAATTTTAATCTTAGGTAATATTTGATTATAGTATCTCTAAGAAATAGTTTTATTCGCATTGTTCTGTATTTCCTGTGATTGGGTGTAAACCTGTTGGAAATAAAGGTATTATTATTATTATTATCATTATAATGTACCCATTATACGTCTGTTTGCTCGGCTTCACTATAATATTGTTCTGCTACAAACAATCGGTTCTTGAAATTTCATCTTGTAATTCACCAAATATATTCGATTAACTTCTGTACCTACATATGAGAAAAAAAGGAGCATTAATTCACACTAAGCCATCAGTGATTGTGAGAGTGCGATAAAAATACCCTTAGAATCCAAGAAAACTTGACTCAAACCTTTTAACAGTATCGTATGAAATATTTGTTGGAATAAAATAATAGTGTTTATAAAAATATGCATGCAATGAAACAAAGTTTTCAAACAAATAAACTTCAAAGAATTTGTTTCCTAGCCGTGGATAAAGTATAGTGTTCTACTCGCGTATAATGGCTATTATTCCCTAGTTGATTGGGGCCATGAACTTCACCTCGTCAATAATAGCCAACATTATACGCTCGTTGAATAACATACTATTTTATGCCAATCGCTAGGAAATTTTGGGATTCCAGACAAAATTTCTTGAAGAGAAAAATCAAGATTTCCTTATAGTTGTTAGTGTTTTACATAAATAATTGAAAACACATTGTTTGCTTGCGATAGTCCATAAAACGTACTTTGCTCTTGATTTCTTTGGCAATAATTGTAATGAAGCACTATTTACTGCCTCAACTAAGTTTGACAATTAAACCTGGGTAAATTTCCACATTAATCCAAATAAATCCAAAGCAACATTCATTTGTGAATGAAATTATTCCCGATTTTTTCAAAATTATTTTATAACTGTCGAGTTTTAAACGATTCGCGGAAAAAGCCACATTCCTGGACTCAGTGAGACTTCGCAGTCGTTCAGGAATGTAAGGCGTTTCCTACCCGGTGAACAATGTACTATTGTCGGACCCATGATGGTTTGAATATGGTATTGTAGGAGAGTTATTTATTTATCGTGGTTGATGAAGCTATTGTATAGCGATTCACGTATCGCTGTTTTGTAAATCCATTCTCAATGAGAATCATACAGAAAACTGTGATATCTTTGTCAAATTTGGATTTTCATCAAGTATCGGCTAGTACAATTCCAAATATGAGTCTTTCATTAGGAAGGTAGTATTTCAATTTTTTAATCATTCTATTCATCGTGAGCAGATGACGTCAAGGCATTCAGTCTTTAACTTTATTGAATGCTCATCGTATACATCAGTGTATGGGTAGTTCATTTCTTACCAACCAAATTTTTATAACCCAAAGCCTCTATTGAATTGAGCGCTTTCCTTCATGACATTGTGTTGCCTGATTTATGCCCACTATTTTGTGTCAAATATGTGACGAAAGTAAGCATGTTTGATATCCCCTCTCCTGATATTCTTGATTCTCCAAAATTTATCGTTTTATATTATGAGGCAGCTTATTATTCTAAGTGAATATATATAAAACGAGAATACCTCCGAAAAATCAAGGTAAACATAAACTGCGATGGACTTTTGTACCTACAGAAGTTCATGTGAAAGGATAATTTGAAAATAACACAGTTTTCCACGTTTCCCAAAGCTAATATACGAACCTTATAAAACTCATGATGGCTGCGTATTCACATAACAGAATTTATTCCCCAAGACTACAACATCGGACTTGGAGCACGGAGAGGAATTATGCTCAGAAGAGCATGATTTATTTTATGTCTAGGAATAAATTTGAAAACTTCATGGATATACTTCCTCCACATCAGTTGCCGTTATGGCAGAGATAATATTCAGAGGTCGGGGTCTGAAACAACAACTTTCCTACAGGAGAATAATTATGAGATTTTTTGCCAATCGGTTATAGTCCCAGGGCCAAAGTCGTTTTTGCACTATTCTCCTTGAACTGACCCATAATATTTCGGACAGAATTTGAATATGTCGCAAATGATTTTGTTGTTTTGTTTCCCTGAATGAATCAATATACTCTAAATTGTAATTTTTTTTGATACGCTAAAATTCCAGTCTCACGTCACCTTCACCCTAGGGAAATACTCCGAAAAGCATTGTATCGCATCCGACAAATTATAGTGCAGGATTTCTTATAGAAAAAAGTTCCGCATATCGTTGTTGTGATACAAGACGAATTGTTTCAATGTCATTATTCAGTGGTGTATGCACGTTTTCTTCGTAAATTTTTTGGGCTGGTATCCTACCACAGTCTGAAAAAAATCAAGAATCGATATTGAAATCTATACGAGTGTAGAAGGGCAGATTTTGAATCCACCCCGATCTTGATTTTTTTCAGACAGGGGTAGGGTACTAACCTCAAAAAAAACTACGAATGGGCATACTTGAGGATTCGTTTCGACATAATTAGCCTATCATCAGTCGTTGGTTCTCGATGATCAAAAACGAATCCTGTACCAATATCAAACCTCGAAAAAATGTCAAAGCTGTTGAAATAAACACTTATGTTGCAGTCACATTATTGCGAAATAGCAAGGTTTTCGCAGATCATCACTCACAATTTGGAATAAAGTGAACCTCAATAAAAAACTGACCGATTTTGAAATTATTAATTATCGAGAATAGCAAAGTGTTTCATTTTCTATGGATATAATGATGAATGATGAAAACGGAACTTTTCAGAGGTATTCAATAATATAAACAATGAGATTGGAATCTTTGGTGTAAAAGTTGAAACGTTTCCTAGAAATCAATTACCCTAACACCAAACTGATATTTTTGCACTCGACGCGCGTTTCGCTAACAAGGTTAGCATCTTCAGGAGAAGAAAAAATATCAGTTTGGTGTTAGGGTAAGTAATCTCTAAGAAAAGTTTCAATTCAATAATATGTTCGAATGGCCCAATCAAGTGAAAATATCACAAAAAATGGATGAAGGTCGCACGGATCGAACTTTTAGTGCCGATGGATTCATCAATTTGTTTTATTTATCATTATATAACCACAATGATGATGCATGATATTCAGGAAAACAATCATTCTTTTCTGAACCTAATTGTGATCTGTGTTAATGTTGACTCTTTCAAATGCTTTTTAAATGAATTTTAATAATTGAGTGAATTGAGAATATTCTTGAAAAATCAAGTGTAAGATAGACAAAAGAATCATCCCGAAGATAAGCCATTGGCGTACTAGAGCGCATAATCATCAGTGTCGGCTAGCCTGGGAATATAAAGCAGTAGCGGGTACTCGAAAATGCCAAATTACAATTAGTACAAGAATTCCGATGAAGAATTTTTCTACCTTCACCCTGAAATATGCTCATTTATTTATAGTCTAATAAACGGATAAGTAGGCGATTCTAGTCAACTGAATCGTTATGATTTCATATCCACACAAAGTAGGATATGAATTCCGCAACTCACAGAGAACAAAATACTTGGTTGGCAGGGACAAACTTGTAAAAAAGTAACAATTCTGATCTGTCTACCTACCTACAAACACGAAATCCAATTCATTTCATTCAATCATAAATAAATGCTGTTATATCTGAAATATTCTACAGTTTATTGAGTCAAGTTTTTTCATTAGCATAAATTGTACAGCCCAAATAGCCTAGTTGGTTAACGCGTACGCCTTTTGAGATAAACCACTTTATAGTTGTTGGTTCCGGTTTCATCAAAACCGTTTTTTTGTACTTTTTCAATTTGACATTAGTAGTCTTTCAATATTGAATTCAATAAAGTTTCATTACTTTGAGTTTTTCATAAATATCGAAAATATACACTATCTATAATTGATTATTATCATTGAGATACTTGAAAGAGAGTTCTTATATATATCTTTGTTCGAAGAAAAAATCAACGGTATAAAATATGGCCACCATATTAACTCTTGTTATACAATAGTATATTATGCAACGATCATGTAATGGTTATTAATACACGAGCATCAACCGGAATACGAAACGAGCCGAAGATGAGTTTCCTATGGTTGAAGCGAGTGTATTGATAACCATTACATGACAGTTGCATACGCTATTTTATATACACCCGATAAATAGTGAATGACAAAAATATTATAATTATATTTGTATTGCACACAATGATACCAATCAAACACATTTCATTGAAGAATTCTACAAAATTATAATTGATGGTATTTTCGAGAAATAAACCGATGAGAAATGAAGAGATCAAAAAAAAAATTATTCGAGGCCGAAATCGAACCCATGTCTCTTCCAACTAGCTAATATTATCTCAGCGCCTTAGACCGCTCGCCTACGGAGAGCTCGGAAAATTCGATTGAAAAATAAAGAAATGAATCATGCATTTGTAAAAATATAATCATTCTAACTGTATTTCTGCCGGTGAAGGTGTCGAAGGTGATCCTCCCTTATCGCTGGTATCACACATTTTGTTATGATTATCGAAGTTTGGCTATATTCTTAAAAAATTCAACACCTATACCGATTTTGACTTGACAAACGTCAAATGCAAAGCATGCACATCATGCTGCATTGAAAAATAATGGGTTTCTATTGGTTGAAAATCTGTATCGTAATGAAAAATCTGTATCGTAATGGATTTCATTATAAAACGGGTTGTGGGCATATAAGTGTATTTTTAGATTACGGGTGTAGATAAACTTCTATTTATATTCAGATCAAGCATGTCAGAAAATTCGCTTTCACGAAATATCTCTTGAGAAATGTTTGAAACTGATTGGGAAAGAGAGTGTTGAATATCGTGTTCTCAAATATAAAGTATAAGTAATCTTAACTTCTGAACTCATTCTTTCCTTAGAAAAATCCATTCAAGTACAATATACAAAAAAGTACGAAGGAAAAATTTATCTAGCACTAAATGATGATTCTCAAACAGTTATTACATACGTATAGATTTCATAGTCCAAGATCCCAGAGCAATCAGACATAACTTATTTTCACACGGATGAAACCTGAAGTTTTCAGTAGCGTCTTGTGTGCCTTGAATACCTACGCGCTTTGTGGAACTTGCCGAGTGACACCTGGGCAGGTACCAGGTGAGAAAGGTAACTTAAAATAAGAATTATTTTACTTAAATTCACATGGCTGATTTTTATATATGTCATGTAGAATATTATTTTAAAGTAATATCATAAGTGTCAGACACTTTTGATGGACCAGACCTTTTATCAGACGCTTTTAAGCTACCCAAAAAATAAATGAACTTTACTTATTTTTACATGTCTGATTTTTTAGTATGTTATTGAAGTATTTATTTAAAAGTTATATTCAATCATTAAGACAAATTAGAGTGACCAAACATCCCCTAAGACAAAAATTATTCAGCCAGAAGTATGAGGGCGAGAGTACTATGCATGCGCTTCAGAGTGAATGAGACGTCCATAATAACTCGGTTTCCCTTCTCAAACTCACCATCTGTTTCAATCTACTGTGTATGTGCTGTTTGTGTGTAATATAACTTATAGTATACAGTACAGTCAGTGTTGTTTTTTAAGGCACAATTGTGCCAAAAGGGGCACTATGGTAAGTACTTTGAGAAATTGGTCGAAAACGGGCACAATTTTAAGATTCCGTATTTTCGTGGTTCCGTGGTCATTTTCACTTGTCTAAATTCTCACTTTTCATTTCATTTTCCTCAACAATCCTGTTTCCTGTTAGTATGAAATTTAAAAATTATGATTTCTATGCAATATATACATGATTTCTCAACGTTCAGATTGGTAAACATTAAAAAATGGAGCTTCATGTAGTATTTGATATGCAATTGATGGAATTCCGCAGGTTTCTGGGGCCAAAATTGCCTCCTTTGGGGCTTTGGACAAACCGTCTACTTTTTGCGAGGACAAACGCTAACTCGAATGTGACTCAAGTGGCAATTTTTCATATTTATAATATATTATTGAATATATTTATATTTTTACGATGCAGAAAAACTCAAAGTCGTCTCCACAATTTAATATTTGAAAGGTGTTCAGTACGGTGATTCAGTACATGTTTCGAACCTACATAGGTTCATCATCAGCTGAATTTACATTGAATTCTACAATAAAGGAAGAGTAATATAATATTAGTTGATGAATGGAGTATAAAATTTACTTACATGGAGATGAAAAAAATAGCAAATTCACATGGTGAAGTTCAAACGGACATAAAAAATTTGGTAGTGACAATTATGATTAATTTGATATTAGGGGAATTTGGGACATCCCTAACACCATAAATACATTAAAGATTGGGGGGCTTGGAGCCCTTATGCCCAATATGCAATATTAGAAAAATAACCTAACCCAACCAAATTTTTTATGTCCTTTTGAACTTCACCATGTGAATTTGCTATTTTTTTCATCTCCATGTAAGTAAATTTTATACTTCATTTATCAACTAATATTATATTACTCTTCCTTTATTGTAGAATTCAATGTAAATTCAGCTGATGATGAACCTATGTAGGTTCGAAACATGTACTGAATCACCGTACTGAACACCTTTCAAATATTAAATTGTGGAGACGACTTTGAGTTTTTCTGCATCGTAAAAATATAAATATATTCAATAATATATTATAAATATGAAAAATTGACACTTGAGTCACATTCGATTTAGCGTTTGTCCTCGCAAAAAGTAGACGGTTTGTCCAAAGCCCCAAAGGAGGCAATTTTGGCCCCAGAAACCTGCGGAATTCCATCAATTGCATATCAAATACTACATGAAGCTCCATTTTTTAATGTTTACCAATCTGAACGTTGAGAAATCATGTATATATTGCATAGAAATCATAATTTTTAAATTTCATACTAACAGGAAACAGGATTGTTGAGGAAATAAAAATAAAAAGTGAGAATTTAGACAAGTGAAAATGACCACGGAACCACGAAAATACGGAATCTTAAAATTGTGCCCGCTTTCGACCAATTTCTCAAAGTGCTTACCATAGTGCCCCTTTTGGCACAATTGTGCCTTAAAAAACAACACTGACTATACTGTATACTATAAGTTATATTACACACAAACAGCACATACACAGTAGATTGAAACAGATGGTGAGTTTGAGAAGGGAAACCGAGTTATTATGGACGTCTCATTCACTCTGAAGCGCATGCATAGTACTCTCGCCCTCATACTTCTGGCTGAATAATTTTTGTCTTAGGGGATGTTTGGTCACTCTAATTTGTCTTACTGATTGAATATAACTTTTAAATAAATACTTTAATAACATATTAAAAAATCAGACATGTAAAAATAAGTAAAGTTCATTTATTTTTTGGGTAGCTTAAAAGCGTCTGATAAAAGCTCTGGTCCATCAAAAGTGTCTGACACTTATGATATTACTTTAAAATAATATTCTACATGACATATATAAAAATCAGCCATGTGAATTTAAGTAAAATAATTCTTATTTTTAGTTACCTTTCTCACCTGGTACCTGCCCAGGTGTCACTCGGCAAGTTCCACAAAGCGCGTAGGTATTCAAGGCACACGAGACGCTACTGAAAACTTCAGGTTTCATCCGTGTGAAAATAAGTTATGTCTGATTGCTCTGGGATCTTACTCTATCAATTGTATCGTCAAAAAAAAGATTCGTTTGTGAACTCCTTCCACACTCTTTAGACCTGTCTGGCACGCAGAGTTGTTTTCAAAACTCATTCGATAAATTTCTCTCCGAAACAGCAGAACTTCTGAGTTATTGCAAATGTAATGGTTCGTCGACCTTTTCATTGCATTGTGTTGCATTGTGGTTGCGTGCTTCTGTCAAGAATAGTTATAATTGACTGCTCACGTGAGCAGCGAATATGCATGTTGTACGATTATCGTACACGATGCTCAGTCAATGAACATTTGCGATAAGTCCTCCGCAATGGAACGGGCCATTTCTTTTATCTATCTGGCGCTATCTTTTCCAGTGGAGAGATTGGCTCGAACGCGCATTAGTACGGTTAAAATAGACCAGGTGGAAGAGACATATTCGTTTCTCTGATTGACAGCAAATAATAATATTTGCACACACATATCAATTAGCAAAGTGTGAGTTTCCAACATTTCCAACACTTGCGATTTCTATCAAATTTTGTTTCAATTTATCACTACAGGGAAAATAAAAAGATTGTGAGAATTGTAATAATTCGCAAATACAATATCCTACATTTATCATTAAAACAATCGGAGAAAAAAGCATATGTTCAACTCTGCAGCAAAGTAGATTGCCTCAGCTGAATTCCTGAACTATCGACCACGCCAGTCAATGTACTTCTTTGCTGCTCACTAAAACAAATAACTATTTTCGTGCAACCGGACGCGAAACAAGCATTTTGCAACCGCAACAGAGACCGCAAATAGTATATTATGCAACGATCATGTAATGATGGTTATTACACGAGCATCAACCAGGATACGAAACGAGCCGAAGATGAGTTTCGTATGGTTGATGCGAGTGTATTAATAACCATCACATGAGAGTTGCATACGCTATTTCATCTACTCCCGATAAATAGTGAAGAACTACAAATATTATATTTATATTTCTATTGCACACAATAATACATATTAAACGCATTTCTATTACAATATTCTATTACAAAATTGTAATTAATGGTATTACTTTGAGAAATAAAACGATGAAAAATGAAGAGAAGATCAAAAATGATTATTCAAGGCTGAAATCGATCTCATGTCTCCTTCCAACTAGTCCAACTAAGGTGATATTATCTCAGTGCCTTAGACAGCTCGCCTTCGGAGAGCTCAGAAAATTTGATTGAAAAAATAAAGAAATAAATCATGCATTCGTCAAATGAAGAATGTAATCATTCTAACTGTATGTCTGCCGGTGAAGGTGTCGAAGGTGATTCTCCCATATCGCTGCTATCAGGCATTTTGTTATGATTATCGAAGTTTGGCTATATTCTCCAAAAATTCAATACCTATACCGATTTCGACTTGACAAACTTCAAATGCACATGCACATCATGCTTGATTGAAAAATAATGGGTTTCTATTGGTTGAAAATCTCTATCGTAATGAAAAATCTGTATCGTAATGGATTTCATTACAAAACGGGTTGTGGGCATATAAGTTTATTATTAGAGTACGGGTGTAGATAAATAATATTTTGCCGCCGTTACCCAGGGTGACGGTTGGGAATTTTTTTGAGGCCCTTGCCCAGAGTAACTGCCGGTAAACTGAACTTTTGTTTAGCTGAATATTTCATTTCCATAGAATATTGATATTGGCGCTATCAGTGTTTTGAAAATATATAATTTCTACTAACCAACTAGGCCACTTGGACTGTATAATTTCAGTTTATTATTGGTATGAAGAGTAGATGTAAGTCCTTTAATTCCACAAAATAAAAACATCAATTGTGACTATTCAAACATGACTCAACCGAGATGATATTTCAGATATATGTACATTTATTCATGCTGAAATGAAACAACTTGGATATTGTGTTATTCATTTATTTATTCATTTATTCATTCGTCCACACAAGCCGTTCGGCTTACTTACATGGATTGACTTAATTTCCTAATTCGAATTGTTAGAGGTCTGAAAACGTTATCTTCATTATACCGAATATTTCCCTCATATAAAATAATAAAAAATAAATAAAAATATATTTCAATTGCCCAACAGATAACTCCATTTATAGGACAATACAAAAATAAAGAGTAGCTACAGTTGTATACATTAAATGAGAGGTGAAAATAACGAAGAAAAAAAATGTTATGTATCTAAACATTATCATAATGAATATTCGACAGGATATTAGACAATTTGTCACTGTGAATGTCCGAATCAGCGCAATACTTATTGTAGTTAGTACACATCACCATTATAGGTGAGTTATCACCTAGGTTGGTTCTTCGGTAAGGTAAATAAAAAGTAACATGTCTCCGTGTTATTGCTTGCGGTACATTAAAATTCAGTTTGCTCAAAATTTCAGAAACATCCAATAAGCCATGTACTACCTTGTATAAAAAAGTAATGCTCTGAGCAATTCTTCTTTGGACCAAAGAGGGTATACCAAATGTTTCTAAAAGAAGCGCCTGGTCAGTACCTCTGAGCGGATATCTGCCATTAAGTTTGAGAGATAAGAATTTCAAAAATCTTCGTTGTACATTTTCCAAAGCAGTAATGTGCACATTATACCTTGGATTCCACACCAGGGTACAATATTCCAATTTTGAACGAACTAAAGAAAAATAAAGGGATTTGATGGCTGAGATATTTGTGAAAGATTTACAATTACGAATGAGAAAACCTAAATTCTTCAAACCTGATGACACTGTGCTATGTACATGAGTTATAAACGTCAGTTTGTTATCAAATAAGATTCCTAAATCCTTAACTTCTACACAAACTGAAAGAGGTATATTATTAAACGTATAAGAGAATTGCACTAGGGACATATTACGACTGAATGAACACACTTTGCATTTCGCTACATTCATGTAAAGTTTATTATTGGAACACCAACTTTCAACAATTTCCAGTTGGGACTGCAGAAACTCGCAATCTTGCAATGACGTGATGCTAGTGTAGATTTTGAGATCATCTGCGAATAGTAGATGACCACATTCCAAATTATTAGTTAAGTCGTTAATGAACAAAGTAAACAAAAGTGGTCCCAAGTTCGACCCTTGCGGAACTCCAGACGTTGTGATAAATGGAATCGATGAAAAACCATTGTACGAAACATAATTGATTCTATGCTCAAGATATGATGAAAGAAGACTCGTAAGTCGGTGACTAAATCCGAAACTGGCTAACTTATCTAATAACATTGTATGATCGATGCGATCAAAGGCCTTCGAGAAGTCCGTATAAATTACATCCACTTGACCCTTATTATCAACGTTATCCGATAAAATCTGTTTGATAGTGACTAAATTAGTTGCAGTGGACCTCATACTCATGAAACCATGTTGATGTGGTGATATCAAGGGTCTGACCTGGGGCATTATTTTTTGATAAACAGACATTTCGAAGGCCTTAGCAAAGTTACTGATTATTGAAATCGGCCTGTAATTTTCAATATTATCCTTATCTCCGGATTTGAGTATGGGGCACACTTTTGCTCGTTTCCATGAATCCGGAAAAATTGATTTTTTCAGCATAGTGTTGAAAATAACAGCCAGCGGTTCTGAGAATAATCTGAAACAATCCCTCAGTAAGAAACTTGGTATAAGATCAGAACCTGTGGTCATTTTATTTGGAAATTTACGTAGTACCGTTTCAATATCAGTAACTGAAAGTTCTACTAAGGAAATATTATTAGTTGGTAAAGAGCAAAATTGATGTGCCTGTGTTCTTGGTGAAAAAGCATTACGAAAATGGTTGGCGAATCCATCGACAATATCCTGAGGTGTAACGTACTGGGTATCACCTAATCGCATTCTGTTAGGAATTCTGCTCGTACCTCTTTTACTTTGGATAAAGTTCCAGAAACTTTTTGGGTCATTACAGATGTTTCCCTCGATATATTGAATATGATTGGCGTAAGCTAGTCTGGTTTTGTTTTTAATGTAACTGCGTAGTCGAGAAAAGTTCTGATAATATACATTGCTTCTGCTTTTTTTGTAACGATCCAAGTAAAAATTCTTAAGTTTCAAGCAATAAATAATTTCAGATGTATACCACTTGGGAAATTTACGATTGCTCGGTCTGAAGCGAGGCACAAATGAGTCTAAGATCGAGTAAAGTTTATTGTTAAATGCATCTACCATCTCGTTAATATCATCTATGTTAAGAAGAAAATTCCAATTCACCAGTGCAAGAGTCTGATAAAGGTCTACAAAGTTCGCTTTCCTGAAATTATATGGCTTGTTCAAGTCATTACTGCGGAAAACGGAATGAGAGTTGGATTCTCTTGTATTAAATTCAATATTAAGTGAAGGGTGATGGTTGTCTTCAGTGACTAATGGAAATGACTCCCTTTTTACTTCAACAGACATATCACTTATAACAAGATCCAACAAGCGACCATAAGTATTAAAAATCGAATTATTTTGACTCAATGCATTGAAATCTAAGAAATTTTTCAAAGTTTGATATTTTGTATCACCCATGACATCACCAATGACATTGGCAAAGTTTGTTAGATTAAAATCGCCCAAAATGATAATATTTTTTTGACCAATGATAACATTTTCCAATAGTTCCAAGAATAAACTTAAATCATTATTGTTTACATGAGGTGGTATGTAAATGACATATATGTGAACCAGAAAGTGGCCAAAGAGACATTTACATCCGACTATATCAATGAAAGAAACACTATTATTCAGAAAGGTCAAGTCCAAAGCTTCAACAGTGAATGTTGATCTTGCTGCCAGTAAGACTCCGCCCCCTCTGGAAGTATTAGTCGCAGCAAAGTCTCGATCGCTTCTATACACAACATAATCAGGAGAGAATAATTCCGAGTCATTTACCTCTTTGGATAGCCATGTCTCCACCAGGCCAATGAAATGATACTCCGCTGACAGCAAATTAACATAAAATGTTTCAGTTTTGGTATTAAGCCCCCGCACATTTTGAAAATATATATGTTGTGAAACCTGTAATCTGTTGGGCTCCTCTAGTTTACCGAAACTAGTTTCGGAATGCCACGTACATATCTAATTCTTAAGTTGGTGATTCCACTAGCCCTTTTGGTATCCAACTCATTTTTAACGGCTCGAAAAGCTGCTATTTGACGCTGAGTGCGGTCTTCAGAGATATGAATACCATTAAATTGATTATTGTTTCTCAAGTTTTTGGCCTTTCTTATAAAAGTGCGAACCACATCATTGGAAGCTAATTTAATTTTGAGAGGACGAGGAGAGGTTTTAGATGGATCAAATCTACCCAGCCGTGTAGGCGTGATATCATCAATATTTGTTTGAGGTGAGAGAAAATTGAGTACGGAGAAAGCTCCATTCTTATCATGTTCCGTACGTTGCTCAGTTGTATAATCGTTAGGACTCTCTTTTAGACCGAAAATTATCAGGTTGGTTTTTCTGGCTTCTCTCTCGGATACCTCCTGAATGATCTCTTCCATGTCCATTGGACCGGGTGTTGGTTTCTGATTGAGGGTCTCCTTAATATCAGCAAGGTCCTTTTTGAGCGATACAATCAGTGATCGCAGCTCATTCAAAGTTCCTGCTGTATCGGTACAGCTAACACAGGTCCAAGAAAAGCCACGTTTAGTTTTAATCGATCGTAGTTCCGACGTAGTTAGTTCTACACAAGAATGAAGGAAGGAGTCCTTGCATATTGCACAAGTTATAGATTTGTGTTCTTCTACTTTTTGGTTACAACAGACACAGGTCGATGATGCCATTTCGATGTCGAGAAATTTCAATTTGAGATCTGGCAATCGCGCACAGATATAAACAGTTTTGAACACAACCTGAAGAAAAGAACTTCTGACAACTTACGAGACAAAGCGTAGTTTCGATCAAAAACAACTATCAGCACGTGGACAGTAAACATTAGTAAACACAATGAGCTGCTTCTGAGATTTAATTTTCACCTTATTACTTCGCGAAAGTGCACACAGATGCACCAAATATCACACACTGTTGCCGTAATTCAATACTTTTACTTTCATATATAAAATGTCCCATAAGAGCAATGCAATTATCGAAAACTTTCAGCGTTAATTGCAGTGTATCGAAAACTTACAGCGGTAATTGCATTGTATCAAGTCACCATAACAACACATTTGAAACCGTATCGCTAGACGTCAGTAAACAACACAAATAAATGTCAGATAGACCTCAAAAATAGAAAAACATTTCGCGTTTCGGTGAGTGCTCCATACAATCTATAGAGGAAAGTATAAATGAACAAAAAATAACATATCTGCGAGAATTTCTTCATTCGTGAAATATTCCAATGAATTACATTCGTTCATAAAAATGACCAGATAATTCTGCATTCAAGCGTGATATCTTATACAAATTGCATTCGGCTATTTTCATATTTTGTAAAAGAGCCCTCGTCCTTCGGACTCGGGCACTTTCGCCAAAATATGAAAATAAACTTTTTTTTAGATATCACGCTTTTTTGCTAAATCATCGGTAATTTTTATGCACTCGTGCGATTATTATCGATAATAGCTACCCTTCACATAGAAATATCAATTATTCATTGAACAAGCATTTTGTTAAAAGCAGACTGTGACAACGTTCAGTCTATGTCTAAAGTCAAATTGAACCGATTAGCTCATCTCAGTACAATCGTAAGAGGAGATCTATTTGAAGTGATGACCGCAGATAAACTGAAGAGAAGAGGGTGTCTGGTGCGTCGAGGTTATACATGGAATGGAACAAGTGATAAAATTTCAGAGGAATCTATTTTATTATTATTAATTTTATAGAGAAGGATTAGGGCCAATAGATTTCTCCTCTGTTCTGAAGCCAATATTTTAAATTCATTTCTCAGTCGTGTAGATCTGATAACATTAAATTCGGACCATTTATTGTATTTTTCAAAATATAAAAACCTGGGGAATTTATTCTGTATTTTTTCTATTTATATCAAAGACGTTGTATACAAATCACTGCAGCAAA